>NW_019168481.1:7011259-7448990 GCF_002303985.1 Durio zibethinus | reverse complement strand
ATCTAAGAAGCCTCAAATCTTCTTAGATATATATTTTTCAAAACTTTAAGTCTACTCGAAAATGGATATTTTAGAAGTTTTGGGTTTTCTTGAAAATAAATATCCAAAAAGTTTTGAGGCTTCTCAGAAATGGATATTTGAGAAGCAAATGGATATCCATTTCCAAAAAGTCTCAAAACTTCTTGTATATTCATTTTTGAGAAACTTCATTTCAGAAAGTGAAGAGAGAAGAAGAGAAAAATGGTAGGAATGAAAAACAAAAAGTGAAAACTGAGGTATATTTAGTAGAAATAAAAAACTGAAATTTGAATTTGGAATGTATTTAAAAGTGGGATGTATCAAGCATTAAATGAGGTGTAAATAGAATTCTCCATAGTAGAATCCATAAACCTAAAAAAACTACTTGTCATATATAGGCATTATTTTCAAAAGAAGTTGCATGTAAGGTTATTAAAGCAACATGTAAAGTTTGCAAAGGAGATTATGGTTGCAAAACAAGTGGTGTGACAAGTCATCTACTTAGGCATAAAAAAAAAAACATAAGGAAACCTCTATGGCACATAAACTACTTTTTCCTACAACTTTTTCTTGGGCTTAGGTGCTTTTCGTTAAGGTTAATGTCATAAGTATCTTTTAAATTATAATGAAATGTTTAATGTAATATTTAAAATTTAAAAATCTCTAACATGATACCTAAATTATAAAATCTGTTAACCAATATGTTACTAGCCTTTAAACATGTTAGTTTCAAATGATAACATATGACAGACAAACAAACCATTCAAATACTACATTAGTTGATAAAATTTATAATTAAGTTATTATATTAGAAATTTTTAAAATTCAAGTACTACATTTTTTTTGTAAATTAAAATAGAATTAAAATTCAAATACTACATTGAACACTTTGTTATAATTTAAGGGCTATCATGATATTAATCTTTTTACTCCGAGTAGAATTTGCTTAATTAATAAAGGCAAGACAACCTTTTTAATGGGAAAGGTAAAAGATTTACCTATTACAAAAAAATTCAAATCCTCCATATAAAAGTTTTTCAAAAAAATACTGTTAAATTTCTTTTCAATTATGAAGAAAATTTAGTTTTGACTTTATCTAATCTTTCTTGTAAAGTATCACTTCCAAGTGATATATGAAGGAGATATACATATTTGTGTGTGACCGAACATTAGATTGATAATGATGGAATTTACAATATATAATTTTAAGTTTTAAAAACATTGATCGATTGTGTAGTGGAAATGTCATTTATAATGTATATTTTCAAACAATAAAAGAGTATGGTCTTCAAAAATAGATTTTCTTTTATATCTTTTTATAATGCTGGAAATAATAATATAACAATTGATTATTTGAAAGCAACATTAAAATCAATTTTAAATGGTAATCTTTTTCATGTTCATTGTGCATGTCGTATTTTAAATTTATGTTTTAAGAAATGTTTGAGATTAGTTGATACTCATATTGAAAAAATAAATATTACCTTAAAGTTATTTATGTTTCGGTTCAAGAAGACAAGATTTTGAAATTTATTTTGTCAAATGAAAATAGTTATATAAAATTTCCTTTAGATGTTGTTCGTAAATGAAATTCCACTATTTGATGTTAAAAATTATTTGCCTTGCAAAGATATTATTACAATATTGTATTTATATATGAAAATATGTTAGAAGATTGTCTTTTAACACCAACAAGATGTTACTAATAACATTACTAACCTTTTAGAACCCTTTTCTGAATTCACCAAAAAATTTTCAAGTGTACACTAGCCAAACTTCTTTTCTTTTTTTTTTTAAGAATAACAACAAAGCGGATATCTGTTATTTTTTAGATATTCATATCTGAATTTGTTTAATATTTATAATATCTAAATTTGTTTAAATATCCATTTAAATTTAATATCACTATTCAAATTCGAATCCATTTAAATAAGCGTTATCCATTAAAATATTCGTTTATTTAAATTTTTTTGTCAAAATATAAAATAAACAAGAATTTAATTTAAAATTCAAGTTCATTCTTAGACAATAATAAATAAAAATTATTTTTTAACGTCTGAAACCTTTTATATGTATAAAATTTTTTTATATTTTACATATGTAAAACAAATAACAGATTCGGATACTAATTTGAATATCCATTATTATTTATTAAAACTTAAACAAATTTGAATATTAGATATTTAGATGAAACTATCTGTATATGCTCTAATTCGTCACAGATGGTAAATCTCTTATCTAAATCCATTAATTATCAGTTTCTAATTATCCAAATCCAACATAATTGGATCGAATAATAATCAATATATGTTTATTTATTATCGATTATCATTTCTAATTTTTTCTAAATCATATATATATATATATTTAGTGTTTGTTTTGTAAAATATAGAAAAGATTATATTTTTAAAAGTTTTGTGAGCTTATGAAACTAAAATTTATTTATTGAAAAATGTTTCTCTTCTAAATTATTTGGCCGCGATTATGGATCCTAGATTAAAATTAAAAGATGTAGAAACTATACTTAAATCTTATTATTCTAATATACAAATTGACATTGACATGGATATGACAAAAGAATCTATTATGTGGCATTTGGTTTGGAGGAGTCTATAAATTATCCTTTAGAATCTTGATGGTGTGTATTTGATTCCTACATTTAGTTCAGGATAATTCAATTATAAAGAAAAATGTTATATTTTCAACAGTACCCAAAATTTCAGAACCAAAAACCCATATCTCTTTATAGTATTCTAAGATTTTGAGGGAAAAGTTATCTTATTTTCAAATTTGACTTTAATAAAAAATGATAAAATAGTCATTACCCTTTTAAAAAGTATGTCTGAAAGTGACTGGAACTCAGTTCTAGGTTTTTGTATAGAAAAAATATTTTTTATATTGTAATTAAGGCGTTTGGCATGAAAAAACGCCTTAAATAATTTTTTTTTATATTTTTATACATGGACTATTTAATGTATTTTATATAAAAAAGTTTTAAATAATTCATTCATATTTGTATAAAAAGATTATTTAAGGTGTTTTTGTACAAAAAAATACCTTAAATAATCTTTTTTATATTTTTTTATTTAGAGTTTAGGGTTAATATTTTTATAAAATGATTATTTAAGGCATTTTTGCATAGAAAATGTATTAAATAATTATTTTATATTTTTATAAAAGTATTATTTAAGGTATTTTCTATATAGAAACATCTTAAATAATTCTTTTATAATTTTATAAATGGATTATTTAAGGTATTTTTGAATAAAAAATGCCTTAAATAATTCTTTTCTATTTTAGGGTTTAAGGTTATTATTTTTATAAAAGGATTATTTAAGGTGTTTTTTGCACATAAATGCCTTAAATAATTCTTTTATAAATTAAATGATAATTATTAAATGATCCATAATACAAAAAAATAAAAAGATTATTTAAAGAATTTTTTGATCTATACAGAAATGCCTTAAATGATCATTTTATAAATAAGTTAAAGAAAAATTTTTAATTTTTTCCATTATATAAAAAAATGGCAAACGCATTAATTGATTTTTTTCTGACAATTTTTCTATCAATTTCTATTACTTGAAAAAGTGCCAAATGTCTCAATTAATAATATTTTATAAATAAAAACATCAATCAAATAAAATGTCTTTTTTTATTGTTAAAGGCATTATTTGTCATTTAAGTATTTATTATTAATAAAACAAAATAAAAAGTTATCATCATTTATGTATATCATAACATATAGATCCGAAAATCTATAACTAGATTTAACAAATGAATGGAGTCGCCACCAATCTTTTTTATCCAAGTGTGATTGGTCACCTAAGGAATCTATCATCTTAAGAAACTCCTAAGCTTGACTAAGGGTCCCTAAAAGAACAGGTTCGGGTCTACTAATCAGAATAGGATTCAGGAGTTCGGTTACATGTAGGGAAGGTTATAGCGCCCCCACATGCCTATCCGAAGGATGGTAACATATTATTTTGAATTTATCCTATGGCCTTGAGTCTAATGATTTTAAATTTTAAGTTAAATATTGAAAATAATTTTTAAGATTTCTCCATCAATTTGGTAGAACCCTTAAAAAATACTTCATTACCTCAAGAGTATTCAAGAATCTCATTTGATTTCTTGAAGAGGCTCCGTCGTTGGAAAAAGGTTTATTTATTATTTTTTATTATTATCATTTTTATTGAAAATAAATCTAATTATTCCACCATTTAGGTCAAATTAGAAATATTTTCTCTCCTGAATTTATAAAATTCCCACTATTTGGGCCTATTTAGAATTTTCTTTTTTTTTCTTAGAAAGAAAATAATATGCAATTATTTCTATTGAAATTTCATTTAAATTATTCCACCATTTGAGACAAAATTTAGAGAAAATTTCTCACATAGATATTTCTTAGGAATTTACCATTAAAAATCTCATCATTGGATAATTATCATATATTTTCAATCAAATTTTATTAGGAAAAGAATACAATTATTTATATTAAAATTTTATCTAAATTATTTCACTATTTTGGTCAAATTTAGAGAAAATTTTTCATCTAGAGATTTCTTTGAAATTTACCATTTAAAATTTCTAAGAATCTCATCATTGGATAATTTGTTTTCAATTCCAAATTTTTTTATTTTTTTTATTTTTTGTTTGAAAATAAATATTAATTATTGTTATTGAAAATTTATCTAAATTATTTCACCATTTGGGACAAATTTAGAAAAATTAGTCACCTAGAAATTTTATAAAAATTTACCATTTGAAATTTTTATAAATTCCATCATTGGATAAATAATATTTATTCCCAAAATTTTATTTTTTTATTATTTTTTATTTAATTTAATCATAAAAATGCTAAGGAAAAACCAATTCATAAATAAAATACTTAAATAAAATAAATAAAAAAATACCAAAATAATCTTAAAATGGCTCGGTTGGGAGTTCGGCGCGACTCGTCTTCAGGCATAAATATCGCTCGAAAATGCAGCTCGGGGAAAATAGTTTGGCTCGATTCGACTAAGGTTGGCTAGAACGCGGGTTAGCCAAAAGCAGATTGCGCTCGGGTCGGGTCACCTGATAGCAAAACGCACGGATCTTATGGATTTGAAGGTCAAAACAACGTCGTTTCGTATGGGGTATAAAAGGCTGAGTTAAGTTCTTTTTTCTCAGATCCCTCCTCTCTGCTTTCTCTCTTCCCTTTCTTTTTTCTCTCTCTCTCTTTGGCACGTTAAAAACACCGATTGAATTTCACTCAATTCTGAAATCTGAGTTTTTCGTCGAAAGTTCGTCAAAAAGTTCAACAGTTTCTAAAGATGTTATGCCGAAAACTGGACAGCTAGCCGAAAATTGGGGATATCGTTGAAAAATTCAACTGGTGTTGAAAAAGTAGCCAAAAAATTCAATCGGTGCCGAAAAATTTCGTCGAATTTTGAAAAATTTTTGAAAATTTTCCAGAACAAAAAAAAACCCAAAAAATTCAAAAAAATTTCTAAAAATTCTAAATTGCCTCTAAACACTTTTTGCTTCTGTTTCACCTCCCTCTTGTGTTTTTTCTATTTTCTGTGTCCCTTCCTACATGTTTCAACATCTATTTATTAGGATTGATCAGAAGAGTTTCTGATTAATTCCAATTCTATTTGAGATTGGGATTCAAACTTTGAATCTAATCTACCAGCCCCCAAATTCACGTCCAAATTCACTTCCATCACTTTTTTTTATTATTTTTAATTAATCTAATCATTATCTCCTAATTAATCAAGAGAAGATAAAATCAATCAAAATAATAATAATGATAATATAAATAATAATATAATAGTAAACAATAAAATAAATAATAAATGGAAAAAATAATAAAAAATAAAATTAAAACAAAATAAAATTAAAACAATAATAATAAAATGGCCCATTTTATCCATTTGGACAATGTCCAATTGATCCGGACCTGGATCAAATTAAGTATTTACAATGTAAAAGAGATTATGATAATTATACAATAATTAATATACGTAAATTTTCTTCAATCAAACAAGTGAATTTGAACATTTGATACCTTAAAAAAAAAATCCTAGATATTATACTTTCCCTAGGAATCCAAGATTTTAGCAAACTAACTTCCTCTTAAAGTAAGTTAATTTCCCGCTGTGTGCTTAGTTTGATTTAAAAATTTTAAGTGAACCTTAAAAAAACAATCTTGCAAATGATGTAGTATGATATAGGCAAAAAAAAAAGAGATGTAGTCTGATTTTTAGTAAGTCAAAGAAACAAGGTTCCAATATCTCATTTACAACAAAATGATACATTTTCAAAAAAATAATTAGATAAGTTTGATATTTTGTTATGATAAAAAAATAAATAAAATTTTTTCCTATGTTTTCTTTTATAACTCATTGTGTCCATAATTTCATTGTAATATTGTTTTAGTGCAGGCGAAAGAATTTTTAACAAAAAAAAAAAAAAACTAGGCTAACACTAGAAACAATTGAAATGTGCGTTCTCCTCAAAAATTGGTTGAATGTCCAATATCACTTACGATAATAAGTTGTATCTGAAAAAAATAATGATTTATGATATATGTTATCTATACTTGTAAATTTTTTTTGAGTTAATTAGTGTTTATAAAATTAATTTATTCATCGTAAAATGTTTCTTCTTTTCTCGTGGGTAGGATTGTACATTCAATTAATTCAGTTAATTTTGAATCAAATTAGTCAAAATCAAATTATATTATTATATTTTTATTAGTCAAACTGAATTTATTGATTTCAAAAATCTAACCTATCAAATTTAATTTTGTTAATTCGATTTATTTTTTAATTAACTGAATAATAAAAAATATTTAAGTTAAATTATATTTTAAATTATTAATTTTCATATTTGAAACACACTAAATAAAATCATTTAACAAAATATTCAAATATAAAAATATTAAGTTAAGTACTCTAATAATTTATGAAATAAAACGGTTCATTTTATGTGTTTTTAATTTTATTTTGAGTTTCTTATATTTCAATTAAAACTTCAATAAATAGGATTAATTCAATTATTATATCACATTAATTAAAAATCAAAATTCCTTCAAAATAATTTTCAATAATCGACCGAACTTGATTAAATGATTAATCGATTAATCAAATTAAATTGATTCAACTGGTTAATTTAATTAAAATCGAAAGATGAACACATTTACCCATAGACATAATCTTTTTAAATTGAACCATGTAAATTATGCATCTAATTTTTTATTTTTTTACTCTTTTTTCATAATTATGACACCAAAATAAAAAATTTATACTATCTATTGAAAGCAATCTACTAAGTGTTTTAATGCTTGACACCTCTAATTTATGCAAGTACCATTTTACTTTTTCTAATATTATAAAATTATTATTTTATTTTTAATTAAAATAAAAAGTAAATTAAATATAAATAATAAAAAATTAAATTATTCAAAAATTAAACAAAAAAAAAAAAAACAGATTTGCAAATAAGATATGAGAAAAACTAGATTTGCCAAAAAAAAATATCTGTAAATTTTTTTAGATTAAATCCAACAATAAAAAAAAAATCAACTCTTTCACAATCAAACTTACCACCTACTCAAAAACTAAAAGAAAGGAAAACAATAAAAAATAGCATTATCCTAGTCAAGAGGAAGCCACACAAAGCACACAATGAAAACATTAAAAAAAGAAATAAAAAAAGGGTTTTGGTTTAAGGTTTTATAGAGGGTTTGAAGCTACCTAATTTGATGATTAGTGAGTAGGGTTTAGAGAAAAAATATATTAAGAGTTAGAGGCATTTTGAATGGTAAAAATGGATTTTTTTAGGTAGGTAGATGATTTGGGATCAAGATCTAGGAAATCTATTAGATTTTTGGAAGAGAAGTGAAACAAGGATAAAAAAAAAAAAAAAAAAAGATTTCATTTTTTTTTAAGAGACTGAAATCTAGGTATATACTGAACTCCAATTATTTTGCTAGAGAGAATGAGAGTTTTTGTGTTTAGAAAAAGAAGATGGTGAAAAATGAAAGTAAAAACTTTGGGTTATTGATAACTATTTGCATCGTAACATTTGCTCGACACACCTCACCATTTTAAACACATCATTTTTTACTCACTACACTTCACATTCAAAACTAAAATTTACTAAAACACCTAAATATCCTATCTCTTCTCCTTCACACCACATCTGTTCTCTTTCTTTCCAACCATAAATCATAAAAATTTGAAATTAAAGTCAAAGGAAAATTCACCTATTTGAATTTAGAAAGCTTATAATTAAAGGTAAATCATTTGTTCTTTGTGTTTTTTTTTTCGTTTTTTTTTATATGATTCGAAACTTCTAAAAATGAATTTTTGGAAGCTCTAAAATATTTTTGAAAATGGATATTTAAAAACCTTTAAGAGCTTTCGAAAATAAAGATATTCGAAAAAAGATTTCCGAAAACTTTTAAAGATTTTGAAAAATGAATGTCCAGAAACCTTTAATAGCTTCAAGAAGTGGATTTTTGAAAATTTTTAAAAGTTTTCGGATATTCATTTTTTAAAATCAATTTATCCAATTATTACCTCTAAATCTTTATTATTGCATTTATTTCTCTCTAAGTTCACTTTCTATTTTGGTAGTATACAATATATTACAAATTTTGATTATAAATTTTGATAATATGATGACTTGTTACTAGGAATAAGAAGAGAAGAAAGCTACTACTAATCTAAAAAAAAAAAAAAAAACGAAAAGAAAAAATGAATGTAAAGGACAAAAAAAAATTGAATAATAAATATTTAAATAATTTTATTAAAAGTTAAATTTATAATAAAAATTTTGGGGTATATTGAGTGGTTATTAAGGTGCAAATAGAACCCTCGTTTATAAAGATGCATAAGACACCTTTTAAGGGGCAGCAAAAAAAAAATCAAAACAAATAAAGAAAGTTGGATCCGCAACCCAACCCATTGAATTTAATTAGATTGGAAGCTGATGTGGGCTTTTAAGCCCATTATAGCTTGGAATTCTTGTTTTTTCATTTTAGGTTTGAGTTTAAAATTTTAGTTTGGTATAATTTTTTTTTTTATTTAATATATTGCTATATTTAATGTTTGTTTAATATTAAATATTTTGAAAATAAATTTATATGTTGATAATAGAGGTTATTTGGACTAAACAATAACAATTTAATTATTTACTAACCCATTTATTATTTATTTATTTTTTAATTTTGTATATAAATTAAATTACTATTTTAGCCTTACTCCTTTAATAAATAGACAACAATAGGTTTTTTAAATAATTAAACAATTAAATGAAAATTTTTATTAAATAAAATTTAATTTTAAATAATTAAAATACTTGATAAAATGTAAATACGTTATTCATTAATTATTATATTTTTATTAAAAAATAAAAATCAAATCATCACATGAGCTAAATAATTATACTTTCTACTAAAATAAATAATTAAATAATTTAAATTTTAAAATAAATAATAATACCAATAGTGAATTGAAAAAAAAAAAAAAGAATTAGCCGTAGCGAGAAGGTCAATTCCAGTACATAAGAAAAAACTAATAGATTTAAAAAAATTATAACGAAAAAAAAAAATACTATTGGGCCGACTTATCCCAACCCAAAACATGCCAGCCATACCAGTCACGGCCCATAACATAACCGAACCAAGGGCAGTGCTGAGCTAAGATTTTGAAAGTTCGTGATTGGCCCGAAGAAGAGCGAGCCAAATATTGGGCCATGCAAGGTTGGACCAACCCGCTAGTTTTCAGACCTCTAAATCAGATGACAATGCTTGTTGTCGAAGCTCAATTACAGTCTGGCTTGAGATGTGCCCTCCATCTTACCGAAGGGGAAAAAAAAAAAACCTTCAATTTTAGACTACATATACAACTTCTGTGCGTAAGGCGACAGTTTTTGCACGTTAAAAGCAAACTTGATATCGTAATTAAAGGTGAAACTGGCTGTGGCTGAAAATAATGGCATGCAATGGTCACCTGCAACCTCAGTCTTTAGGCAAAATGACAAATTTAAAGCCATTCCACAAAACAAATCGATAACCAGATTACAGAAAACTGTACGAGATTCATATTTCTGCATATTCGTTCACAAACTTTTTAACATTAACGCCACAACTATTCTCAACATAATCCACACAAATATTATTCCACAATCCCCATTCAAAATGAAAAGGCATTAATTATATAGTCAACAAAATGTCTATCCCTGATTAGCTGTCCATAAAGACCATCATATGCAAATAACACTCGCCAACAGATTCTAAGACAGCCAGCTGATCGAGTAAAAGCTGCTTCCACCGAGTCCCATGGGCACCAAAAAACTGTGTATGTTTGTTTGAATTTATTTTTAACCTCTTTGTCCATCTCCGAGCCATCCTATTGTCTATTTTCATCACTACAGAATGATGTCAGTGAACTTCTTCCATCCATCATCAATCAAAGTAGTTGAACTTTTACTTCTAAAATGCTATATATACAAAACCCTTTTTTTGCCAATGGGAGCAATTGGACCTGCAGTAAAACATTGCAGAAAATACATTGTAAGTGATAGCTGTATACCAAATAAAACGAAAATACAAAGGAAGAAAGTTTGCTCACACATAACTAGATGATACATTACATTTTGTAAATATAACAATCAACAAAATCTTGCTTGAATTATAAATCCACTCATTCACTGCTTTAGGTTTTCTGATCTTTGTTATTTCTAATACATATAAGGAAGTCCAAGAGGGCCGGGGAGATTTGAACCATGGACCCTATCCCTCATAAGGAGTAACAACTACTAGGCCAAGCCTTGGATGGTTTCTTCTTAATAAAAGAAGACAGGTCCTAAGAAAGTGAGTTTCATAGCATGGCCACCATTTTCTTGCAGAACTTGTGCAGTACGAAAGCAGAGAATAATTGTTAGTTAAAAAAATTCTAAAAGTAACATAGCTTTGCAGGTTGAGAGATGCAAGAATCAAAATATGATCACATTGACTACCTTGTAATAAAATGATTAAAATCGATTCCATTACTTAAATAATAACAATAAGCATTCTTCAGTTAACTAGCAGATGTGCACAAATAAATGAATTTAGAAGATAATGTTTGGTAATGGACAACAATGAAGCAGTGAAAGAATGGTTTCATTTCAATTTATGGACACCATTTCTTGCGCTTAAAAGCTCACCAAATTTAGCATTGAAGAATGAACTAGATCACTATATTAAAACACCAAAAGAAATTAATTAAAGTTGAAAGGAGAGCGTACAAACTTATCAAAATCTATTGACAAAAGAAAATAAACTGAGCAAACACATAATATTGGCAGTAAAGGATCTTAGCAGATGCAAAAACTTGTCTCTAATTGATACACCATGCAAGTAAATTCCAAAACAGTTGCTAGCTCAGCTGATAAATGAAAACAGAAACTATATATATATATATATATATATATTCTTTGTAAACCAATTACCATTGATGTTGTAGGGCTATTCATTTCTAAAATCTTCATAACTCAATCCCTCTGATATGGTGTCCAACCTTCTGTTGTCTCCTACAACCCAAAGACAAAAATGTCAAGCTCTTCATAAAACACAACTAACAAAATTTTGATGTACAATTATTTGGATGGGGAGGCATAGGAGAAAAGAGGATCACCTTGATGTTCTCTTTCACGAGAATCCAGGAAATTCTCATTATCTGTTGCTAAAAAAGGTGACCGGGGGTAGCTCTCCAGTATATCTGAAATTATTAAGAGGTTATCTGAAAGTAAGCATTTCTAGATTTTTTTTTTTTGATCACGTATAGATAAAAATAAATATATCTGAAATTATTAAGAGATTATTCTTAAAATATTGTGATTTTCGTAAATGAATTAACTAATGCTAACTGGACCAAATACTTTCTTATGCATAGGACGTATATTTTAGTTAGTTAACTCATAAAAGACCCCTAAACTCAGCTTTGTCTAGAACAATGCTCAAAATAGACTGTCAACCAAGTCATGGATGCACACACACATGCTTGCATGCAGACAAACATATGTGGCACAGGGCACATGCATGTGCCCACATGAACTGACAGAAAGAGAGAGACCTGAACTCTGAGAAAAGTCAGCTGTGAGATCTGAAAGACTGAAATTGCGAGGGATCTGGCCTAAAAATCCAAATGAAGAAATGTCAGCATCCAGAAGTGGTTCATTCAGTGGTTGTGTGCTTGATTCTACACTACTGAAAGACGCATCCCCAATTGTTGGACGTGCCTCTAGTGCATTGCTCTCAGCACCAAACATGTAAGCAGAACTGCCCGAATAACCAGCTTCAGATTTTAGCATTTTCCCATTTATTCCTTGCATCAGGCCCATGTGTGAACTCTGAGTTGGAAGCATTGCTGCTGGGGGATCAATCCTGCTGGCATGGGTAGGCACCTCAATAGGAGCATGCATTCCAGCATGCAATGATGAACTACCATTAGTGAACACATTAGGCAAACTGGATCCCATGGGATGGTGCATGTTCTCCTGCTTCAAAGCTTGCCCTGTGTTCTCTGGTGCATAGCAGGATGAGTTCAGAGGCACTATAAGAGAAAGCTAAATCAGTTGAAAAAAATTGAAACTTGGAGAAAGCCAAAGCTTGTCTTTCAGATTGTCAGCAACTAAACTTAAGGAACTCAATAATTAGTAATAGTAATATCTATTTTACCAGTACCACCAATGGCGATCTATCAAATTATTAATGAATTGCTACATGCTCAAAAATCAACGAAAAAATGCAAGAAAGAAGATTGGAGAAGTTAATAGACCAAAACAAGGTGAGTAACATAAGAATTTTCCTGCAACTGGTCTCTTTTATCAAAGCGGATAAGGAAAAATAAAGGCTTAAATATAAAAACGCCCTTAAACAAAAATTAAAAATTATCCAAGCCCCTATCATTTTATTACAATCAATTGAGATCTCAAAATTTTATTTTCCTCCAATTGAGCCCTTAAACATCTATTTTCATCCAATTGAACCCTTAAGCATCTATTTTCACCCAATTGAGCCCTCCATTAGATGGAAATGAGTATTGGCACCTTGGCAGTTAACCAATTTTCGTCTAATAAAGGCTCAATTGGTGAAAATAGATGTTTGAGGATTTACGTGATTGCAATAAAATGGTACGGGCTTGGATGATTAGTTAATTTTAGTATAGGAGTTTTTTATGCTTATGCCAAAAATAAATGTATAAGTAATCACCCTGACGTCTATGCCTGCCTATATCAAAATTCCTCATATTGATGCGGAGGAAGCTAAAATGAAGTCTTTATGCATATTGTCAAGCATCAGAGTTAAAGAAGAATGTAGACAAGCCCATTATTTCTTCTCTCTTTATTAGTCTTTACACTTATACTAACAAAAAAAAGCATCAAAATTATCCTCCCTCTTTGATGCTAGAAAAATGTAAAATAATTGTTTATAAATCAAATCTCAACAGAAGAAAAAGCATACTCAGAAAGTGCCAATTCCACAAATTTGGAGCATACCTGAGCAATTAAACAAAAATGTAAATAACATGTCCAACCAGGCAAAAAGCAATCTTACTCAGTGGCACGTGAGGTCCATTAGAATTAGAGATTGAGGAAACTCCAGTTGGATGAATCTGATGCATCAATCGCACCTGTTGCTCAAGTAGCTTGTTGAATTCCATTATTTGTTGCTTCACCATCAATCTCAGATAATAAGCCTGGAAGAATTCTCTATTCTCTTCTTCAAGCTTTTGCCAAACTGAAAGGCATGAAATATTTGTGAAAGGAAATTAAAAAAAAAGAAAACTAATAAAATGTAATGGCTGTAAAGTATTGGCAGACCCAAATGATCAGCAACAATCTATTTATCAGTTGACCAGCAATCCATACCCAACATTAAGTTAAAGCGAGGAACTAAATCAGGTGGTTTTGGACTGTCCAGTCTATAAGCTTCCCTTAAAATGGATTTTTACCACAAGGGCCAGCCAATCCATTGAGAAATGGGTACTGATTGACACCCCTGTTTCTACACAGTGGGAACTACTTTTTTCTTTTTGGTTGGCAGATGGAAGGCAAATCAATGGCTTGGATTTAATGTATCTCTTCTAGTAATTTCTCTAATATGTGAATTATAATAGGCTCTAGCTATAAACTTAGTGGTGTTTCATAAGAATGATGGACAACCAGGACAATCTGTGGATATTATGGCAAAATAAAATGTTTAAACTATCTAATACCAAGTTCAGTAAAACCAGGCTCAATTTTGGCCTGAGCCAGCAGAGTTTCCACAACTTCCTTCTGCGTCATGTAGAGTTGAAGACATCGTTCTATAAGGTTTTGAACCTGAAATCACACAAATAAGAGCAAAAACACCATAAGCCACTTTACACAGCAAACTACCTTTCAGAGCCTACATGCCAAACAAATCTAAGACAGCAGAAACACCTCCATGCACGTACACACACAAAAGGAAGAACAGTATCTGACCTTGTAGAACTAATAGCACACCAAATATACATCTTAATTTTGCTAGAGGTGAAAATAGAAACAGTTGTATGCAGTTTGTGCTGTTTCTCCATTATCCGCTCCTATATTCTTAAGGTATGAATGACTAATACTGTGTCAAGAACTTAATTCCTGATATTCATCAAGGGGGGATAAATGACAGGCAATACTTACAAGTTAGATCAGCTAAAATTATAATTTTTCTCGGTTATCTAAACTTTCCTTAGTAAGCATATAATTGCCACATACAATCAGGAAGAGCATTATAAAGTCAGAAATTCAAGGAAACAGAACCCCAAGACTAAACATTTCTCCAGCGTTCCCACAAGATGGTTGATCCAAGAACACAAAATTCAAAAGCACAACATTTTATTTTTGATATAAACAACTACTAAAAATAAAAAATTGACTGTTTTGCAACAACTTACCAAAGATTTGTTTATCTGTTTTTCCA
This sequence comes from Durio zibethinus, assembly GCF_002303985.1. The sequence goes on along the minus strand of NW_019168481.1, from coordinate 7,433,992 downwards.
TGTCACCACAGGCTATTGGAAGTTTAGATTCTATGACATAGTCTATGTTTCCTCTAAGATGTTAGCAGTAGGGGAGACCAGCTGGGATTAATTGGAAGGAGAATATATGAAGACTGAGATTAGAGGCTGCTTGTGATTTCTATAGTGAAATAAAAGCAACCCATCTAAAAATTGGATCAAATTAGCTTGGCTATAAGAAATATCAGCAGAGATCTCTAGGCCAGCAAAATTTGTGTCAATTTTCACTTTCTTTAAAGAACTCAACTACCCTCGGTCTTCTGTATCTTTCCACTTTATGGTATAAAGCAAGCTATCTTAAATTCCTCTTTCATCTTTATCTTTGCACACATATGTAATTATTCATTATAAACTTACTAAACATATTTCTTTCTGCTTCTTATAATTTCCATCAAATAGTTCCTTCCTCTAAACATCCTCAAAATTTCAAATTCATATAAACATTAAAAGAATTTCAGAAAATGTGAATTACCAACTAAACAAACACATCTACATAATTGCACTCAATGCACAGCAATGACCTCACTCCACCCTGCTCGGCATTAAGTAACAGTTTTATGCAACAAAATTTAAGTTTTCGTAAAGGAAAAAGGAAAACAATAAAATTAACACTTCAATTTATACATACAACTAAAATTAGTACGTAAGCATACAATTCATTATACACGATCAGTCATTAACTGTATCGATCAAGATCAACATCTTACCAGCTGTATATCTTGACGTGAAACCCTTCTTACTGTTCGAGTTGACATATCTATTACTTGATGCTCCAAACAAAATTAAGATACTAACCTAACACAACAAATTGTCTTCCCAAGATTACCCGAACAACTAGTCAAGCAATCTTGCAGGCAGCTATAAAACTGAGAATATCTACCTGAAAACGTACAGAATTGTCATCAAACACAAAAAGCAAATATTCAAAAATATATAATTTAATATAAGCATACGAAATTCACTCTTGATCCATTTTCATCAATAATTTAACGGCAAATTCTGCACTCCGAAATCATATCTACCAAAAAGGATAAATCCTTCAACAGCAAGAAAAGAAAATAAACTCGACAAACAACAAACTAGATTATTTGATCATATAAACACAAGATTCGGTTAAAAAAATAATAAATTGCCTCAAGTTATCTAATTTCATCGCACTACAAGTTTGAAGTAGTGGTCAACATGAAAACAACATGGTTAAAAGTTTTACAACAGGAATTCTTCTTCTTTTACTTTTCTTTAGAATTGTAAACAAAAGACGATTACAAACGTAAAATAAGGGTAAAAATCGCAGCAGATATGAAATTGAGGAAGTAATTTCATTTCAATTCCCGGCGACATGTAAAGAAACATGCGGTTTTATCGTATAAAAATACGTATTGGATACGTTTCAAGCGTTTGATAAAGCAGTTAAAATTTGTGAAGAACAAGGGGAAAAAATTAGAGCAATGAAAAGAATCGAAGTTTCTCACCTGGGAGGCGATCCGTACAAAACTCAGGTAAGCTGAGAAAATATTGGGAAATGGAGAGAGAAAGAGGGAATTTTGAGAGAAAAAATTACTAAAGGAAGATCATAAAAGGTGATGATTTTATTTATTTTACCTTAAAACGCAGTGGGGAGAAAAAGATTCTTGCGTTTTGGACACTACCCCTTTTTCTCTCTTCCCTTTTTTTTTTTTTTAATTTTTAATTTTTTTAAATCGGCTGTACCACATTATTGTGGCCTCTTGAATTATATTTGGGCTTTTTTTTTATTTAAGTAAACTAATTTATGAAAAATATTGTCTATCAAAAATAATTCCAAATTATTAAAACTTATAAGTTCCTAATTCGAAATCTTGGAATTCAATTTTGAATGGGCAAGATGAATTTGAAATTCTTGCAAAGGATATAATTTATAAAATGAACTGTTATATACTCCATTAATTAAAAAAAAAAAACAATTCTCTAAGATGAGGGCATTAATTAAGATTTGGAGTTTAATTGGAAGATTTTGAATTAAAATTTTGAGTATAAATTTATATCATTTGTGAATAAACAAAAGTTATATTTCTTTGTAATCCAATATCATTTAAACTATTATAAAACCCTTGACTTTGTTGGCATGACGTACATTAAAAAACAAATGTCAATAGTGATAGAAAAGTATTGACAAAAATTTTTCATCGCTAAAATTATCAATGGAACCTAATTAGGGCGAGCCAAAATTCTAAGAATGGCGTCAATTTTTTTCGCTAATACCTTAAATCATTTTTGTATTAAGTAAAATAAATTTTTTTATTTTTTATTAGTGACATAATTTTTGTTGCTAATTCTTTGAAGACATTTTTTATTTTAAGAAAAATAAAATTATTTTTGGAATATTTATTTATTTATTAGTGACAAAATCAACTACAGAATTCTATTGCTAATTCCCTTAAAAAAACAATTTTACTTAAAAAATATTTTTTAAAATCATTTTTTATTAGCGATGAAATTCCATTGCTAATGGTTTATAATTCCTTTGTGTTATCTTTTAATATTAGTGAAGGAATTCCGTTGCTAATGATCAAAATTTCATCACTAAGTGTCGGTAAGATCTTTTAACGATGAAATTTTGATCTATTAGCGATGGATTCTGTCACAATTAGTTAGCTTTTCATTAAAATAGATTTTTAAAATGATAAGAAATTAGCGATGAAAACTTTGTCTTTAAATTCCATCCCTAATGCCTAATCATTTTAAATTTTTCCTCCCTTATTTTTCTTTTTTTTTGCTTCTCTTGTTCCTCTCGACTCTTTTCACCTTCACTGTATAAAGGCCACTTAAGCCAACTCTAGCCACATCCAATTGCCCACATCATCCGCAAATCCAACTAAATCTAACTGAATCCAAATTTAGCCCAAAATCACTCATAAACCTTCTAAAATTGACATAAACCTCCTTCATTCTTTTTTCCCTATTTTTAGGGAACTACTAGTGTTATGTCCTAGGCAAGTACACCATACGTGCCAACTCGAGCACTTGAGGTTGAGGCTTGCGCACTAGGAGCACTAGTGAGAGTTTGCACACTAAGGCTTGGAGAGGATTCCAGACCACCCACACAGCATGCAGGCCAGCCCACACAGCCAAGATCACGCTCGCATGATGCCCACACCATATCTGTGAAAGCCCAAGAGAGGAAGTATGCAAGCAGATCTTCTAAAAGTGCACAAGATCAGCAGTAACCTTTAGCAGGATCTGGTTGACCCTAAAAATCAATAAGTAGATCTTGAATTAATATAATCTATGTAACCCTTAATTGATTATAATTATTTTATTCTAAGGATTTAGCCATAAGTGTAGCTGGAAGCCTCAACTATAAATAGAGGGTCACCCCACCCTTTCTTTGTACATCATCTTACACTTTTACTTCAGTAAAATACAGAGCATATTTCAACAATTCTCTTATTCTTCTGCTTTCTCAAACTTGTTCATTCTGTCCTTTTCATTATTCTAGTACCCACACACTTATGTTTTAGGCTGACTTAGGCTACAAGGAGGTGATTCCAAGCCTACGGTTGCACGGATTTTGAGTCTTAAATTGGAGCCTGTGACACTAGCACCCTTGCCAAATTTTCAACCCCAAATCAAACCTCCCAAAATGCCCTAACTTTTCCCCCATATCTCTTCTAATATTTTATTTTTTTTGTTTTTTTTTATTTTTAATTTTTAAAATTTAAATTTGGGTTATGACTTTAATTTATGTTTTGTTAATGTTTTTTGTTATTTTGGTATTTTGTTTGATTTTTTGATATACATATGTTTATTTTAAATTTGTAAATTTGATTTATGTTTTATGGTTAATATTAGTTTTTTAATTTTTTATTTTGTAGGCTTTAGGATACAACAACAATTTGGTTATTTTGTCTTACGGTTCAACAATACTAGGTAATATCTTTTTCTATTATATTTTTAAATTTTGATTGTCAAACAAAAACTTAGGGTTATTTGAGTAATTTGTGAAATTTGTGTGGATTTATGTAAAATTTATGAAACTTGTGTGGAAGGATTTGAAATTTGTGAGAAATTGATGTTGAATTTGTGTGATTTATAAAGAATTTTAGATAATTATGTGAAATTTGAATAATTTATGTGGATTACGTGAAATTTATTGAATTTGTTGTTTTTTCATACAATTATAAGTCCCTGCATAGAATGGAAAAGAAAAAGATGTTTATTGATTTGTATACTTTAATTTGGAAGCAATAAGAATAATGATTATAGAAATAAGTTTCAGCTCTCTTTAGTAAAATCATTGTTGATGAGTGAAAATAAATATCTTATACAATTATGTTTAATGTTTAATACAGATTAAACATTTGCTACCATATAGGGATGAGAAAAAAATTTGAAACAACCAAAAATCGATTCGAAATCTTAGTGTTTGGTTCGATTTGAATCAATTTTTTCTTATTCAGTTTAAAACAAGGTTATATATTAAATGTATATATTAAGTTCATATCAGATTTCGAATCACGATGTGAAATATTGAAAAAAAAAATCTAATCGAACCAAATTATATTTTCATTAGTTTTTATGTTTTTTAAAATTATTATAAAATAAAAATAATTATTTTATATATGAATCTATTTAAATATATTAAAAATGCTATTAAAATAATATAAAAAATTTAATTTTAAAAACTAATGAATCAAATTGAATTAGTAGAATTCAATTTAGATTTTTAAAAAAAGGTCAATTCAAATTCGGTTTGAATTTTAAAAATGTATAATATGATGCATTATTTGAAAAAATTGATCCCATCTAAACTTTTATCACCTCTACTGCCATTTATATTATAAATCATAATACAAGCATCATGTACAACCAATTGAAGGTATTGTAATTAGATTTTGGTTGAACACTTAGATGTGTTGCATGTATTGAATACTAAAAACTTCATGTATACATTTACTTTTAATCATTCTTACTATTGAAGCGATTGATTTTTTTTATCAATGATTATAAATGTCTATAAATGTTTGTGGATTTATTCAATTATTAAGTAAGGATGTTTATGATGGTTGTGTGATGGATATTATGAATTTATATGAAAATAAATTAAATGTTGAATTCTAGTATATTTTTTAGTTGATTTAAGATTTATATAGATGATTTTCATTGTATTTGTAATTAAAAAAAAGCTAAAAATGAATACGATCGATCTTTTTCAAAGGACGATCAATCCTCTATGAATAGGGATTGCTTATTTATGAATAGATATAGTTATCTAAAATCCTAGAAAAATGTTTTAACAACGAAATTTTATGTCACTAATGGATTTTAACGATTAAAAATCAAAAGGGATCGATCCTCGTTCAAATAAATATTGATCCCCAAATTCCTAAAAATTAATGCGTTGGTAATGGAAATAAATGTTTTAGCGACAAATTTTTATATTTTATTTTTTAAAATATCCAACCTTTAGTAATAGAATTTCTTTCGCTAATTGGTTTTTGCAACAAAATTATATATTTTATTTTTTAAATATTTTAAAAAATAATCTTTAACAATGAAAATTTCATTACTAATTTTTTTTAGCAAAAAAATTTTAATTTTTGTTTCTGAAAATTTAGTTAAAATTATAATTACTTTTAGCGTCGACAATGATCCTCTCATTACCGATGAAATAATTATTAACAACAAACTACTTTTACCTATTTTACACTTTTCGACGAACTTTTTGTCACAAAATTTTCACTGCTAAAACCTTTTTTCCTTTTGATAAAAGGGGTTTAAATTTCTATCAAAAACTTCTGTCGCTAAAATTCTGTTTTTTATAATGGAATCAAATGACATCAACTTAACCAAAAAATTTACCCAAAGACTAAATATTTTAAAATTTATAAAAATAATTGAAAATTTTACACAAAGACTAAATTTTCAAAAAATTATAAAATTGAAATTAAGGATTAATATATATGCCATTTTGAAAAAAATATATTTAAAAAAAAACCTACTTAATTCTTTTAAGGATTAATATTATGAATGATTTAAAAATTATAGTGAAATATTCAATATGATATATAAATTTTAAAAATATCTAAATTAGTACTTGAATTATGAATTTATTAATTATTATGATATGTTAGAGAGCTATTTGTTGTCACGTATCATCATTTAAACCTAACTACATTAAGAGTGAATACTATATTAATTAACAGATTTATAATTTAGATACCACATTATAGATTTTTAAAATTTAAATAGCAATTGATTTTTTAATTATAATTTGAAACCATTGCTAACATTAATATTTAAAAAAAAAAACTATCACATTTTAATCCGTTAACTTTTCCTTTTTTAAATATATATATATTTTAAAAAAAACCCACATATTGGGTGAGCAAATTCTAATAGCATGTAAAAGAAAAAAATAAATTTATTTATATTTCATTACATGAAATTAAATAAGAAAAATACTATTTAGCTCAATATTTTTGTTTCACTTTTATGGTAATAAGTTATCTGTTTTATTGTAATAGTACATTAGTTGATTTACTCATGAATTGATGGATTCACATTTGAATTTATAATTGGTATAATAATTTTGACTTTGTCTAATAATAATCTAACATATAACATCTACAATGAAAGTTATACACTCACATGTAGTGCTAACAGTCTGTCTTTTTGGACAGCATGAAATTATTATTCTAATTATCGAGGGCATTAAAAGTATTTTGCTACAAATTATTGAAAAAATTTTAGGCTTTTAGGATTTTAACATTAAAATTAATTTGTTCAACCAAAATATTTTAGATTTTTATGTAAGTGTAAGAAATATAATTATTTATTACACTATCAGTGAAGTTTTTAAACTCTACAAGTGGATTAACAGTTGGAAATATGTCTTCCTTTTTTTAATTAGGTTCTTTATTATTTTAAATGTATCATAAGAAACATGTATCATCCTATTAACCTTATTTATAAAGTTAAAAAATTGTCACCATCAATGTTTTTAATAATTTCTCTAAAAATAATTTTAAATTTTTGTATGATTTTCAATTTCATGTATTATTTTACTTTTATTCTTAAATATTTTTAACAAAAAATTTATTTTTGTATAAAAACAAAAATGCTATCAAGCATACATATTACTTTTATTAATTTATATATTCAAAATAAAGAGAAAAAAGTTTAAAGTCTTTTGCTAAAAAAAAAAAAGTTACAACAATAAGATTAATTTTAGAGATAGAAAAAAGGTTTAATTAAATTGAATTGTTGCCATTAGAATAAAAATTTTTGAATAATAATTCTTTAGATAACTTTTTAACTAAAGGGTAGTAAGAATCCAAAAGTAAATATATTTCATGCCATCTGATATATATATATATATATATATATAATATTAAATTTAAAATTTAGCATATTTAATTTATAAAATTATTTGTAAGAGGTAGCATTCAACATATTTAGAATTAAATCACGGTACTTACAAATTTTTTTCTTACTTTTTAGGTTGAACTTCCTTTGCAAAAAAAAAAAAAAAGTTATATCTATAAAAATGTTTTTTTTAAACTCTTTTATAATTTTATGTATGATTAATATATCAATTATTAAATTTAACAACTAACTTGTGCTCGCCGTGCACTTAAATTTTTAAGTTAATATGAGATCTTTATCATTTTGATCGAGAATAATATTTTTTTAATATATGTAAACAAATAAAATATTATTATTATTGAATAAATAATTAGATATTTTTTTTTAAAATTTAAATTTGACATGCATGATTTACTTGAATAGAACATAAAATTCAACATTGGATTAAAAAATATATCATATAAAATTATAAAATTATATAAAACTAAATAAATTTTATAGTAACATAAGTGAATCTTATTATATATATATATGTATTTAAAAAACTTTAACTTCAATATTAACTCATTGTCAAAAGGTTTGAGAACTAAGAGTTATTTTATTTATCAAGTTAGATTTAGGAATGAGATATGCTCTTTTTTTTAAATGATATTTGTCCTTTTATAATTATGATTTAATAATTTCAAATAGGGATATATTCGACTTCAAAATATGTAAATTAATCTCTAAATTTGGTTTGCATATCTCTAAATAAAAAAAAACGTCTTTGTATTGATACACTTAAATATATTATACTTTTTTTTCATATTTTAAATTATTTTGATGAATATTTTCAATTTATAATTAAGATCATTTTTCAAAATGAAAATTTCCAAATTCATACAAATAAAGTTTCTATAAATAAAAGATCTAAAACTCTATTGTTAAATAAATTATTAAGTAAAATTTTCACTAATTTATATTTTATAATTATAATCTAAAAATTATTGTTGAGCATCAATTATTATTCAAGATCTTTTTTTTTTTTTTTTACATTTTGATTTTAAAAATTATGAAAATTTAATTTTATAAAAAATTAAAATTTAATATTAAAATAAAAAATTTTAAACTCCATGAAAATAATAGAGTTGCAAACATTTTGGAACTAATTTAATTATATTTTTAAATTCGCATCTTTGTTGTTGACTCAGATTCTTAGTCATTTTATCTCAACCATTAATTAGCAAAATTATGGTATTGCTAAAGGATCCTTTGCTCATCAAGCTCCAGGGTTCCTCTGGCACCATCTTTGTTATCAGTTTGACGATTTATGCATTCATGTCATTTGAATGGTAGTAGTATATACTATTTAATGTTGGACTATAATTATAAATATAATATATTTGGTTGGATAATGAGATTAATTTCTGTTAAATTGAAAATAATGATAAATATTATATTAATTATTATGACGTTGAGATTAAAATCAATAATGAGATATTTGATTGCAAATACAAAAATGATATTGATGTGAATTTTAATGAGAAAAGAAAATGATCATTAAAAATATTATATTAAAATTTATATGTTTAATTATTTTATTATTTACCCAATTATTTATTTTAATTAATTATTTAATTATATAGATATTTATTTATTAGTTTATTATAATAAACTTTATTTATTAATTAAAAATTTTTGATTAAAAAAAGTAAAATGAAAAAAAAGAAAAGTAAAAACTAAGTATCAGGAACATTTTTATCCTAGCACTATATTTCCAAGGGTAAAAAAAAAAGAAAATGGATAAAATTAATTGAAAGATTTTCATTCAAAAGGAAAACAAATTCCAACTGGACCTAAAAGGTGCAGTCAAAAAATAAAGGTTAGCACGGTTGAATTAGTCAAAACCTGCCTTTCCGATGCATCATTTGGACAACAAGAGGCAACTTTTAGATGCCAATTTCACTTCACCGGCGGTACGGTTGCATCCAAATGCACACCCTTTCGGCATCGTAGGATTACATTTGCTTTAGATGGGTTTGAACTTTGAAGTCACCCAAACCCAAAACCAATTTTAAGTGGCACTAATAGGGTCGATAACTTAATTCATTTTTTACGGATTTTGATTTAATCCAATCTCATAAGGTTTTTTTTTTTCTTTTAAATTTGATTTCGGATCAATCGGGTTAGATAAAGCTAAAAAAAAATTAAAGTCAAGTTAGGCTCAGATTTTAAACAAATTCGACTTGATCTAATATTATATAAAAATTATTTTTTAATTATTTATGTATATATATTTATATAATTATATATTTAAATATTTATATTTAAAAAAATAATATTTTATTAATTTCAAGTTGGATCGAATCAGATACGATTTATATAATATCAAATTGAATTTAAATTTAATAAATATAAAATCAGATCGAATTCGATACGAACAAAAACTCGCTCGACCCTTACCCAACCCTAGGCGCACCAACCTTGATGCACGTGTAAATAACTCTGTTTCTGTGACTCAAAATGGACCTTAATTTTGCAGTTTCCTAGGCATTTTCATATGAATACTACTGTTACATGTACCTATTGCCCTCATATAGATACAGTTGCATCATATATAACAACACAAATTAAAGAATACTGTCATTATATCAAAGCACAGTTGTATTGGATCGACTAGCAAGACTAATCCTCGAACTGAAGAAAAAATTGCCTTTTTGTACAGTGTATAATGCTCATACCTCCAGTAGTTCCATCAAAGAAAGAGACCAAACCATAACCATGCAGCTTTCTGTATAACCGTAGAACTTCCAGTTCTCTGTTTAGGGTTTTCCTGCAAAAGATATAAATAAGAATGTTATCTTTTAGACAAATACATAGCAAATACAAATCTTTACACCACTATCAAACAATTGATGCTAAACAAATTGAAAAGAATTTTAGCACCCAACTTGCATTACCCCAAAAGGAGTTCTTTAAACACAAATTTGATTCACAGAGAATAATCTCAGTTAAAGTTATTGGTTTCTACCAATGGCTCTTTAATAGATGTTTAATCTATTCAAAAGCTGATATAACTGTAGCAAAGTTTCAAGTCGCTTTTACATGTCAAAGCTCAAAAATTTATTAAGTCTAGGAAAGCAGCACGGACACGAAGAAATAATAATGCATAACTGTGATAAAAACATAGGTTTAACAAAATAATTATAGCACTACACAAGGACAAAAGCAATAAAAATTTCTATACGATCAGATTGGTTAAACACTACATTCCTAAAACATCCTTGTTAAAGGCTTCCTAGCAAGCTACGCATGTATTATTTCATATTTAATAGGTTACATTGATCAAATTTCTTAACCAAAGCTGTCACAAGAAGCGAGGTGTAAGAATCAAAACCCGGAAACGAGAAGATTCTCATCACCCTACTTCCTTGTGAAGGAACCCACACTAAAATATTTTCAGCATCTGGGTTTCTGAACCATCAAGTGTGTGTTTGGCCAAAAAAGAAAAAAAACCAATCGAGTGGGTGCCTACAACAACTCAAGACATACCACCAGCCAGGTCTAACCTAATCAAATATGCAGTTTTGCTCTTTCATTTTGTTTCCTGTAGTCCTAGGAATTTATAACAAATACATTCAAAAAATATGCCAACGTCCTTCAATCCCAAATTTTTAACACAAGTCATTATGAGACTTTCAACTGTGAAGGTCACAGACAAATGTCACCTTAACAAAGACCCAGAGGTTGTAACTTAGTTTGCGGACATGCAATCAATATAATTAAATTTGCAGATATACAATGAATCTACCAACCAAAAATGCTCTAAGTTTTGCTGCAACTTAAACCAAAAGCATCTCGCAGAAAGATCCTTTAAGTTTGTAAGCTTTTTAGCTTTGTTTAAAAAGAAAATTTCTGCATAACTCATTATTCATCATACAGGTGTTTTATCCAAAGGAAAATTCGTCATAATTAGTGAAGCCCTTACAATTAAACTTAAAAAGTCCAAGCTCATGCACCAGACACGGGTCTTTCAGCCCATCCAACATTGCCTAGATTCTACAACTTGGATGACAAAACGTTCACGTCTAAGAAAGAAAACTAGAATATTGCAGCTAGAAAACAGTTGATGAATAAATCTTCAATTAATTAGATAGATATGTTAGCTTTCTACAGGTGTAAATCGAAAGTTTTAAATATGTATTAATTAGGAAAAAAAAAAGATCATTCAAGAAATCTTTTTCATTGGTGAATAATAAACTCATCTGTTTGTGATATTACAAACAATAATTGAAAGCTGTCTAAAGTATCTCTAAATGAGTTTCTTTTAAACACTTCTATGCAAAATGAAATCTATCAGTATTCAGCTTTCTAGTATATCTCTTGTGTGAATTTAGAATTAACACCTTTGCAGTAGGATCACTCACCATTTGTCACGGATGGGCATTCCTCCCAACCTTATCCCAATTCCTTATCCATTTCTATCCTTATATGCGCCCTATGGTTCATTTATTAATTAAATTTGTAAGTTTCCCGGGATGAATCAAGGTTTATCTACTTGACATACCAATTTATAGGAACATGACACCTTGAAGAGTAGATAATGTTTATGTTTCAAAAAACAAAACTAAAAGGATTAAATGGCAAGAGTAAACGAAAATTTCTCTTTAACATAACAAAATAGGAGCCGATTTCAACATATTATGAAGAATATAAGCAGGAATAAACCAAAGAATTAGCCAAATGAGGATAAATATAGAATATTCAACTCTTATAGCAAACATAGATTTCAGAACTAAGTAAAAAAAAAAAAATTGGTCATGTTAAGTGTATAGGATGATGAATTGGATAGAATGATAATTATCTTATATTATGTTTGATTTGAATTTAAAGATAGTAATATGATTAAAAGGAGGATTAATCATTATCTTGATATAAGATTATTCAATTCTATCAAAGTAGAGAAATTTTTTTTAATTTATAAGATTGAATTTACGTATTCTATTATAATCTTAAAAATTATATCAATAATTTAAATTGTATAAATTTTAAAGAAAGATAATTTTGATCAACAAATAAATTATTTTATTTTAATTTTTGTACATATCAAATACAAGTTAAGATGATATTATTTAATTTAATCTGATTTATAATATTATTTTATCATATATTATCATAATCTTATGTACGAAACACATCTTTTAATTTTTGTCTTATATACACATAAGAAAGAAAAAGAATAAGAAGAAAAGAAGTATAATTTGTGAGAATTAGGAAGGAAACTAACTAGAGAAGTGGGTTTGATTGAAAAAACAAAAAAAGAGAAGAAGAAAAAAAGGAAAAATGGAACTTAGCCAGCATGGAAGGAACCGATATCACCACTTCAGAGAGAGGCAGCAAATTCATCAGCAATTGTCAAGCAAGAAGAAACCCATCATCCACTTAGAGCCATCAACACTATCTTTGCCATCCATAGAGTCATGCCCCATGGCATTGCCATTTTGTTTTCCTTTTTCTTTCCCCCTCTCTTTGGAATCAATAAGTAATCCAATTTTAAAGGAAACCCATTTTGAGCATCAATCAACCCTTTTGAAAAAAGAAATCAAGGAGATTCAACAATCTAACATGACGTGAAGTAAAAGTAAAAATCAAGACTTAGATTTTGTGTTGTGCCTACCTTTCTCATTTTAAAAAAAAATTATTTTAAATTATAATAAACCAAAATTTAGAAATTTAAATAGAGATGATATCTGTTTTTGTTAATTAAAAGTTTTACCAACATCTAAGACTTGCCATTCATACCAAATACTAGCATAAAATTATTATTTTAAAACTATATGATATTATTGCAAATTAATTACATTTTTCTTATAAATATCATATAAAAAAATTTTCTTTTCTTTTTGGTCTGGCAAATAAAGAAAATTTCAATTATATCTGAAATTTTGATATAATTAGTAATATATACTTTTCTTATTCCAAAAAAAAAAAAAAAAACTGAATTTGAATTGTTCCATCAACATATGAAAAACGATAAGTAATTTGTAAGTTGAAAAGTGAAAACCCCTCTAACTTTATCCTACCTTTCTTTATTGTATCAAATTCCCTCTTCAAGCTATCTAAAACCTTTTATTATTATTTTTTGATTTTATAAAAACAAATGAAAATTATTTTTTAATAATGGGAGCAGAAATTAAAATAAAAATGCTTTTACACTTTTCCGAAATGAAAACAGAAAATGACCACAGAACTTCTATGGTTTTTTTTTATGTTTTTTTTTTTTTTTTAATTTTTGTTCCGACGTAGGTTAGCAGCTTTAAAGACAGTGCTGCTTTTTCTACAGCAATCTTTTCAATTGGATTCACCTAATAACTCAAAAAAGATGTTGGTTATTTCTCGAGCATCAATCCCATTCAGAAATTTTGATAAATTCAGCATTCTACGAAGCTTAAATGGTCTCCAATCTGTTATTTCAGTGCAATGCAAAACTACCATACCCAGGATAGATTCTAGTGCTAATTCAAGTGTTGCTCGATCCAACTGGCTGATCACTAAGCTAAGTAAAGAGGGCAAAATGAGCCAAGTACGGAAACTGTTCGATAAATTGCCTGAAAGAGATAAAGATGTAATAACTTGGACTGCAGTCATTTCTGGGTATATCAAGCTTGGGTTAATTGAGGAAGCAAGGAAACTGTTCGATAGAGTTGATTCGAAGAAGAATGTAGTAACGTGGACGGCAATGCTAAGTGGTTATATGAGATCAAATCGAATTATGGATGCTGAGAGGTTGTTTGAGGAAATGCCGGTTAAAAATGTTGTATCTTGGAATACCATGGTTGATGGATATGTGCAAAATGGGATGGTTGATAAGGCTTTTGAAGTGTTCCATGGAATGCCTGAGAGAAATGTGGTTTCCTGGAATACGATGTTAACTGCATTGGTGCAATGTGGGAGAGTTGAGGATGCGAGGGCATTGTTTGATAAGATGCCTAAAAGGGATGTTATTTCGTGGACAGCGATGGTTGCAGGGTTGGCAAAGAATGGGAGGGTTGATGAGGCTAGGAGGGTTTTTGATAGGATGCCAGAGAGGAATGTGGTGTCATGGAACGCGATGATTACTGGGTATGCACAGAATATGAATTTGGATGAGGCTTTTGATTTGTTTGAGAGGATGCCAGAGAGGAATTTGTCTTCCTGGAATGGGATGATCACGGGGTTTATTCAGAATGGGGAGTTGAGGAGGGCTGAGAAATTGTTTGATAAGATGCCGTGTAAGAATGTGGTTTCTTGGACCACGATGATTACAGGATATGTTCAAGGTGAGCGAAGTGAGGAAGCCTTGAAGATTTTCTCGAAAATGTTGGCAGATGACAGGGTCAAGCCCAATGAGGGAACTTTTGTAAGTGTTTTGAGTGCCTGTAGTGACTTAGCTGGTCTTGGTGAGGGACAGCAGGTTCATCAGACAATAGTGAAAACAGTTTATCAGTGTAGTGAAATTGTTGTATCTGCACTTATTAACATGTATTCAAAATGTGGGGAATTGAGTATTGCTAGGAGGATGTTTGATGATGGATTAATAAGCCAGAGGGATGTTGTTTCGTGGAATGGTATGATTGCAGCTTATGCACATCATGGGTGTGGTGAGGAAGCTATCAGCTTGTTCAAAAAAATGTCTGATTTACATTTTAAAGCTAATGATGCTACGTATGTGGCTTTGCTCTCTGCATGCAGCCATTCTGGTATGGTGGAGGAGGGGCTAAGATACTTTGATGAGCTTGTGAGAGACAAGTCCATTCAGGTCAAAGAGGATCACTATGCATGCTTGGTTGACATCTGCAGTCGAGCAGGGAAGCTCAAGGAGGCCTTTGCACTCATTGTGCAGCTTGGGACTAAACCATCAGTATCTGTTTGGGAAGCTCTTCTTGCAGGATGTCATGTTCACGGGGATGTGAATTTAGGGAAGCTAGTCGCAAAAAAGATTTTAGAGGCTGAACCAGAGAATGCAGGCACTTACTTGTTGTTGTCTAACTTATATGCTTCAAAAGGAAAATGGAGGGACGCAGCTAAGGTAAGGTTGAAAATGAAGGATAAGGGATTGAAGAAGCAGCCAGGTTGCAGCTGGATAGAAGTAGAGAATAAGGTTCATGTGTTTGTTGTTGGTGCCAAATCTCATTCTCATGCCAATCTTACTTACCCATTATTGCGTGAACTTCATGCAAAAATGAGGAAGGCTGGAAGTATATCAAATATTGATTACCTGGATGATGATGATTTTCTGGCAATAAGTTTTTAATCTTCTGATGTCTGTTATGGAACAATTTAAGGGATTACTACCAGAGATGATTTTTGAGAGAAAAAGTTGATTTTGTATTCAGTGACAGTAATTGTCCTATCAAACAAAATATTTATCATCATTCCGATACAAGCAAACATGACACATCTTAGAAAGAGTGTACACTTGCTATCATTTCTTTGATCTGGGCCAGACATAGCAGGACAGTTATAGAGTTTGAGCTATTTTTTCCCCACTGCTGCTGCCTTAGCTTGTCTATTTTGCTTTTTGGAAGGAAGATTCAAGATCTCTTAATGTTTGTAGCTGAAGAGGAGATTTAAATGAAGAGGACTGATTCCAACTAAACATTGGTACATAATCCAAGTTCGTTTGAAGATTTATGCTACTATCCTTAACAACAGCACAATGACCATGGCTATAGCAACAAGAGCAGCAATCAAAGTAATTCCCATGATGCTTATTAACTTTGATTTTGAAAAAAAAAGAAATATTTTAAAGGAGCTCCAGATGACATTTAAAAGATGGCACTATCTTGCACGGCCAAAGGTCCTTATCATTCTCCTTTACTGACAATCAGCCTTAGATATTTCAGTTGAATATAGATGAGCTTTAGATGTAAAATCACCATTCTGCTATCAGTAGTGTGAAAATGCTTGATCATGTTTAGCTAGATAATCAGATTGCTTGAGCTTTCTACCCAAAAAATTGCTTGCATCTTGCAGGATTGGGTTGATCGGAAAGCATGAGAGATTTTAAAATTCATGTCCCTGTCTGATCTTAGGATGAGCAGTTGCCTGATACTAACTCATCTCACAGTTAGAAGGTGGTGGTTAATTTCAGTCCATGTTCCATTTTTTATGATAATATTAACTAATGAAATCATATGTGAAATCCTGTTGGACTTTAAGCTTGGCTTTGATTCTTTCCTGTCTATTGAGGAGTTATTTATTAACTTGAATGGAGACTTAGATCCTGAACATTCTGCTATTTATTTTTGTTATTCATGTAGTAATGTTTTGCCATACTTCCCATCCAATTAAAATACACGTTTAAATCTTCTCTAGCTGTCTGTTAAGCTGAAGTAGTAATCTTCATTTGCAGGTCTGCTTCTTTGCAATGTCTATGCGTTTTCTTCTCCTAACCACTGCAAGTGCTCGCTGCTTCGGGGTAAGAAGGATTATAAGTAATGGAAGAAATTTCGTCAAATTTCTGTCAATTATCATGTCAAAAGGTTGACAAAATCAAGTATCCTTTTGAGGAATTGATGCATTGTTGCCTTCTGTTTGCTCTTTCCATTGTCTAAGGTAGGACCGAACAGAACACTCTTCTTAAAATCATATTTGTTTCTTGGTGCAAAACATCATATTTCTGTTGGTGCACTTTGTATGCGATGTAGAGAACGAATCCAGGACCAGAATTTGAAATGTAAGAGAATTAGGGATTCAAGAGATTGGGAGTGATATGGATCACAACTCGATACAAGGACTGGTCTCCCAGTTACTTAAGCCAATGAACTGGCCCTAGCTGTCCTGATTTCAGGTCATTTTTTGGTCAAGTTCATTCAGAGTTCGAGTCATCTTTTCATCATGTCAGTTTTGGATCGTGTCAAATCTTGATCATTTCAGGTTTGGGTTATTTCAAATTCGAGTTCTTTCTAAATCCTAGTTATTTTGGGTAAATGATAAGATGTCTTCTGTAATTTGGATGGTTAACAGAGTTGTATTTAAAATAGAAAAATATAGACTGGATTATTGCAGGGAATAGTATGAGCTTTGATTTTTCTTACATTTCATATGTAAATTTTTGAATCAAATTCTTCGATAAAAATAAGACTTATGATTTTATTACTTATAATCGATTCTCATTTTCCATTTAAATTATGTGGCAACTCCTAAAATCAAATCTACACTCAAACGAAAGTAATAAGAATGAAACTAAGTCCGCTCAGGATATAGTACAATGTTAAATTTGCCCCCATCTCTAAATGTTACTACTATTACTATAAACAAGTTTGGCAACATAAGGCCTACTTAAGACAGCTTTTTTTTTTTGGTGGAAAACAGAAGACAGCTTCATTGAGTAAGCTCCCCCGCTCTGTTTCATTTTCCTCATTGTCACTGTTTAGCATTGCTTGATGGATTTCTTGCCACATTAATTAAGCAAAGGTGGTTGAAATCTTCCAACTCGGATCATGATTTTCGTTTAAAAGCAATGTCTTGTTGGACCTTCCAATTAATAAAATGTACATGATTAACTAAAAGTTGATTAACAAACTCATTCCAACTTCAACAAAATTACAAATCGATGATTGTATCATTCATGATCCTTTTTGCTTGTAATGGAGGTGGATTTGACCATGTGCATATTTGTGTTATATTTGTTTTTGTCAAATATGAATAGAATATAATCATTATTATATCATAATTCATATTGATATGTCTAATTTTAAATAAATTTTTTATTTTTATCAAATTGATATATAATTTTTATTAAATTTAAATTATGTTATTTTTAAATTATTTATATATTTTATATCATCACGCCTAAAATTATTATATTTACTTAAATACCTCTACACTTTATAAGCAAAACTAAAATTTCAAAAAGTTGAAACATTTAATCTGATTTATCGGTTTAGTAGAGGCTTAAGAAAAATGGATTCGTCTATCACAGGTTTTAGGATTTCAACCTATAATACATATTTTTAATTATTTAGGAAATGAAAAATCCAATCCTACTCTTAAACAAAACGATACACAGTACTGATTGAGTCAAATATTTGAATTTAATTGTTTATACAATGTATTTGAACAAATTTGTTAAAAAAAAAAGTTAGCTTATTATGCATACGTTTATATAAAAATCTTATATAAAAATAATATAAAAATTGAAAATCATCTTTATATATAAAAAAAAAAAATGAAAAGCATCTAATAGTAATATAAAATTTAATTCAATTAATTTATATCATTAATATTAAAAAAAAATTATTTAATAACAAACTTTAAAGCCACCTTTTTGTTGTGCTTCCGATCTGCTTTGCTATCACCATCTCCCACTCCCAACTCTCTTGACTTGACAGCTCTTCCCCATGGCCACCAGCACCATTCTCTCTCTTTCTCTGCCTTGAATTGAACTTGAAAAAAACAAAAAAGATAAACAAAAAAAGCCTTCTGTTTAAGCCACAAACTCCAGCCCCTTGATCAAAAAAGGCTGATTAACAGAGAAAAGGCAAAAGAACAGTCTGGAGGGACGGATAAGTAAAAGATTCTTCATTCATGGGCTGTTCTGCTTCAAGACCCAAAACTACTCTTTTCACCAAAACCCATAATTCTCCAGAAGATCCATATTCTTCTTCTTCTATAGAATCCATGGTTTCTTCGCTACCACCAATTCCAAGAGCTCTTTTACTCCCAACTCCTCTTGTTAACCACCCACCACTGAGGAAAGGCGATGCACGTCACCTTGTCTCTTTAACATCTGCTACCTATGTTTCTCTCGTACTCATTGACACCAAAACGCCTAAAATGAACAGCCGGGATTTCTCTGGTCATCAACTAAATCAAACGCCACTACAGATGGACTCATCAATTCATGCAGACCTAGATGAGTCACTGTCTCCAGATTCTGTAATCAACACTTGGGGGCTCATCGATGGGCTTGATGATGACTGTGATTTTAATTTGGGTAAGCCTAGTTCTTTTGTTAATACTCGTAACAAGGAGCTTTCATGGAAATCTAACACTTCTAACTGTAAGGGTCTAGATGTGCCTGTAAAGAAATATGATGATTATAAGCCTACTAAGCCATAATTGACAAAGCCATTAGGAAACATTTATCTAAAGAATCATTGCTATCAAAACTTGACCCAAATGTGGTGTCAAGTTACAGACGAGCCTTACTCCTTCATGTTATTCATTATCTGATAGTTGGTTCAGAGTGCCAAGCACTGAAAACAGAATTGTATTATATTTTACAAGTTTAAGAGGAATAAGAAAAACTTATGAGGATTGTTGTTGTGTTAGAATGATATTTAGAGGATTTAGAGTGCCCGAATGGACTCTATGTATAGAAACGAGTTGCAAAGTCAACTTGGACGGAAAGTTATTTGTTTACCACAAGTGTTCATCAGGGGAAAGCATATTGGTGGTGTAGAAGAGATTAAACAGCTTAATGAAAGTGGAGAATTGGCAAAGCTTTTGGAGGGGCTTCCAGTTAGAAACCCTAGAATCGTTTGTGAAGGTTGTGGGGATGCAAGATTTGTACCTTGTCCGAACTGTAATTGAAGCAGAAAGGTGTTTGAGGAAGATGAAGCGATGTTGAGAAGGTGCCCAGACTGCAAAGAGAACGGACTTATAAGTTGCCCTGGTTCTTGCTCATGAAAACTAATTAGCCGATGCTAATTGGTAGATGCATACTTTTTATGCTTGATTAATTGCTTGAATTGCTATTTGTAGTAGGCTTGTTGTATGCTACTAGTTTCTTTGTGTTCTATGTATACCATCCTGCAGATTGTTCTTATTGTTCATTGTCCTCCTAGATGTATGAAATAAAAAAGTGTCAGTTTTGATGTTCAAGATCCAATTGTTGTATGTTCAAACAATTGGGTCTTGAGCATCAAAACTGTCACTTTTTGATGTGGCATGTTCAAAACATCAATTATAAATATTATCACCCTCAATTCTTCTGTGTGTGTGTGTGTGTGTGTGTCTTTTGTATGTTTGTTTTGAGAAGGTAATACACCACCTACTTGATTTAGTTGCAATTTCTCCCCAGTTTCAAATGGTTCTTTTTGGTGCAATGATTTTTTTTAGTGAATCTTGATTCAACCAGGTCTAAACCTGGTATTAGTTCTATTAACAGGTTTAAACTTGGGAAAAATCAATTTGACACATAGCATCATATGAAAATTAGCATTGCTGATGATGAATAAACCTCATTAGTTCTTGCCAGGGGATGCTGGTTTCCTGTAAAAAGCATGTAATGCTGTTTGGCCAAATATATTACTTGGGCAATGCAACAGTGGGCGTGGGGTGTGGATTCTATTATTGATCCATTCTCTTCACATTTCAATTCCAAACGCTAAAAAACAATCGTACGACGTTACTACACTAAACATGTTTGTTTTGGCTTGTTGAATGATGCTGTCCAGCCAAAACATTTGTCTTTAATACTATCTACAGTACACATGGGCAGTAGGGCAGACAGATGTCAATGACCGAAAATGCAGCAAAAGGTTACTGATCAAGGGAGCTTATAAAATCGAAACAGTGGACAGTCTGGTGCGTCCTTATGGAGATGGTTGCATAATCAATGTTGTAAATCCACAATCACAACAAAAATAATCGTGCATGTGCACTGCAGTGAAATGAAATTAATTAGTCAATATTATGTTCTTATTAATTCTTCTGTTCTTTTAGTTGGACTTAAGAGTACTTAAAAGATTTAGGCGTCTACATCTCATGTAAAAGGTTCATGAACATGGCAATATTTTAACTGGCATGTGTATGACATGTTGAAAAACTCCAATGACAATACTAATCCTAAATACTTAATGAGTTAGTATAAATTTTTAATTTTATAAGTTGTTTTAAAAAATTGATACGTGTTTTATTTTTTTATTTTATAAATATTATTACAAAAGATATGAATTACTTTCTTAATTTAATTTCAAAATTTTATTGACGGTGAATAAAATAATTTTATTTAAGAAAAAATATTAGTTTAACTCACTTTGAACTGAAGGGTTAAAGGTTCATTTGGATGGTTTTACCAAACATGCAAGTCCAAGTATTTTATTGTTAGAGAAAAGTCATTATCAACATTTTTTTGCTTAAAGTGATTGGTTACTTAATTGAATATATAATTTTTAAAAAATTTTTAAATTTAATTTAAACTTTTGAAATAGAATAAAATCTTATCTACATTATAAAATTAAGTTTGAGAGTATAATAATGTGTGAAAAAAAATTAGCATTTTGTTATGTTTGTCCAAAAAATAATATGTGAAAACTTACATCCAATTTATAAAGTATTGTCCATTTTAATTTGAAAGTCTTATGATTTTGTTTTATAAAAGATGTCTCACAAGTTTGGATTTAGATTTCTATATATATATATATATATATCATAGTAGAACCTCTAATTATTCCGATGTGGGATTGGTGTGTCATAAACTTCCCACGTTAAAACTTGATGTCCTTGTCAAATCCAACACAAAGCATATAGATCCACCAAATCACACCAACGTTGAGCAAGCCCAATACACTGCACACAGATTTATCAAATCACACCAAACGTCTATCAAGCCCAACACAATACACACAGATCTATCAAATTACACCAAACGTTAGGCAAGCCTAATACAAAGTACACACAGATCATAGAATCACACCAGACGTTAGGATTCTAAATATGACTCCCACCATGTAGCACTTAACTAACGCAGGATTCTAAAAGTGGCTTCCACAGCGTAACACTTATCTCTTATCTAACTGATGACCGTTTTGATACTATTTATGAAGACTCGCACTTAACTTACGAGGTATTGTCCACTTTGATTTGAATGTCTTACGATTTTGTCCCACAAAAAACGTTTTACAAGTTTAGGTTTAGATCTCTATATATATCATAACAGAACCTTAGATTATCCCGATGTGGGATTGTGGTATCATAAATACTTTCTGTTAAAGCTTGATGTCCCTATCAAGCTCAACACAAAGCACACAGATCTACAAATCACATCAAACATTGGACAAGCCCAACACAAAGCACACATAGATCATAAAATCACACCAAATATTAGGATTCTAAATATGGCTCCCATCATATAGCAGTTAGCTTCCATCTAATTGGTTACTGCTTTGATACCATTTGTGGAGATTTACATCCAACCTATAATGTATTATCCGTTTTGATCCGAAAGTCTTATAATTTTATCTCACAAAAGACATCTCATAAGTTTGAATTTAAATATCTACATATATATTATAATAGAACATCAGATTATCCCAATGTAGAATTGGTACGTTACATAGTATCCATTAATCTTATATTATCTTTTATAACTTTAATAAAAATGGTTTTTTATCTATAATTTATCATCTTTTCTTATTTTTTGTTATTTAAATATAAAACCTTGTGACACTTTTAATATGATCTAAAAAATCTTCTTTAGCTCAAAAGTATTTAAGAAATCATTCATTCTATCAATAAGATCTTGGTTTAGTGATTAGAAAGAAATCTTGAAGTTTTAAATTCAAGTCTTACAATTTGATTAGTACATAATAGTTATTATGCAATTGATTACTCATTTTGTTTAAAAGGATTCACTGTTGGATTCACTAGATGTTTTAGGAAAGGATATATTCAACCTTTTTATTTATTTATGTATTTTTGTCTAATCATTTAGATTTCAATATTATTATTTTTATTATTATATCTTTTACTTTTATTAAATTTATTACTAATTTGTTTATTTCTTAAATTAACTATTAGTTACAAGAAAATAAAAATATTTTCTTGAAATTTTTTCAAAATCCACTTAACATTTTCAATAAAATTTTAAAATGTTTTCTCCTCTTAGGAATTTTTGAGAAAATTGTCACTTTCAAATATTGGAAACCCCACCAGTGAATGAATTTCCCTTTACTATAAAATTAAAGGGCATGCTTTTGACATAAACAAATAATCATAATGCAAATGAAATTTTTTATTTTTACAATTTTATTTATCATTTTCATTTAATATATTTTTTTATACTTAAATTTTATATTCTTGATTTTTAGGATTTATGCAATACATATTCTGCTAAAAAAAATTTGTAACTTGCAATTCTTTTATCTAACGAGCTATGATTTATCTCCGTAAAAAAGATGATTTATTCGGATCAGCATAAATGCCCAACTTCATCACATTGCTAAAAATCATGCTATATATTTGAAAGAAGTTGATCACTTTGCTTCTCTCATGATACATTCTTTTTCCAACTGCTCATGTTTTCTACTCGGTCCATAAAGATAAAACATAAGACTAGGAATGGCTTGTGAAAATAATTATTAGGATTCTCTCCCAACATTTTTGGTAAGATCTTATAATTATTTCACTTGAAATAGTTTATATACAACTTTTCTAAAAGAATTCTATTTTTAGGGAATTATCCTAAATATTTCTTATATTTTATTATTGAATTATATCAATCAACCACTTTACTTGTTATTATTATGTTTATTTTATTTTTAAATTTTGTAAATTTAAATTATGCAAATATTTAACAACTAAATAATAACAAAAATGAAACAATAGACTAAAAATACCTTAGAAAAGTTGGCCAAAAACTAGTTGGGCTTAGTTTAGATTATTGGGTGACCCTAAGCTAAATTGGTTAAGGGTTGTGGGTTTGGGCTTAATTCAACAAACTAGGGTTATTGGTTAGGTCTGATTCCTTTTTCCTAAAATGGTGCATATTGGCCCAAAACTTTCACTTGTTTTCTTTTTTATTTTTCACCTTAAATTCCTTGTCACTTCAACATCGACAGTCTCCAAAGTTATAAACTGGTGAAACTCCGTCGCTATTGTCACCATTGGCTAACATTGAAAGCCCAAAAATTATATCTTTTTTTTATTCTCCCTAAGAACTTTGTTCCCTTTATTCATTTAGGATTTTAGAAAAAGCTTCTAAAAAATTTTAGATATACTTTCAAAATTTTGAACTAGTTGCTATCAATTCCATCGCCTAAACAACCAAAAACCAGTAACCACTGAAAATCCTTTTTTGTTCTCCTTATTTAATCTACTTCTAATTCAAAGTTTTCAAGTGCTACAATTATCATTTCTTTTATTTTGTACTCAACTGATAGTAATAAGCTGAGATTCCTGGATGCCAATTGATAACTTACCGGAAGAGTAAACAAAGAAACATAAACAGGGGTCCAATGACGATGATCGATTACCCGTATCTAGATAATACCAAATATAAGCAATTCATAGTTCAGATATATAACCAATGTATTCTAGTCAATGTTTAAGACTTGGTGCCTTTCTAGCATAATGTGAAACAGGTGGCCTAACTTTTATGGAGACATTTCTTTCACTATGGTAGCCTACTTCAATATTCTTTGGTACAATAACTTTTTTTTGTTTAAGTGAATCATTGGTTTGTTTGATAATTTTACAAGGCTTTCTGATGTAGAGGATTCATAATACTGTGGCAACTATAGGACATACTTAACTTGTATCATTGCAAACCATGATATAGAAAACTTTTTCTGATTCTAAACCTAACAACTGAATAAGAAGGAAGGAAGCACCAAAAGAGATGAGATGTTTTAAAAGAACATATTTATATAAAACTTCTTTAAAGAAACAAACTTCTAGGTGAAAGATCATCTACCTTCTCCAAGATGGAGTTACAAATTTATAAAAACAATCAAATATAACCTATAATAATTACAGCAAGTCCATGACTTAACATAAATTAATCGACTAAACTTAAAGTAACTTTAATAAAGTATAGATAACATTTTTTTTTCTTTATCAAAGTAGCTTTTGACTATTTTGACATAAAGCATTGACAAAACATAAAGTTGACATAAAGCTAATATTGGCAAAAATAAAGTTTGAGTTGATGTGTCAGTACCAAACTTTGTCTTGTAGTCTTTGAAGTTATTTACAAAGCATTTGTAATAGCATTACACATAATTATACATAATTAGATTAGAATAAAAAATTTCTGGCTTTAGCACCACCACTGAATTTTTTATTAGATCAACATCATTATTTGAGAGAATGGTGGGTATGTTCTGGAGAGAGGTTCAAATGTCAATTATTTACACATGGAGAGAAATAATAACCCATATTTTCTAACCATTGGTCCGGGTCAAAATCTTCATATAGGTCTTGTGATTTTTGCCATTTCATTTCTTTAATGACATAGGAAGAGTCCAATAAGGTTTCCAATATACTGGTCCAACATGATGAAGTTTAAATTTTGTTATTTCAGGAAGATGTTCTTTTCATGCACCATTAAATCTTGTTTCATAAATCTTCTTATCAATCTCAAGCTGTAATTATATTTTACAAGGTAGTTACCTCATAGAATATCATCTTGGAGCTCTGGCTAAATCTAACTTAGAATTTTAAGGTTTATATGATATATCTATCTTTGAAACTCTGTATATTCAGTAGGATGCTCAAATAGAAAATCTAACAATGAATAACCTTGTGAGCTATAAATTATCATGTAAGAAAATTACTGTGATTCATCTATCAAGTAACTACAAGATCTGTGAAAAATCAAAATGATGTAAGGATTAAAAAGACTTTAGTGTATCTTTCATAAGTTTCTATCCATTGGATCTATATTGAAATTGGTCTAAATCATAGAAAGAAAAACTTGAGGTGTTGATGATTGGGGTTCATCTAGTTTTTTTTTAGATTGATGATTGACTAGTGAAAAGTATGGAGTAGTATTTTGAGCTTTTAGAGATAAAATTTAACAGTAGTGTAGTAAAGGTGAAAAATGTACCATATGAAATAAACAATTTCTTTTGGGAACCAAAGTGGGTCAAAAAATTTAAAGGGATGAATGAAACGGTAATCTGTGTGTATTCCAAGAGATTGAATGGACGTGTTTCCAAATCTTTTGAATATCTTGGATTGATATTTGAATATGAGGTTAGAGCTTTTTGGTCAAGGGATTTAGTTGCAATCAATCTAGGTAACTCTGGAGGGAATTGTTCAACTGAAAGATTAAATCATTCATTAGGAAGGTCAAATTCATCATTAAGGTAAGATTTTATGGAAGAACATGAGGGTTTCTTGAGGGTGAGGCTTGATGGAAGGAAGACGAGGGATTCATCATTGATATCACATGAATAATCTTTAAGAAACTTCAAAGAGGTCTAAGAGGAGGTTTGGATAACATATCTAAAAGAATATTATCTTTTCCTTTTATATGTGTTATGGTGAAGGATTATTTTGAAAACCATTGAGATAATCTAAGTAACTATGCTTTTGGCATTTACTTTTTCTTGAAATTGAGTATCTAATCAAAAGTTGACATATCTAGTTAAAAAAATGATATCTAATGAGGTAAAATTCAAATATTTAGATTTTATATTTTACTACTAAAATCTTTTTTAGCGTAGAGTGATAATGGATTTTTGAATATTTGAATCTATCACTTTTATATTCACATATCTGTCTGGTTTTATCTTTTTCTTCAATTAGTATGGCTGACCAATATTTGTCACTTACGTCTATTTGTAAAATTCTTTTTTTATCTGAAAGAATCTTTAAAGTTGAAAGTGATTGCAATCTTATCTTCAACATCTTTATTTACTATGTTTACTTATGGGATCACTTAAGAGGTTTTTTCTTTAATATCTATCTAAAAAGATGAGTTATCTGAGTAAAATCTAAAAAAATCCACTAATGTAATTAACTATGTTGAGAAATTGTTACACTTGTTTCTTAGAGAGATGTTCATCAGAAAAATCTTCAAATGTATTAGTGATGTGGGATGAAGCAAAGTACTGACTATCTTTCAACTACATATCTAAAAAATCAATTTCTGAGGCACTAATGATCATTTTTTTTTTGAAAGCATTATCCCATACTGCTGGATAATCCTCTAGAACTTATCCAATAATTATATATGAGTGTGATATTTGAAGAGAAGATGAGAAATCATCAATGTAAATGAGTGTATGCTAGAAAATCAAAGCAAAAATTTTTATCATTACTTTTTGAAATAATGAATGAGCAACTTCTAGACCAAAGAGCATAACTATCCATTAAAAAATAGTGTTGAGAGATGCAAAATGATGTTTTGTATCTATTTTATAGATGTATACATAATTACTGAAATCTTGCCTTAAGATCAAAATTTGAGAAAATTTTTGCTTGTGATAGGTTTAAGAGCTATAACTTTCTATTGGGAAGAGAAAACTTATCATCTGTAAGAAAAACATTAAAAGACTTGTAATTAATCACCAATCTTAACTTTTCATGAACTTGTTCTGATTTTTTGTTAACATAAAATGCTTTATATGCCCATGGAGATGAAGTTGATTCAATTAAATGTTGAGCCTAGAGTTACGAACATTCTTCAATTGCTAGCTTTAAATGATTTGGATTCATTCCTAAATGACTAATTTTTGTGCGATTGACATTTTCATCTTGTTTAAAAGAAAGAAAAATGAAAAAATCAAGATTTTTTTGAAATGGATTTTTACATTTTTGAAAAAAATTCTAAATGACTATTTGCATATGAAATTTGAATGAACTTTTGTTTGAATTCCTAGAATAAGTATGTCTGGATGATCATTGTGAATAAGTTTGAAAGGTCTTTTCAAGGCTAAAAATAACTTTTAAACTTAATACATTTCACTAAGTCTTAAACCTGGTAGATTGGTAGTATTATCAAAACCAATAACTAGGTCTCTCTATAGAAGTAATGATTCTAAAATCTTTTGAGTTATCTGACAGCCTGATAATGTCTTAAGGGTAACAAAATTATTGATAAAGTTTGTAGAGAAAATATTTTCATTAGTGATCTTGAAAAAAAGTTTTCTATTTTTTCCAAAAAGATTTAGGTGAGACAATGGGATTGAATATGATTTAGGTAGCAACCTGTTATAAGAGGAGAGTGTTTATGGGTAAAGATCTGTACTAAAGCTAAAAAATACTTTTAAATGTTGAATGGTTTGGATGTTTTAGAGTTTTTAGATTTATTGGATTGACATGAACTCATAACAATGATCATTTTCTGAATAGTCATTTGTATTTGAGTATGAGCTATCATTATCATATTTGCTTGATCATAAATAATGAGTTAGAATATTGTTCATTATCAAGCGAGAAGATTGATTCAAGGTTATCATATGAAAGATTAATAATATAGATATTAGCAATATCTTGTATCATTTTTACTAACTTTTTATCTGACTTGAGGTAATTTTTACAAAATGTCCCAGTTTACCACAAAGAAAACATTTGTTTCCTTTCTTCTTTGGGTCTTTTTTTTTTTTTTTAGCAAATTTGAATTTTTAAAATCTTTTAGGCTTTTTTGTAGCTTTGAATAGTTTTTTCTGTTTGGAAAAATGAGAGCTTTTAAGGGGTTTAATCTTTTTAAAGTGTTTTTTTTCTTGTGACTGCAAAGACATGAGGAATTTTTAGAAGAGCATTTAATCTGTAGACTTGTTGAGAAATAAAACATGGTCTATCTATCTTTCTAAAGTTGTTTCACCAAATTGTAATGTATTTATGTTTTTTGCAAACTTACCAAGAGTTCTTATCATCATTGTATAGATATCGCCAAGATTCATAATTCTTATATCAATAGATCTAAAGTTCAATTAAGTTTTGGTTTATTGAGCAAGTTTTTTTAAAACAGAATTGAGAAAAATTTACTTCAAATTGACATATCAAATCCATAAAAAATGTAAAAATATTGAGAAAACTATTGGTAGTGTCTATGAAGATCTTTTGAATGAAGCGAATAGTATTTTAGCTTAAAAATTATTCTTTAATCTTTTTCAATATAAGCATATTGGCCACAAAATATTACTAAAAATTGAGGTACCATTTTTGTGATTGTTAGGTATTGGAGAAATTATAACTGTATATATTCACCAATATTGTCCCAAAAATTCTTGAAGATTCTAACCAGGCTTGAGATAAATCTCAATAAAATTGTATTCATCGTAACATTAGGATTAAAGTTTAATTCAATAAGTCCTAATGCTATGCACTCTTGAAATCTTGAAGGCTATTTGAAAAGAAGAATATCATCAATTGTGAATACTAAGAACTTTGATGTGGAAAGAGCATGTGTTTGGGAAGAAGGCTGTTATTGTTTAACATTTATTGCTTCAGGGTTGTGCATTTCTAGGTTATCTCTGAAACTTCAACTGTTGGTTTTGTTATGAAAATCTGTGGAAGTGTTTCATCTGAATTATCTAAGTTGTTTGACTCATTACTTTCCAATTGAGATTCTATTTCATATTTAATGGGAAAAATATCTTTAATGAAAGATTGAAGGAGGTTCTCTTATGTCATTTGTTGGAGCATTTTTGGAAAAACATTGGGATTGGGAGAAATCATTATGTATTGGAGGTTTTGAAGCATGAAAGGTACTTTCAGGGGTATGTTTTAGATTAGGGTTTGTACTTGTGCTTGGTTTTGGTTTTTGAGGTTATAGAAGTGGTTGTTCTACAATTCTTTTAGGTTTTTGGTCAACTGACTATTTTTCTCTAAATTTGTGAATCTACTTTTTAGTTATGCCAAAAAGATGTTGGTTTAAGAGGGAGTTTGGAATAGTTGTTCTAATATTGGTGTGAAGAATTATCTTGGTTATGAAGGTAATGATGTAGGGGGAGGTTTTACTACAATGATGTGAAAAAAATTTTTGGAGGTAAAGGTAAGGTGTAAAGTTGATATTGAGGAAGAGCATAAGCTTGGTAAGGGATATCATGAATTTTAGTGTTGATGAGAGTAAAGATGTTGGTTGGCGATTGTTGTATTGTTTCTTACGGTATTGATTTTGAAGATCTGTAAGTTGAATATTGAGGCTTTTTATTTATTTATTTTTTGAAAAAGTATAAGTGTAACCAGTATTGGTTTCTACCATGTATCCGAGTTCTCGATTTAGAACTAGTATTTTTATCTTAATGTCAAGAATAATATTTTGAAGATTGATGAGACTTTGATCAAAATGTTAGCTCACTTGATCTAGCTTGTTCTTTATCTTGTACTAGAATGCATTCTATTGGATAGAGTTATCTGTCTGCCAGTTCAAAATTGCTTTTGCTCGAGAAATTTTTTTGGTTTCCATACTTATCTCTGTCATTGGGATTTAGGATTTTTGGAATGTGTTTGTATTTGTCTTTGTGGAATTCTTAAAAGGAGAAAAATTTGAGTCATAAGAGGACTAACTTGGTTGCATTATACACATATGAGGTAAAAGTTCTTTTGGTTTTGGGTTTTCAAGTGTTTTGGGTTTACAAGTTCTTTTAGGGAAGTCTGATTTTTTGTGTTTGGCATAAATGAAATAATAGTCAAACTTTTCTGAAGGTTCATCAAGAAGATCAACTTTAGGGTCTCTTTTTTCATATTTTTCTTTTAGCTTCTATTGTGAAGACTTTGTTTTGGCTTTTTTTGAAAATCATCATCATCATCAAGAAGCTTTTGCAGTTATATTTTTTATAGCTTTTGCATTTACAATCAATGTCCTAATAGCAATGTTTTTTTAAAGATCTGTATGCATATATAGGTTTTTCATTAGGTTTGATGTGTGTAACTAGTACATTTGGTTCAACTTAACATGGTTGCATCATGAATCATGTAAGAAAAATAGTTGGGATAGGAATTTCTTTTCCTTTGTTATGATCAAACTCAATTATCACAGTACCATCTAGGTTTGTTTTGTAGGAAGAATCAAAGAGTTGAATTGGTTCATCTTGCTTCCAAATATTTTGATAACTTGTTGTTTACAACTTAGGAAATAGAACAGCAAGTTCTTCATTCGAGATATGCTTTAAAATATGAACATATCTACGAATCTTGTCTGCAGCTTCTAGCTTTACAAATGCAGCATCACCAGAGTTAGGCAAGGATAGGTTTATGGCATAATCTTGAATTTTGTATGCCATATGATAATGAAGGATTGCCTGAAATCCTCTTATCTTAGTTTTTACTATTTGTATTTGAACTTTAAAGCATCTAATAGTATTGGATCATGTAGAGATATGTTGTAGTTTGAAAAAATTGTAAAGAAGATAGTTCTCGCATTTAATGTTGTCTTAACTATGCCAAGTACTACATATTGGTAGTCTTTGAATCTTGTATCCAATAAAACCATCCTGACACAACCAAGAATATCATTTATATCATAAAAGTTTAATGCAATTCTGATAGCATCGAAGTGGATGTGAGTATATCTTTGGTCTAGCCATTGTTATGAAAATTTTAAAAGAATTTAAAGAGTAACAAAGTACTATTCAGATCCAGTAGGAAGAATACACTAATAAAACTTTGAGACTTGAACATACTCTTTTAGAACTTAGTATATTGGTTTTAAAAGGTTTTTTATGGATATATAAAAGGAAGAAGAAGTTTTGGAAAAAACAATATAGGGATTTATAAGGAGATGATCTGTTTCTTGGATTTTTTTGTTTTTTGGAACATAATTAATTTTATATAAGAAATTTAACTTATAAGAGGAAAACTTTCTAATTATAGGAGAAGAAGAAGAAGGTTAACTAAGTGAAGATCTAGAGGTTGAAAATTACGAACTACTAACTTTTGATAAATCCATGATAAAGAAAATTGTTTTGGCTTATCCTATCCAATTCAGTGTTAGAATTAGAACAAAAATAGATTTCTATATAGAGTTGAGCTCTATAACCAAGTAGATGAGAGCAACAACTCTTAGACTCTGATACCAAATAGATGAGGATTGATTACCTGCGTCAAAGTAATACCAAACATAAATAATTTATAATTTAGATATATATATGTGTGTGTGTGTAAGGTGTTTTAATATGCCTTATAATAAATAAAGAACATAGTCCAACAATAAACAAGTCCACAAGAAATAAATCCAAGGCCAATTCCAATTCGTTTTAGTCTGTAACAATGTTCCTTCCATGAAAATGATCCTTATCTTCAAGGATCAATTGCATGAAACTAGTGCTGCTTATCAAACATAATTTCCAAGTTGAACCTTTTACCTTGCCTCCCTAATAAACCTCTTCTGAGGCTCTAATTACTTGGTTTATCATGGTCATTACAATTATTGGACTTGTTAGCCAGGAAGTTCTAAAATCTGCAATGCTACACAACAGTAAGCATAATATAAAATATACATAAATATATTTGAAAATTTTAAATTTCAATTAAGAAAATATTTTTAAGAGTAAAAATACAGGTAAAAATATGAAAAAAAATTATATTAAAATAAAATTTTATTATTACATATAAAATTTATTATTATATATATTATGTGCAATAACACTTAAAATTTGTATTTAAATAATTTTATAAAAATATTATATGAATAATTTACATATTAAATAATAAAAATTTAAATAAATCATTTATTTATTTATTAGTTATAAATGTCACCTATCATCCACTTATTATTAAAAATATATAATTAAAAATTTTATTAAATAATCTTACATTCCTCTAATTAAATATAAAAATTATATATTTTCTAAGATCAATAAACCGAAAAATTAAACAATTCCCTTTTACTATCACTTGTTAAAATCACTTTTTCTCACTAAATCTGAAAATCTACTGAACGTTCCTTACGCAAAATAGAATTTTTACTGTTCAGTGCAGTAATAGTGAAGAGCCGCACTGCACCACATCCAAATGAATCCTTAGACCCTAAAACAGCATTGGCAAAGTCAAGCGCCATATGACGAGTCTAGTGCGGTGGGGAGTCGCACTGTACACTTTCAGATTAACCCTAAAACTTTCATACATGAGGCTCAACTATTGAGAACTTAATCCGTTTGGGCCATTCATCTAGGGCCGAAGCTCCGCTCGGTTTTGGGGTAGGCTTGGACTAAAGATTTAAAACCCAAAACTATAGCATGTGGCATCTGCATCCCCCCTCAAAAGTCTGATGGGAGAAACCAAGCGGAGGCATATAGTTAAGTTGTGTAAAATACATACACTGAAGTAAAGACAAAAATGGAAGGGAAAGGATTGGAAGGAGATGGGTCAAACAGAGAAGCCCTGGGGAAGTGCTTGAGTGGGTTCGTGGATGACGGTAGCACGGAGAGTCACCGATACTATTTGTCACGGAGAACCGTGCTGGAGATGCTAAGGGACAGAGGCTATGCCGTACCCAACTCTGAAATCAACCTCTCCCTTCAAGAATTTCGAGCCATCTATGGCCAAAGCCCTGATTTTGATCGTTTCAGACTCTCTGTTACTCATAAAACTGACTCTTCCAAGCGGGTAATGCTTTTTTTTTTTTTTTTTTGGCTTTTTTCCGGGCTTTGCTTTAGGTTTGGGTTGTTGTTTCCTCCTGTTTTATATTTTTCATGAGAATTATTGTGATACATTGCAGGATTAGATAAGTATTCACTAATAACTAATTGCATGTCCCTTATTCAATATAATATTCTTCTCCAAAAGTTTGAGTTTAGATGATTAATCATTTTTAAACCCTATCATATTTGTTTTCTGAATAAATTGGTTTTAATTTGGTCTAAGTCATTAATACCCTGGCAGCAGTTACATATAATGCAACCTGACTTTGGCAACTGTTAGTTTTAGTTTATGTTTCCTAAACTTTTCTTACAATGGCCGAGCCAGGATTTCTATGTAGGGTCAAATCAAATATATGTACACATGTGAATGCCAACACACATACGTGCGAGCGCATGCACACACACGCGTATATATATATATATATATATATATATATATATATATGCGAGTAATTTATTTATTTAAGTACATAAAATGAGAGAAAAAAGAATATGATTAAAATTCTCAAATATATATTTGAAACATATACTAAGAGTTTTTGTCTTAGTTATATTTTATATGAAAATTATCATAAAGTTTTTGTGACATAAAATTGTCACAAAATTAAAATTAGTAACTTATTAAAATACAAGAAATTAAATTAAACCATCCTCTTTATATTTTTATTGAATTATAAGAATCACTAAGGAAACAATACTAATCCAACATTATTATGTTATAACAAAATATGTAAGAACTAAATAATTAGGACCAATATAGAAGTGTTTGTTTTTACCAATTCATCTTATTGGTATTTGTTATTCTTTATTTATTTATTTTTACCAATTGAAATTGAGTCTTTTTTTTTTTTTTTTTTTAATCAATTGAAATTACCCAGTGAAATCATCTTTTTCAGATAATACCATGTGTTTTTTTTTTTTTTTAAACTTTTTTATAAGGCAAACCAACTAAATAGATTTTTTTTTTCTTTTGAAACTTATGAAGTTTATAATAAAAAGGTTATAAAAAATTAAAAATCAAAACTGATAAAACTCAATAGGTGGAACAATGATATGTAAATTGTTAAATTTTCAAAAATTACATGTAGATGGTATATTCAATAAGCTCTTGCTTAAATTGTAGTATTAGTTTTGATTTTTAGTTTTAGTTTTCATGATATATAAACTGCTTTTACTTGCAAACTTCACAAAATTTACTTAAAATTTATAAACCTTGCCATTTATTTGGTATTCAAGTATTTACACTATTTAAAAATACTATGAGTAAATTATTTTGTAGAAAGAAATCTTCACACTTTACAAATATATTCAATTATACTAATTGTTTTATTTAGAGAAGATAGTTTTAATTTTTATTCAAACTTGAAAAAAATTACGCTTAAAATTTTAAAAAGATTTAATAAGTTAGACACTCACAAATAAAAATTGAAGACAGTTATATTACTTTGAGGGGGCCATTCATTTATTTTGAGAGATATATTTAAAAAATTAATGCATAACACTGCATAACTTTCAAAATTCCCTCCTCAAGTTCCTATGTGGCTTTGCCCTTGCTTATGGAGTATTCTAATTTGTTAGAATCAGTGATAATCTCTCTCTCTCTCCCCACCTATAAATTGTTTTTGCTGAAGTTGTAAGTTTTCAGTAAAAGATAGGCATAGCATGTCTCACAGCTAGAGTTCTGAGTGGAAGCTTGTGGAATAAACTCCTCTGAATTGTTATACTGTTCAACTCCTATGTTGGTAGCCACTATCATGTGTTTCCTAGAGAAGAACACTACGGTTTGAGTTTAAGATATATGGCCAACCCCCTACTTAAGCTCACCCCAGTTAGCGGTGCTCCATATAATTCTTTGTGAAATCTGCACTGATCTTCCTCTTATTGTATTGAGGGTGCAGTCTTCTGTTGGTGTCCGGCACCAAGGACTATATGTCGTCATGTTTGGTAATACTATAGTTGATATAGATTGGGCTATTGTAACTAGGATGATTAGCTTTCATCCACCCAGGTTGAAGTGCGGTGTTAATAATTATGCCCTGTACTTCCACAATATCAAAATTGGTTGCATGAGGCAGGAAACTTCTTTGATTTAGTATGAGATTGAAGAAATTTGTCTTTGTGGACAAATCAGTTTTTTTTTTAATGACATCAATATCTCGTTTGATGATAATGGCAGCACCTGGAAGCATTTATTTAGTTTGCTATTCATTTAAAGTATTGCTTGAAGTTTTGAGGTTTATGAAATTTGAGCATAGCTCTGATACTTATGTAGATTAACTGATAATGAAGCTGAAGTATCAAACATTGTGTGTTATTTCTGCTTCAAAAACATTGATAAATTAAGGCTGAATTAGTATCTTTATTTTTAATGATGTACTAATTTTTTCCTTGTTAATTGCTCTTAGTCTTGTCTCGAGAAGTGATTCTTTATTCTTTAATGTGATCTGCATCCTAATGAATGAACTTTTTCCTAGCAGATGCTGGTAGTTTTCTATGGGCCTGGTACAGTTAAAGTTAGTGGGATTCGGCTCATTGCTGGTCTAATTACTAACAAAGAAAGCTTGACTGGGTTGATATTAGTCTTGCAAAACCACATAACAAACCAAGCTTTGAAAGCTCTGGACCTCTTCTCATTTAAAGTGGAGATATTCCAGGTAAAATTTTTAATACGAGTCAGGTCTGTGTTATTTCCATTGACACTGGTTCTGTAAATTCAATCTGATACAAGAAAATATTATGTTACTTGAAAACTTTGGCCTCTAGGCTTTTCATGTCCTGAATTTTGCTGTTCTTGTGTCCACTCCATATTGTACAGATACCTCATGCCATAGCCTGTCTTTCATACATTTACATCTATTCATTTCTTAATAAACTAATGCTTCTCTCCCTCTTTGGGATGTGTGTGTGTGTGTTTGGTTCATATTATTTTCTATTATCTTTTCTAACACCAGTTTGCTATGATAAAGGCAGAAAAACCGTGACTTTGTGGTTCTGTTGAGATTAGCATATGAAGGATGAAAATGCTAATCGGTGTACTGCATTTGGTTTATTTTTGTGCTCATTTGAATGATTCAATTTTTTAATATTTTGAAATGATTTAAATGTTTTTTTAATAGTTTCTGAAGTGAAGATGCCACACCCTAATTGAATTGCTTGCACATATTTCCCTCTAGATTATATCTCGAGAAATAGCCATAGGGATGCAAGGCACATGCATTTTGGTATAACATGAAGCTCGGCAATCATTTCTTCGTGTGTTTTGTACTAATCAAAATTACAATGTTATTTTGCACTGCAAATACTAGTCATATGTAATAAGTCATCTAGTTTATTGTTATCAACTATGTGAAGCTTAAAAAATGTACTACAGTCTGCTAGTTTCAACTGACCAAATATTTCCTGTGCCAATTCTATCAAGTTTAGGGAATTTTGCTGAGGTTAATTCATCCCTATAAGATTTTTAAGTTTCTTTCCTAGATGAGTACTGTGACATTGTGTTTTCATATCTGAAAGTGTTAACTTTTTTTTTTTGGTGGGGGGGGGGTGGAGAAATCTATTTATAGCACTAGTCTCATTGGCCACTTATAACTTTTATGAGTCTATAAGAATGGATTAGTAATTCTCATCCTCGTTCCATCTTATAATAGTATGCATTTCTTGTTAATTGTCAGATGGATTAGTTAATTTTGAAACGGACATTACGTGGCATTTTACATTAAGTAAAGAAATTGGTTCTTTACATCCATTATGATTTAATGTAGAAAGTGTGGATGTGGAATCCTTTTTGTCTCCTCATCTAATATGCAACTTGTTCAAACTATCTTGTACCCCTAATATCTCCCTTTGTATTTCATGGTCCTCAGATCACTGACTTGCTTGTTAATATTACGAAGCATGTGTTAAAGCCCAAGCATCAGGTATTGACAGAACATGAGAAACAAAGGCTCTTGCAGAAGTATAGTATAGAAGAGAAACAGGTTAGTCTTAAAACATTAAAAGCTTTGGTTGAATAATACCATACGTGTGAACGTTAGCATTCAGATTGAAAAGCATATGGTTGTCCATCAGGACATTCAATGCTCTAAAAAGATGTGCATATGCATATATTTGATGTTTGTTATGAAGATTTAAACCTCTACCAAATTTCAGGGTAGCTGCATGACAAAAAAAAAATTGCATCGTTATTTTATGTCTATATGTGTATTTTATATATATAATTTTTAGGCTTTTATTGGTTAAAGTCACTAATTGCTGGCATCTTATTCGAATTTATATTTGTCGGTAGCTTCCTCGACTGTTAAAGAAAGATGCCATTGCAAGATATTATGGTTTTGAAAAGGGTCAAGTAGTGAAAGTTACCTATGGTGGTGAAATCACTGAGTCACATGTCACTTACCGATGCGTCTGGTGATGCCGCAACGCAATGTACTGTTGTTTCTTGCTGTGGAATATTGCAGGTGTAGTTTTAAGCTTTTCCCAAATCATCTTTTGGGGTTGCATCGTGTGACTTCTGTTGCTCCTAATGAACACTGGTTGAGTTGCTTGTTTTAATGCCTTATTTTATTAAGAGAAGTCAATGGCTTTAATTGCAATATCTGCAAGACTGCAACAGATTTATCATCCCTGCAAACTTTGACAAAATGGCATAGAGAAAAATTACAACCTCTTTCTGGAAGCAAGCATCTGATACATGGCATTGTTTCCAGTCCATTTTGTTCTTATGAAGTAAACAGAAGATGAAAAAGTTCTGGGCAGATTTCCCAATACGCCATTGCCATGAGTGCCATCACACTTTTCCATCTGGGCCTAAACTTTAAAATGCATTGAACGATTATCAACATATAATAATTTGAATAATTACAGTTTAATATGGTTCATACTAAATACATACTTTTAATATATTTTCACAGATGGCAAATTCAGGCATTTATCCCTAGATAGAAAACTGCAAAATTCTAACAATTAAACAAATTTTTTGCACAAAAATAAAAACAAATCCTTTTACAAGATGGTCATAGAATAGAATAGTGTCTTTGTCATATGTATCAAGGGAATTCTCATTTTTACGCCAAAAACGATCAAAATGTAATTTTAAAGATGGGACAAGAATAGATGTAATTTTAAATTTTTTATCAGGTAAATAACATAACACCCATTTAGTAACTATACTTTACATATATTTTCTGTATTTAATAAATTAATTTTTTATTTAATAATATAAAATTTTATTTTAAATTTAATAAAACTAATATATTTGTATTTAAAAAATACATATTTATAAAAAAAATATTTAAATGTGCCATAAAAAATAAAAAAATAAAAAAAATTTTATTAAAAAAAAAACTACAAATTCGGAAACTATCTACTCATTAAATACCTATGAAGAACAAGATAGGGATGAATTTGAAATACCATTGAGTATAGGTACAAGATGAGTATTATATAAAAGAGGTACAGGATGAATATAATATAAAAAACTAAGAATGAGAATAAAGAATATTTTATTCATCTCATACCCTATCTATTGATATCCCTGCTCATAACAGTTATTCATAAATCCAATAGATGCTAAAAACTTTGCTTTTGTCACTTATTCAAAACATTTCTTCAGCAAAATCAGCAAAATGCTTGGGGGCCAAATCTTGAGGGTGGGAGCAATATTCACAAACGCACAATTTTGGTTGATCATTTCTTGCGAGCCAATGCTGCGGCAATTCCACCAGCAATAAGTCCCACAGCAGTAGCAGTAATGCCAATTCCAATAATACCATCTGCACGAAAACCATATATTCATAAGCCATTCAGTCTATGCTACAATTAATTTTAGCATCAGTAAGACAATTCTGGTTATAACCTTTAGCAATACGATCCTCAACTGCCTTCTTAAGGGCAAGAGCTTGCCTCCAATCAGGCGCAATCTACAAAACCAGTAGTTTCATAAAGCAAGAAAACAAAAGAAATCACTCAAAACAAACATTTTTATCAAGCAAACGTGTTTGGAATGTGCACCACACAATGTGGGGTTGGAATAATAGAAACAAAATTAAAAGTTCTAACAGAGAGAAGACACAGGCCCATAATTTCATGTCGTGCAAGTCAAACCATAGTGTTTAAATAAAGGTTTAAAGGTAACCACAGCAGAATTTAGATCACTAACCCAGAGAAAATGCAAAATGAATTAAACACACAACAACACACACTCCATAGCTAGCATAGCCCAGTAAAAAAAATCCCATGCATTAAAGCTAGGAGTTGAGTCAAATGATTAATAAGTCAAATTAATCTTGACATATATGTAGGAAAATTATATGGTAAAATAAATGGACTTTCATAGAGGAAGAAATGGGTAGGTAAATGCAATCATTTCTAAGCATTAAGATGATAGAATGAACACCTTTAGGCCAAACATTTTACACTGAGTTTCTTAACCTTTAAATATAATTTATCTGTATGCAATTAAAAATTAGATTTAGTTTTAAATGTTATGCTTGGCAATTTTCATGTTTGATGAGTACCTCAGAATGTTACATTCATAATTTAAACAATCAATTTAATGTTGGTAGACGAAAACTATCTAATTAGGTACTAAACCAATTCATTGATTGGCTAAAGATAGGCATCGCTATTAATATTAACAATTTCCACTGATAACAACAGTTAACAAATCATCCTCTTGCCATTACCTACCTCTATCCTTCACACAACTGTCCTTCATTACCTTGTTTCTCTTCTTTTAGACGGACAATTAGTATTGACTGTGCATGGGCTAAGTCTAGAACATTCAGACGAAGTGAGATGCACAACCCCCAAGAATCTATTTTTAAATAGAAAAGGGCTAAGGAAACACAGACAAACCTCCAAACACCGCTCCACAAGTTGTCGACTCCTTGTGTATTCACCAGTTCTGTAATACCCAACAGCTAGAAGATAAAGTTTCTCTCTTTGCTGCAATTCGGAGCTACTATTGGCCAATGATGCTGCAAAGACAAAAGTTTTTGAATTTAAGCTGTGCCCATAACATTATAAATAAAGCTATAGACCGAAAGCAACACATCAATAACAAGAAGGTAATAAGGAGTAAGAATTTATTCAAATAACAGAATGGCTCAAAAAAGGGAAATTGGGAAGGACCGTAAGTGGAGCTAATCTGGTGGTGACAGAGGAAGAACCTTAGTCTTGTACCGAAAAGTTTAATGCCTCAATTGCTCAGAGAAGGGGTAAATCCAGATACATTGCATAGAAGTTATTAGACAGATGCATTACCAGCAGTGATGGAAATGCTAAACAAGCATTTTGAAGACAATTAGCATGACTATGACCCACAATTAGGAATACAAAGTAAAATCAGGCTTAGAGAAAAGGCATAGCCAAGGCAAGGGTATCGCTGCAATAGGTTAAATTACTTAAAACAGTTAAAGACCTCCATTACAGGTAAGAATACAAGTAGCGAAAGCAATTAGAAGGAAAAAAGAAAGTAAAGTATGCACACAGAGAAACCACCGATGAAACTAGAATAAAGTTACCAACATGAGTGTTATTTGACAAATATTTGCATTGACAATATTGGGTCACTATTACTTTATTACAATTACAAACAGGACCAGCAGGTAGAAACAAAACACATTCTATGAAAACATAACAAAAATTAACATGTGAATCAACATAAAAAACTCATAAGACAGGGATGATGGCATAAATAACTGACCTTCAAGCATGGCTATCCCACGCTGCGTATCTTCAGCTTGCCTCGAGTGAACAAGTGCCCATGAAAGTCGCATGATGCTTTCACTCTTCAGTTCCTCAGAATCACCCTTCATAGCATCAGCAGCTTCTCTCTCACAGCCCTTCCACCAATGCCACAGTCAAAACAAAATGCCAAAATAATAAAGGGAAGCGAATGCGTAACCACAAAATACCCAAAGCCCAGTATAACAAGACAACACCATAAATATATAATATTTTCCATCCTCTTTATTCAAATTCCATAAATTTCAAGCATTTAGACAATTAGAAATGCTTGATAAATTCAGAAAATTTCTAATAATCTATAATAATAATATATACCTCAAGAAGCCTTAAACCCTTTCAATTTTTTTTTTTCTCTTATAAACTATAGATAAACAAAATATCAAACCCCAAATGGTAGACTTCACAGATCAATGAGCTATCAAAAGCATACTATTACTGCTAATCCAATTTGAATTGGATAAAATTTCAGAGAATAAACGGAAAACTTGAATGTATACATACAGCAATGACGTCGCGGTCGCACCAGGGGATCTGATCGCCACCACCGAAGAAGGACCCCACCGATTCGAAGAATTTCCCTATCTTCTCCTCCATTTTTCAATTATCAGTCACTGCTCTATCAACAAATTATAACGGGGCTTTTAGCTTGACATTTACGGCGTTTTCTCCTCTCAGGTTTAGTTTTATTTTTTGAATTCTAATTTTATTTTATAGGTTTTTGGGGCCTTCGTTGTTAAGAGCGAGAGAAGGCTGTACGGAACTGTGCAAATGAATCCATTTGGGCAGAACTTAAGGAATAAGAAATTGGCTTTTTTCAGGATTAGTCGTGAAATATTTTAAGATTTCTCTTTCAAATTTACAAGAAATTGGCCCAAAACAACGTTACACAAAGCAGGTTGCCCGTGTGGCCCAAGGACTTGACTCAAGTCCAGCTTTAGAGACAAATTTTTTAAGTTGAAATTATTTTATTAATAAATAATTTTTTTATATAAATTTTTTTTTTTGTATCTTAAAATATTTTTAACATATTTTAATAATATTTATAATTTAAATGAAAAATTTTGGATGGATTGAACTCGGATTTGCGACTTAAAGAGGTCTACCAACCCAGCTTGTTGTAATTCATTGATATTTTTATTGATCAAATTATGTAACTTTTTTTTCATTTCTCTTAATATATATTTTTTATTTTTAAAATAATAATAAGAAGTTTAATTTATACACA
This sequence comes from Durio zibethinus, assembly GCF_002303985.1. Next base: position 7,391,371 of record NW_019168481.1, on the reverse strand, counting down.
AAATCTTACAAAAACATAAAAATTAATGAAAAATATTTATATATAATATTTAAGATATCTAATTAAGTTTTTTGCTTGGCTACTTATGCTACATTGAGAGCGTATTATTTTTTTTTATTTTTAAAAGCATAAATTATTTGATATGATTTTTGTAATTTATTATAAAACATAACTTTTTATAAAAACTTTTAGAATGAAAGAAAAAAAGTAAGAAAAATTCAACAATAATAAAGTATTAGAAAAATACATATGTGTTGCTGCGAGATAAATTTTTTTGTTTTACCATTTCAATTCATCATTTTGTAATAAAGTATTAGAAAAATACATGTGTTGCTGCAAGTTAAATTTTTTTGTTTTATCATTTTAATTCGTCATTTTTTTATAAAATTTATCTAATTAAAAAAATTAAAAAAAGATGGTACATGGATATCTTAATTGGCTTCATTCTCTCATAAAATTTATTTAAAAAAAATTAAAAAATAAAAAAAATAAAAACAAAAAAGAAACAGAAAAAATGAGCTCATAACGTGTGCCACATTGACACCCCTATTAAGTTTAAAACATTATTTCTTAAAAAAAAAAAAATTTTATTAATATAATATGTATATGTATAAAATTAAAAAAATAGTAAAATGTATATTTTTATATTTATCTTAAAATGGATTGGGACAAAGTAACATAAACACACTTTTGACACAATCTCATTTCTTTAAAAAAAAAAAAAAGTCAACACTTATCAACTCAATTTTGATTTTAAAAAATTGCCCCTTAATTTATATAATTGATGGATGAAAAGATTAAATCTTAATTATATATAAATAAAGTATTTTTATTAAATTAAAATATTAAATAAAAACTTCATTACTATAATAATATATAAATATAAAATAGAATAAATAATTAAAATATAATTATATATATACTCGAAGTAAGATAAATACCCAAAATTTACTTTCGGCCCAATCTTGATTTTAAAAAAGAAAAAATCTTGACCAGATCTCAAATTCTTTAAAAATCAGCACATATTAGCTCATACTAAATAGAAATTTATGTGATATGAGTTATTTTGTCATCCTTATATTTATTAACTTTTTTCTTGCAAAATTTATCTAATTTAAAACAGTCAAATTTTTTTAAGAAAAGAATGATGAGAAAAAAAAAAAAGTCAAATGTGATATGCATATAAATTTATTAAATTAAGGTATACAAAAATAATTGAATTAATATAAAATTAAATGAATAATAAAATATATATTTATCAATATTCGGACATATGAAATATCTTAAACTCATATCATACTTGACCTTGATTTTTGAAAAAAAAAACTTGATTCCATTCCAAATTAAAAAAGGCATCTATAGAATCTAGACGAATTAAAATCTATTGGATACGTGTTATTTTGTCATATATATCATCATTGATATTTTTCTTTAAGAATTTATTTACCAGTTTCTTTTAATGCAAAATTATCTAATTAAAAAAATTAAAAAAAACAAAAAAAGGTGTAAGGAAAAAAACAAAATAGGATGTCATGTCTACACATTCATTTGCTTTTTTTTTTAAAGTAAATTTTAAAAAAAAATAAAAAAAGAAGAAAATACTAAAAAAGGAAAAAGAAGATGAAAAGCAAAAAAATAGAAAAAAGCTGAGTTATCATGTAACATTAGCAATTATGAGCTTTTTTTGAAAATTTTATATCATTTAAAAAATAAAAACTAAAAACAAAAATAACAAAAAAAATTAAATTCAGATATGACATAACATTTGACTAATATCTTTTTCTTTAAAAGTTTATGCATTGAAATCATTTCAAATAAGTTTGAAATTATCAAATAGACATAATAAAATCACAAATATTCAATAAAATGCATATATTTCAAATTTTCATTGGTCTAAATCCCATTTATGCAATAGATAGTACCATAGTACCCTTGAAACATTTAAACCTTTTATAACTTTCATTTAAAAGACTTTAGCACAAGTTTATAAATATTTTTCATAAATAATAAAAAAACTTATTTAAGAGTTTATGATCATTTTTCATAAATAAAAAAAGTTACTTAAATCCTAAAATATGTACAACATAAACAAATTTCTTATGCAAGCACTTTTAGGCTTCATGCTTATTGAATATCAATATATACATACAAAATGCATCATATTCATGAAAACTTAAACTTAATCATGCACGTTAATTTATACTAAATTATGTGGGATAAGCCATTCAAAATTTAATATTTTCAAGATTTTAATTTTTGACACTTTAATGCTCATTTTTGCTTGAAAAAGGCTTTGAAAAATCCAAAAACTTATCAAGTTCATTTTTAACCAATTTGAACCATTCCAACAAATTTCAATTAGCAAATGAAAGTTATTTAAGTGATGAATTTGCTTTAGAAACAAGAAAATAAAAAAAGCAACTCTTAAAATCCAATATTTCCTTGAAAAAGCTATTATGATGAATAAATACGTTTAATCTCATATTTAATCTCATTAAATCATTTGAAAAAGTTTGATATCATAATTGTTAATTATCCAAATGGTTTTTATATACCTATTTGCTCTAAAATAAGATTCGATTTTTTAAACTCTAAAAGTTTTTGAAAACTTGCATTAAATACTTCAAAAATTAAAATAATTGCAAGTTAATAAAATTTTTATTTGAGCAAGTTTAAATCATTGAACTCATGATATTCAAATTCATTTTACATTTAAAAACTTACTAAAACAAAATTTCCCATTTGAAGACTTGACTTTTCTAAAAATGATTTTCAAAGCAAAGCTTGAAATCCCAAAATTATTAAGCTTTGTGTGCTCTCTTAGTTTTGTGCATAAATATAAGAATAATCAAATAAGCACAAAACTCAATTTCACCAAATATATCAAACCAACAACATTAATATCAACCATTTAGAGCAATAACTATACTTATACACATATTGTCCTTAAAATTAAGTATTAATGTATCTCAAACATTTAATCATCAAAATCAAGTTCAATAAGCGTGATAATATTTTTATATCTTGTTTATGTACTCAAGAACATAAAACAAATGTATACTTAACTTAACCTCATATTTTCTCAAGATTATGTAATTTATAACATGTTTATCCATAAAATCAATTTTGCATAATCAATATAAAGTGCATGCCAACAATAAGAAATTAGACACTTAAAATTCAATCAAGAATAGGTAACTAAATTTTAAATTCACTTCAAATAGAAGTTTGGCTTAGAGGTTACCCATTTTTTCATTGTGTGTTTAGAGTTCTATTCTTCAAAATCGTATTGTAACTCATTGCTTTAACACACTTACAAGAGACATTATTCATTTGATTTTTGATACCCAAATTACTTTGGGTTCTTAGGAGTTAGTCATATTTTTTTTTTGTTCCTTTAAAAACCACACTTGCCTAATTTTGAGCAGGACTTTCCTTTTAATAAGACAAATGAAAATGGAATGATCATAAAATTTATAATAATTGTATGTGGCCATTTTAGCATTTAAATTAATATTTAAAAACTCTTGTTTTTCACTCATTAACTCATTAAATTTCCTTTTTAAATAAAAACTTTTCCAAAATATCATTTTGCATTTCGCATGGATCAAAATTCATTTTTAACTTTTTATTTTGGTTTTCTTAATCATTCTTTGTATTCATAAAAAATTCATTTTCAACATGTGATTTTAAGTCATTTTCAACTCGCAATTTTGAAACCCAAATTCAACAAATAACTTATTAAATGCATCTTGTAATTTATCAAATTTATAATCACAAGATTGAGATTGATTTTGAAAAAATGTTACCTCAAAATCTTCAAAAACCATGAAACATGGTTTGTTTTGGTTTGAGGATTAGCTTTCACAAAACCTTTTTTCAACTTCTTCTTCCATTTTTGTTTCTTCATACATGTCTTCAAGTTTCTCCTATATCTCTTTGGCATTTGAGCATTTTGCAATTAACTTGAATTTGTCAAAGTTAAATGCATTGTAAAGCATATTCATGGCAGTTGTACTAGCTTGCATGAGTTTTATGTGATTTTCAATCAATTCTTCATCATTTGATGTGGTCTTTGATTATAATAATCTTTTATGCTTCCATATCATGAGCCACAACAAAAACTTTTATTCTCATTTTCCAATAAGTGTAGTGCAAACTATTGAACATATAAGGCACCATAATGATTGTCTTTTTCCAAGTGTTGTATCAAAAAGTTGATTCATAAAATCACTTTTGGGTTGTTAGACCTAAAAAATAAAGTCCAAGCTGTAATACCAATTGTTAACTTAAGTGTAGATAACAATCCAAGAAAAACTAAATTTAATTATCTCCAAAATTTTCTCAAAAATTGACTTTCAATAAATTTGAATACAAATTTTAAAACAATAAAATCTTTGATGGAAATTTGATGAGATTAACAGTAATTAAAAATTAAAACATAATAAACAACAACAAAAATAAAAGAATAAGGATAGAGACATTAAATATAAAGATTTATAGAGGTTTGGTCATTCTCTAAAGGCACTTATGTCATCTCTATTAACCATCTTAATCAAGAATAATTCACTATATCTTAAATTCTACAAATAGCCCATTTAAGTCTAAGAGTACAACAAACAAAATCCCTCAATGATTTTTCCAAAAATCTCATAAATTCATTCAAAGGTTTCACTCTCCTTAATCTTACAATCTCAAATGAGATACAAGTATTTTTGCAAACTAGATAACCTCACAAAGATTGGGTGTTTACCAAAAAAAGTACAAAAAGAGATTAAATGGATAGAAATAGATAGTGAATACAAGGATAAAGAATTTAAAATAGAAACACTTAAATTTTTTTTTTTGAATTTCTTAAAGAAATTGAATCAATGCTCTTTAGATGTTGTCTCTTGGCTTCAATAGTGTTGGAAAAGTCTTTTTATGGTGAAAATATGTTTGGAGCCATTGGGGATTGTTTGGAGAAGAAAATGCATGTTTATCTCTTGAAAAACTAGCTGTTGGAGGCTGTCAGGGATGAAGAGATCAATTGGGTATGTTAATGGATTGATTATTTATCAAATTTCATTCAAATTTTGACCATTGTAAGCTAATAGATCAACCCATTTTTATAAAGGATCAATACTTTTTCATAGGGATCAAATGGTTCTTGTTGGTTTTCAATTAAGGGTGATTCTAGATTAATATTGTAGTTGATTGTTTTAAACTAAATCATGTTTTACACTTCACTTATTAATTTGATTATATCTTGAGTTATATAAGTCCAAATAAATATTCATTTAAAAATTTAGAAACTAGATTTAAGGAGTTTCCTATTCATATAAAACTTATCATTTGATTCCATGTATCAAAATTTTAGTGAATTTTCAAATCTACACTTTATGTAGTTGTTAGAAAACCTACATAGTCTCTAATAAAAATTCAAAATATTTTCTTATAAAATTTGAATTTTGATTTTCTTTGATCCTTTAAAAAGTATACAAAGAAAGCTTTCCCACTATATAATTCAAATATTAAAAAAATTTAAATAAATACAAAAAAAAATTCAATGTTGGAAAATCTTGTTCTTACAAAGTATCTTTCTTTAGTTAATCTATTTCTCGAAACCACCATTATTAACAACGTATTGAGTCCAAGATGAATAAATTCACTTAAAAAATAATAATTGGACTTTCATTTAAGTACAAATAAATAATTTTTAAAGAGTATTTTTGGTTTGAGAAATACAAACATAAAAAAAAAAGTTTGTATGCACTTAAGAAACATTTTTCAAATAATGGTTAATTTTGAAAACTTATATTTTTTTAGATAAACACTAAGACCAAGCTTCTAAAACATTTTTTTCAAGATATTTTCCAAATCAAATAACAATTGTGAAAGAAATAATATTTATTTAGTACCAAACATAATATATCTTAAGAATCATGTACTGGATAAATCTTTTTCAAAATCTAAAACTTTTTTTTCAAAATATGTTTTATTTCAAATATCACTTTGAAAAACATATTATTTATCTTGTATAAAAAATAATAAAAATTAAGAACACATATTAAATAAATCTTTTTTAAAATCTTGATTAAGCATATTTAATATAATATTTTATCATTTTAAAATAAAGATCAATTTGAGGCTAACAGAACTTTTTAAAATACATATATGCATATTCGAAAAGTCTTTCGAATATGTATTTCCAAAAGGTCTATAAACTTTCATTTGTCTAAACTCACAAAATCCTAAGTTCCAAACCCTAAACCATAAAACTCAAACATCTAACCATAGACTACAATGTCTAAACCCTAAAACCATAAAACCCTAATCTCCAAGCTTACCCTTAAACTTCAAATCCTAAACCTAAACACTAAACCATAAAGTTTATACCCCAAAATCCAAAACTCTAAACCCTAATCCCTAACTCCTAAACCCCAAAACCTAAACCTAATCAATTTTGTTATATAAGAATTACTATGTTATATGTTATCAAATTCTTTAGCAAGTTGTTAAATATGCATATGCAATTTAAAAATGTATAAACAATTTGTAAAAATATATGCATATAACTATTTGTTGTAATATTCAACATAAATTAAAATTTTTTTAAAAATTACAAAGTTAGTATCTTCAAAAAAATATATACAAAAAAAAAACTTATAAATAAAATCCTAATCCCTCTTACTCTTGATATGTAAATATACACGTCGAGTTTCAATCGAAAAAATGAGAGATAGTGGTGGAGATTGATCTATCAATGTTGCTGTTGTTATGGGTAGAGATTGAGTAGGCAAAGGCAATAATGTCATAGTCTAGGAGTGAACCATTGGTGGTCAAAGAAGCAGAGTACCGAATGACTTTATAAATGGTCTAAATGGTTGAAATGATGATTTATAAGGAGTCAATGTTTGACTTGATTTTATAGGTCCAACAACTAGTGTAGACTAACTATTATTGCCACATCTGATGACCCAGATAATATGGATTGTACACTAAAAAATGCTCAACTAAAAATAATACTTTTATGATGTAAGCTATTGGACATAACATTATTAATAAATGATAATGCTCTCGAGATGTGATCCTAAACATTAAGAACATAATCACTACCAATAACAGATAATTGTTGTTAATATCAACAATAACAAATAAATTGATGACTTATACTTTCATTGTTAGCCCAGTATCGCTTCATGCTAATTGAAATCTAGATTTACATTTTGGATTTTGAATGAACCGATGTGAAATTATTGCTTACCAAGCATTATATCCCAATAAACACTTACCTCGTGTCTAACATTATCATTTTCAATGCTTTGCAAGTAGGGTATGAATATCCAATCTCTCCCAACACTAGTGCAAAAATGGTATACAATATCATATATGCTAGCCAATGAAACTTGCTTGACTTGAGACGAGGTTAGAGAGCTCGAATGAATGGTTGATAAAAAATCCAAACTATCAAAGATCCCTCTCTAGATGGTATGGCTTAATGATAGACCTATACTTCAAATATATATAAAAAAAAAGGACTATCTTAAGTAATGGATGTTGTTGCAGTTGTTCTACATAAGGCTCACAACACAACTCACTTAGAAGTAAGTCATCTAGTTACTCATGTAATCGCTTTAATGTATCGGTATATGTTCGAGCCTTCTACCATTGCACATGAGTTTGATCCTCAAAATATTCTAATTTAGCTACTAGAGCCTATGTTGGAAAGTGTTATAAATTTACACCTACATCAAATACATTAAGAATCATTATTAAAATGTTCATTTGCATCAAATAAAAAATAATTAGAATAAAATGGTATAACTATTCTTGTATCAATACCTAAAATAAATCACATAACCAACTATTTATGAACGTGAGACTTGTTCGCTAAACTAAGCTATCTAAATAAATATGTAAGGGAAGCTATTCCCAAATGTAAGTACTAGTGTTGCTAAGTTTTTTTAATATGGTTAAGTAGGATATTAATACATTAACTACACTCTTGTCAACAAATAGTGTACACCCAAAAAAATATAGTAAAAAAGCCTTATGAGCATATAGTATGTCTTAATCAGAGTTGTATCTATAACATCTTTGAATGTTTCCCACAACCACTCAACTTAACTGATGGACCATGAAATGTTTTTGCCTCATTCATTGCCGTAACCCTAACACTCCAAGTAACTCCTCTAATATCATGTTCACCTAATCAATCAACACATATTGAAATAAAAACATAGCTCTCATGATAGGTATGTTGAGAATAGCGAACACATAATCCAAGTAATTGTCATTGCATTGAACAAAAAATGAAAGATGTTCATATCAGGATGCCACTTTTCACAAAATGCTAATACTATCATGTTATTAACCAAACAATAGGTGTAGTCCATCAAAGAAACTAACCTGGATTGAATTATGTTGGCACAAATTCATTACTGAGAAACATGTAGAGGCTTGTGCTATAACTTTGGCCCATAATTTATCGATTTCAATGAATCTCGTTCCTATAACAATAACAACAAATATAAACTAATTATTAACTTTACAAACATTATGTAACAAGAACAAAGCATAAGCATAATCCTTGATTAAATTGATTACCTAGCCATTCCATATATTGATAGCAATATGACCCCTAAAACCCTAAAGGATATAAGTATCCATTAGTTTTTTAGGAAAAAGGCTCAAACCATTAGTGGGTGCCAAATGCCTCTTTTACAACAATATCATCATCTAGAAAACCAGAAAATGACTCATGGACATGTTTTTCCAGTCCTCGTTATCGTCTTTTTTCAGAAGCAACCAAACTTTTTCGATCCTTTAAAAGGCCAAGGTTGCTGTGTTACGACCCTGACCTTAACCAACTCCATCATTTCTTATTTGTGCCACATTTGTTGTCTCATAAAATAAAATATCAAACACTTAATTAAGCATTTAACAATTTAGCATAGAATACAATTTGGGATTTGGGGTTTAGGGATAAATTTGGGTTGGAGGTTAAGGTTTAAAGGTTTAGAGTATTTTGAAAATTGGATTTTCAAATTCGAAAGCTTCTGAAAATGCTAATCTGAAAGCTTTTGAAAGCTTCTAGAAATACAAATTTGAAAGCTTTCACAAGGTTCAAAATATTCATTTTTAGAAGATTTCAAATGCTTCCAAAAATGCCTATCCAAAAGTTTTTGAAAGTTTTCAAAAATTTATTTCCAGAAACTATGATTTCAAGCTCAATATTCGTCTAAATTGAACTTTGTTGACTTGATTAACTCTAAAAATCAATTAATCTAGTTGACGGTTTGAATAAGGGTTTTCAGATTTGAAAAAGATTTTATGATTTAAGAAGGTGGAGGGTAAGATGGGTGTTAGGGGTTTACAAATTATGGGTGTATTAAGTAAAAAATGGTTTGAAAGTTTTGAATGTAGAGCGTAATAAGTAATTGGTTGCAAAAGAAAAAATGGTGTAAATAGAATGGGTTCCATACATAAAAAAATAAAAATTTTAAAATATATATTTGATAATTTAAAAAATTAATAAAATATTAAAAAAGAAAAGTAAACAAAGCCAAAAAAGTAAAAAAAAAAAAAGAATGATGTGTCTTTAAAGCAGTTCGTACGTATGCAACATTTATATTTAGGATTCCTTAATAGCTGCTCAACTTTTTCAATAACAGCATGTATTTGAATTGATCTTTTTTTAAAAACTAATACAAACCTTTCTTTCCATATGATATGATCCAAGTAAAAGTTATTACTATTTTTATCTCCACTATCATTTTCACCTTTTTTATCCCTAGATATGTTTTTAAAAATTTGACTGACTTGTATTTTTATCCCTAGATATGTATTTAAAAATCTGAATGATCTAGTTATAAAAAATGCTAACAGATTCTTTAACAAAATTAAGCCTATAGCATACCTTAAACCATACACTCGTCCAGTTACACAAAAGCAATATATACCATACAGTTTTAAGATTGCATTTATACATAGGATAAAAATAGAGCATTTCATCTACAATTCTCTTTACTATAATATTATAATTAACTAATCACAATAAAAAAATTTTGTAAGGGTTTATCATTTAAAAGTATGGACTCTACATAATTCTTTTATGGACTCTATATAATACTAAATTATAATTAATTAATTACACTACAATAATTATAGGTGTTATACTCTCGGACAAAGACTCCCTATAGTTTCGCAAATTGGAACATTCTCAAATCTCAATGGCCTTATTTTTCTCATCAATAATCCAAGGTTATATCCTCCCTAAATTCCACATCGCTTGCTTTTTATCAATTAAATCAATAAGCCTTTCTGGTTATTTAGGAATCTATCAATCCAGGATGATTTTGCTTTTCACCATCCAAACTAGGGATCCAGTGATCATTGACTCAAATATCTTTTTCATCCACACTTGCTAAATTATCTTATCTTTTAGAAAATATATCCATTTTATCAAGTTGCTTTAAGCCTAAAAAACCTCCGCTTCCTTTCTAACCTTTAATAGAAATCTACTAAGGAATAAATGCCTTTGACTTTTCTAACCCATAAGGCCTTTGGCTCTCTCAGCATTCACCATACCTATTTAGCCAATAAAGCTTTATTAAACAACTTTTAGATATTTGAAACCAAGTTCCTCTGAGCATTTTGCGATAGTGATTTTCAATTAGCTTTTCACATGTATTTTTCTTTCTTTTTGTCTTTGCCCTCACAAAAAATCAGCTAGAGTAAAATTTATTTCTATGCAAAGTTTTTTTGGTGACTTGAAACAAGCCATATTATACATGCAAGCAACAACCTTTATACAAACTTCCTGCCTCTATAGCATAATATTTGTTTCATTCAATTTTTAACTTTGGCCACAACTCTATCTATCCTTCAGAAATCTTATAGCCTTATATTTAGATTTGCCCTAGAATGCAGGTATTCCCAAATAAGTTTCATGATTTGCACCAAGCAAGCCATAATATCTTTCATATTCTACTTAGGGACATTGGAGCAAAAGATAATATTGAACTTTTCCAAACTTATAAGTTGTATTAAGGCTCTACAATACTTCTAAATCAAATAGCATATTCTTTAGCAATTCAAAGGATTAGCATTTAGAAAAAAAAATGGGAGTTATTAGCAAATAGTAAGTGGGATGGTACTGGATATTGTCTTCCCAACTTTGCACCATAAATCCAATTGTTTTGAATTCTTTTTTAAATTATTCGAAACAAGACATACACCATAAAAAAAATGGTGATAAGGGAAAATCTATGGAAAGGCTTTCCATTTATACTTAAATAATGAGTAACAAATGTTTCGTACTTCATAATCCAATTAATCCAAATGTTGTCAATGTTATAATTTTCCAATGAGTAGGCTGCTATTAATTGATGATTTTATAATTTAATAAAACATATTGATAAATCTAGTCTTAATAAAAGATAAGCGTGAGAGCTTAAATAATTAATTGTGATCAATTACATATGAATTTTGCACATCTTATTAGATCAATATGGTTTGGTGGTTATGTAGGCATTTGACCTGGTAAACCTTTAATGGGAAAGTTTCTAAGGTTTTAATTATATTTGGCTAAGATCTCATTTTCACTTCTAAGTAACGGTATTTATCTATTGAACACTGTCAGTAAAAAAACAACAATTAGAAAAACCTAGTCTTTTTAGGGATTGGTGTTGCTTCTACTTATCAATTATGTTTGCCCAAATAGGTACGCAATATAATTAAATTTAGTATTCACATATGGTTCTTGAAATTTCAATTTACACTTACATAAGATATTAGAGCCTAATTATGAGATATTAATTTGAAGAAAGTTTGAAACTAGTTAAATATGGGTTTAATAATCAAGTTTCTTTAGGTCATTTCATCTTGTTTTTGTTGTTTTTTATGAGTTTTTTCATGTGGGTTTCATAAAACATTAGCTTAATTGAGTTTTAAAAACTTTAATTTCATGAAAACTTAAAAAAGAAGCATCAAAATCAAGCTTAAAACAAGAGATAAACATGAACGAGTCAAAGTAAGATCCAGCCGGGTTGGGTTGACCCCACTAGAGGTTGAGGACAACCTCCTTATAAATGCAGGATGAAGCCATCGCTGCTGTGGTGTGTACAATGCGTGTGAGTTACCCAGTGGCCATTTTTGCTTTGGTTTCTTTGTCCTACTTAAAATTTTATTTTTGATTTTTATAGTATTTTTTATAATTTTTTGATTGGATTAAATATTTATTGTTTTATATTCATGCATAAAGTCAGTAATTATTATATGTTATACACATGTAAAATATAATGGTATGCTAGAAGTTTATTGGAGGTAGTATTTTCCCCATATGTTGTTTAATTTTATGCACTTTTAGCCTAAAGTTATGTGCATAATTGAATAAATTAAGTAAAATTTATTTTACTAATTTTTCAACTTTTGTTTGAATGCAACATAGATTGTTAAGGCAATTTGGATTTAAACTCCTTGAGGTTTTGGTACCACTAGTATTATATTGGTATTTTTTTTCATAATTAGATAATATTAAATAATATTTATTTGAAATAATTGGAGTTTAAAATTGTTGTCTTGATTTAATTTTTCTTTGACAACTTTAGAGTTATGTATCATCATTAATTTGTGAAATGTATATTGTGATGGATGTTACATAAGAATAAATTATGGATTTAATATTGATTTGTTCATGAATTTCAAGACATTTGGATTTTGGATGCAAAATTATTTATTAATCCAAAAAGACATATTTGGTTTAAATATCTTACAAGGAGTGATCATATCAATAATGATCTTTCGAGTTATGCATTGATTATTGGTGTATCACATTGAACGATTGACTTTTTAATGATCTAAAAAGATACATTATGGTTAAGTATCTCGCAAGGAATGGTCAAAATGTATATACTTAGCTAAGTATGCAAAACTATAGTCATGAGCAATCTAAGTTTCTTAGTGTGAAACTATACAATTGGTTAATATGGGTGTTTGGCTGTCAAAGTAGCTTACTCATTCAGACATGCAAGATTTTCTCTTGCACAAGAATGGAAATATTTTCAAAATTAGCTCATACAATTGCCTGCCCAAAGAGGGTTATTGTGTTTGGTAATTTAGAGTGGATATGAAGTATCATGGTCGAGGATATACTGGTCTAGAAGGTCTATCTACCAAAAAGGATAGGTTTTTCAAAAATTAGGATATTTTCATATTTGATTCATGTGAAAAGTGCTTAATAGTATATCATATTCTCCATCTAAAGGAAGTTTATGATGATGCACTTAGACTTTTCAGTTTAATTACAAATAACACATCATGGGTTAGTGTTATCTGTACGGATTATTGCTCATATGTGAAAAGTTACATTCTTTCGTCTTGAATATTATAGTTGATTTTAGTGATAAAAGACTTAATAGCTCTAATTAAAAATTGATAAAAAGGTGATTTAGGGCTTAATTAGGTCATTGGTGTTTTCTTGGACATAATTATTAAGTTTTGAACATTTTCATTAATTATTGTCTAATTGTTAAAATGTTACATTTTATGATGATAAAAGTTTTTTACTTAAGACAATTTGTGAATCTTTAAAATATTATCTAGTCATATGAATCTATGAAAATAATTAGCACATGTATGATCAATAAGTTTGTTTTATTATTTTGTTCCAATATATCATTGTTTGAAAAAAATTGACTTTATGAGTGATCATGCTTATGTAAAATGTGACATGTGCAATTAAGTTTGGTTATTTTGAAAGCATGTGTCATGTGTGATAAATATGTTTAGCATACTTAAAATGTTTTAATTTTATATATCACATAATTGTGATTTGAAATTTTAGGCATTAAGTTTAAAGTCTAACAAAGTGCATAATGTGATACATATTTAGAAACTCTTATTTTTATAAACGCATAAAAGAATATTATTGGCTATAATGATTTATGAAAGACATCTAGATTTTAGTTAATCTGTTGAATAATGAGAGAGTTTATTTGTTAAAGTTACATAATTATGTTTTGGGAAATAACTTGTGCTAAATAGTTATATAGTGAATTTGGTTCACATAAATTGCTAAACTAAATTTTAAAATCTTTTGCTTTTACAAAATATTTAGTAAATCAAGTATGCTCTCATAAGATATTAGTTGTTTTATAATAATGATATTATAATATATTGAGAGAGTAGGAAGTAAAAATTTATATTTTAGTAAGTATTTGGAGCATGCTATTGGTATTATGAAACTTAGTAAATATTACAATAAAGATCTAGGGTAATAATAAAAAAAAAAATGAGCTGTGAAAGTAAATGGATATGAGTTTTTCTATCTATAAAAGTGGGCAAAATTAATTTTGCAAACTTCAAAGTATTTAAGGTTTTGATTAAAATGTAATATTGTTAAGGCTTGCTAGGATAATTAGTCTTAATGTTTTTTCTCATAGCCCATGTTTGGTAATATTAAAAATATTGTATTCCTTACATGAACGTGAGATCGGTTTATAACATAATCATTGTATGTATATGATTGTCTAAAAAAGTATGCATTATTGACATTTATTATATACTGTTTATATTGAGATTTATGATATGAAAATTATGGATTTTGTTGAATCTTATGTATAAAGTGTTTGCATTGGAAGATATTTTTTATGACCAATCAATTTTTTATTTTAAAATTTCTTGTTGTCATGCTTGAAAGATTGAAATGCCATATAAATGTATTATTAATTGTTAAGACAATTTACTTGGTAGTATGGCATGCTAAGTGTATACTAATTGATAGCATGATTATGAAACATGATTTGAAAAATTTTTAACTTGCGTAAAATGATAATGGGCATTCTAAGTTTTAACTTTTAGTGATCCATAGAGGTATATTTAAATTAGTATATTACTTCGAGTGATCACGTGTTTAAATATACATATAAGAAAATCAGTAGAACTATAATGATAAAAAAATTTTTTATGTTGTTATGGATTGTCTCTAAGTAATTACATGTGATTACCTACCCAAAGGAGTAATTATATGTTTTTAATTTAGAGATAATTGTGAAAGATTTTTATGAAGTGAAAATATACATAGACATAGGGAATTTATCTACCCAAATGGGATATATTTTCGACAATCTTTGTATTTTTCATTGTTTTAAGGTGTGATTATACAACATGATAATGTTTTCTTTAAAAGAAAATCGAAAATTAAATTTATGATGTGGCACTTTGATTGTTTTGATAAGACTAGTAAAGATATTGAATTGATTAAAATCTTATTTGATTGGCTTCTGTGCTCAGTTTTAGTATGTTTCAATACTTGTCATCATAAGTTAATGTCTGCATAATAAATGTATAAATTGTTAGTCACTTTAATTTATCATATCTGAGGATTACATTTGTTGTATAATGTTTGATGATAGCCAAGAGGGTTAATCTTCACACAAGAAAGTTTTAGATCTGTTATGATATCTCAATTTGTTTTAAGTAAAATTGAGAGTTGTTGAAATATAATTTCATTTTGATGAATATTTATTTTGGTTGTTTAACTCTTAATTTAGATATTGATTTTGATTATCTTAGCTACCATAATCAAATCTAGTAATTATTGATTTTTAAATGGCATATTTGTTGCCATTTGTTAACAATGTGTTTTTAAAAAATTCGATATATTTTTTTTAAGAACTCATATATGAAGGGGAGAATATTGTTTTAAACTTATCACATGTGTGAGAGTTTTGAAGAATGAAGTTGTATGCAAATAAGTGAACTATTTGTTTTGTTTTTATTGGTTCAATTCCTTCATTGATAATCTTCTTCAAATTTGTTGGTTTACGTTTGAAAGTGAACAAGAATTTTATAATTTTTTCTCATTTCACTTCTTTTGTTTTGAACTATATACAAAGTAATTTTAAGAGTTATTTCAAAAAATGATAATATAAAGGTTTTAATTATTATTATTATTATTATCATTATTATATAATTAATGCCAAAACTATTATTTTAAAGTAAGTGAAATCAGTGGGAGTTCTTCTGCATATATTTTAAAGTAGTAAGACCTTATAAATACCTTAAAGTTATTGTTTTGGAGATATCATATGTGTTAAGATCAATGAGAGTTAATAGACTATTGATTAAGATATGTATGATATAAAAGATTGGTAATTAAATTAATTTCAAATTTATTGAAAATGATTTCATGTTAAAACATTGAGAATTTTGTGTTGTCTAAACATATGAAAATGAAAATTTGTTCATAATATGTTAGTAATTATAAGTGATTTATTAAAGTGACATCATGGAAGTCCAAAAATAATAGTGGTTATCACATTTGACATAAGGGCAAATAATACATTATTTTGTTATGACTTCATTATTGAAATGCTCCTTATTTATTATTCAAAGTTTGATCGAGTATGTTTGTGATTCATTGGATCAGTGGAACTCATTGTGATTTGATTACATGATGTCATATTTTCTCTATGTGAGGATTATGGTAGTAGCAAACTCATAATATGGATATCAATAGATATGGAAAATAGAACCTGTTAAATTATTGGGTTAATTATAGCAATGATGCATTATAAATTTGCTTTTGAAATCATTACTATTTTAGTTTTCTTTACTTTGTTAAATGCATCGTATGTGATTGCTAATTACCTAAAAGATATAGTTTGAGATGAATAGGCCCATAAGGTACCATCAAGTTAAGTGAACACAATTGTTTTATATATACATCATAGTTGTTGTTTACATATATGTTCATTATTTCATATTTGCATCTCATATTGATATGTCATATTATAAAATCTTAAGACTTTGTATCTATCTTAAGTACAATTTTAGTGTCATTTGGATATGTATAATAAATAATACCAGTAAGTAACCTTAAGAATAAAAAAGAGATATACAAGTACATCTAGATGCCATGGCCATTTCTCAACAAGTTTAGAAAAATTGACAAAAGGACTAATAATGAAAATAACACATTGAGATCACATTTATGTGTTATTTTCTTGTTACACAGCCCCATTAAAATCCATTATTAATAGAGTCACTGGTATTTTTAACCATGGATTGGTCTTGTGTCATTAAGGGGCGTAAAAGTTGCAATGATTCATTATTAAATGGTTTTATTAGATAGGATCATTAAGATGTTGTCTCAAAGGACTAAATTGTTTTTAAAAATTGTAGTCACATCAAAGTTAAATAAATCATTATGGAGTCTTATTTTCAAAATTATGTTATCTTAAAATCAAACAACTTAATTAATATTATCTAAGTGGGAAATGTTAGAATTTTCCAACAAGTGGGTTACTATTAATTAGTGATTTTATAGTTTAATAAATAGGTTGATAAATTCAATCCTAAAACAAGAAAATATGAGAGCCCAAATAATTAATTATGATACTTATGTATGAGGTTTACACATTTTATTGGGTCAATGTAGTTTAGCGATTGTGTACGCTTTTGACTCTGTAAACCTTTAATGAAGAGATTTTTAAGGTTTTAATAATATTTGGCTACAGTCCCCTTTTTATATCTAAATAATGCTATCTATCTATTAAGAACTGTCAGTAAGAGAAGAGTAAAGAAAAAGACCTAATCTCTTCAAGAATTAGTATTATTTCGCTTATCAACTATGTCTGCTCGAATAGGTGTGTAATACAATTAAATTTGATGTTCTAATATTCATATATAATTGTTAAAATTTAAATTTATGCTTACATTGAAAACCCAAATTTCCAACAATTACATCTAAGAAGTCCTATTCAACTATGGACTTAATTTGTAAAAATTCTAGAGGTTTGTGCAGCCAAGATATTGATGAAATGCTAGATGATTATAATGTGATGAATGCTGGTTTATCTATCCAATCATCTGATCTAAGTTAGGAGCTTCTTCTAATTAGAAAATTTTCATTTGCATTGTATTGATTATAGTTTGAATATACATTTTTGTTATATTTTTTTAGCACAAGAGTGAAAGATGAATTAACTTGAAACTGAATCTTACATAACCTTTTAAAGTTCCTTGGTTGCAAGGAAACCAACAAACCTTATTGTTATTGAACAAATATTAAATATGGTGATTATAAAATAATATTGCAACTAACTTAGGGGGCATGGTTAGGCCTCAGAGATTGATTTGGATTCAAATGAATTGGTATGGTGGGCTCATTTCTATCGTATCATTTATGCATAGGACAATTAAATTAATTTTTTTATTTTATCATTGGACAATCATAATATCCTTTTGAAAAATGATGTATATAAATAAAAGAAAACCTAGAGCGATCTCTATATTTGCTTTAAAAATTTAAGCTTAATATAATTTAATAACATATATATATATCCTTTTGAAAAATGATGTACACAAATGAAAATAAACCTAGATTGATCTCCATATTTGTTGTAAAAAATTAAAATCCATTGAACTTCATAATATATATAACTTTTTGAAATATATATATATAAATATTTATATAAATATAAAATAAATTTAGATCAATGTTTTAAGAAATTAAGCTTCACACAACTTAATAATACATATATATGTAAGGAGACATTTGGTTTGAGGAAATCCACACAGTTTCCTTTGGAATCTTATTGTTGGGTATTTAATTTCAAAGTTTGATTTAGGGTAATTTAATTCCAAGAAAAATTAACAGATTCTTAATAGTATCTAAAGTTCTAGAATAAAAAACTCACTTCTCCTTGTAGTATTCTAGGATTTCAAAAAGAAAAGTAGTGTTATTTTTAAATTTAACCTGACTAAAAAATTATGAAATAATCATTACCATTTTGAAAAACATGTCTGAAAATAAAAACAAGTTAGTTGTAGGTTTCTGTTAGTAAAGAGTTTAATTTATATATGGCATTTGGTGTGAAAAATGCCTTTAATAAATCATCATTCAAATAAATTTTGGATTGAAAAAACACCTTAAATGACCATAATTTAAGGTGTTTGGGTTAAAGAAACACCTTGAATAACTTAGTCAATTTTTTATAAGGGATTATTCGAAGCATTTTCTCATAAAAAACACATTGAATAATTCTTTCATAAAAATTGATGGGGATAATTTAGGGCTTTTTTGCCAGAAACAGCTTGAATAACCTCATTTAATTTTTTTAAAGGATTATTCAAGGCGTTTTTAGCCAAAAACACCTTGAATGATCTTAAAAAAAAGAGAGGGAATTATTCAAGTCATTTTGGCTAGAAACACCTTGAATAGCCCTATTCAATTTTTTGTAAGTGATTATTCAAGGTGTTTTACACTTTGAATAATCCCTAAAAAAATAGGAAGGGATTGTTCAATACGTTTTTTGCAAAAAACGCTTTGAATAATCCCTTCATAAACATTAAATGGGACTATTTAAAACGTTTTTGACAAAAAAAACTTAAATAACCCCATTCAATTTTTTGTAAGGGATTATTCAAGGTATTTTCTAGCCAAAAATTGAACGAGATTATTCAAAATATTTTTTGCTAAAAATGTTTTAAAAAACTCTATTCAATTTTTTGTAAAAAATTCTTTAAGACGTTTTCTAAGTAAAAATGCTTTGAATAATCTCTAACAAAAATTTGAAAAGAATTATTCAAAGTTTTTTTTTTTTACCAAAAATGCCTTGAATAATCCCCTCATAAAAATTGGAGGGGATTATTAAAGGTATTTTCACCAGAAAACGCCTTCAATAACCTCAATCAATTTTTTATAAAGGTTTATTCAAGGTAATTTTTGATCAAAAGTGCTTTAAATAATCCTAAAAAAAAAGGGATAGAGATTATTCAAGATTTTTTTTTTGATAAAAAATACCTTGAATAATCTTCTTCAATTTTTATTAGGGGATTATTTAAGGCATTTTCTAACAAAAAAGCCTAGAATAATTTTTCAAAAAAATTAAAGGAGATTATTTAATGTGTTTTTGACCAAATATACCAAAGAGATTATAATAATCATTTAGGATTTAATATATGTGAATTTTTCTTAACCAACCGAGTAAATTTGAATACGAAATACCTAAAAACGAAAGAAAATTCCAAGAATCGTAATTTTTCGGGGATCATACTTTTTTTCGAAATCTACGTTTTGGCGAACCAAATGCCCTCTAAATATTTTTCAAATATTTAAGCGAAAAAATATTATTTGATATATATATATCAATAATTTTAATAATTTTTAATTATTTATAAATTTCATAAATATTAAATATATATTATAAATTTTATTATATACAAAAGTTAATATAATATCTTTAATTTTATTTTATTATGATCATTATGTTTAAATCCAAATATATATATATATGATTACTAAATTTAATTCTATCGTTATAATATTTAATCTTATAATTATATTAATTAATCTTATCACCATTATTATTTTTAATCTTATCCAAACGAATCTTATCATTTATCTAAATTAATACAAATGGTAAAAGTCTTAATTCAAAATTCATCCCTTGCTAAATCTTTTAACATTAAATAATAATTAAAAATCAATTCAATCTGGTTTAATTGTCTAAATCCAGATTTATTGAAAAGTTGACGGATTATTGAACTGTTCAACTTAACCTCGATTTATATGAAGTTTTAAGGTGAATTGATCGAGTAAATTTCACCCAAGGTCAACCAATTTTCATATTAATTTTATTTGGATCATTGAATTGAATTTTGATTTGTCTTTAAAAAATAACTGAAATTTATTAAAAATCCTAAAATTAATCACTTTAACGGATTACATCCAAAAAAACAAAATTACGTTGCCACATCGATATTTTTGGCACATCATTTTTCTATTGTTATCTCTCTCATTCCTCTCATTTATTTATTTCTCCTCCCTCTCCGTAGTAAAATCTAAGCCTTACTTTTTTACCAATTGGGTACCTAAAGAAAGTGCATGTTCTCGTGTTTTCTTTGAAGTGGGAATTCCTATGATGTTGTTGAGCTTGCCTTGACGAAGCAACTCGCCGATTCGATCTGTGGCGGTGTTGGTTGTCTAACCTGTGCCTAGAACTAAAACCATGCTCGGTTCAACGAACTCAACGGCTTTGTAAGCGGCAGTTTTTTTGGGTTAGGAATTAGGATGACGGGTGGAGACATAGGAGTAGACGAGGGGGAAAACTCTATAGAAGAAGCTTTTTCAGACCAAGCAACTGCCTTTTTTTTTTTGGGGGGGGGGGGGGGGTTAATGGGTAATAAAGACTAAAGAAGATTACGTTAAAAATGGTGATAACAAAACTAAATCAACGGAAATCAAAGTATTAGTATTTTAACGTAAAAGAAAGGGGGAAAAGAAAATGCGGGGGTTGTTCTTTGTGCTTTTGTTTTGTTTTTCCTTTTAGAATCCAAGTTCTGGAATGGGATAAACAAAGCAATTTTATGAAAGAAAACAAACAGGGAAAGAAAAAAACCAAAAGGGCGGAGAAAAAGGAATTGTTTATAGTGAAATTAAGAGGAAGAGATAATAGTTAGTATTTGGTCTTATTTTTTAAAATTATCGTGGTGGTGATAAGATTATTAAAGTAATTTGATTATCAATAATTTTAAATTATTATGGTTGGAGTAATATTATAAATTATTATTAATTTTAAATTATTATATTCGGTATTATATAAAAAAATAAATTATAAAGCACAAAATATTCAAAAATAACTTTGTAAAAAAAAAAGGTAAAATTCAAATATTTATTGAATCAATAATTTATAAAATATTTAAATATTATTTTATAAAAGTTTATAAAATAAATCAATTTTGATTAAAATAATTTTTAAAAAATTATTAAATAAATTCATTATATTCTTTTAATCAATAAATATTTATTCAATTGTAACAAAAAAATTTTTTTTTAAATAAATGTTTAAAAAAATCGATTTTTGAAAACTTTTACTAGCCAATTTTTTGGAACAATGTTACTAAATTTTTTATCAGGGTCAATGGATAAAAAATAATATAAAAAATTACATTTCCATAATTATAAAACTTCTCCTTTTTTTTATAGGATAGGAATCAAATTATTTTTCAAGACATTAATCTTATAAATCTAATGATTTAATATTATTGACACGTAAAGTTTTTAAATTACTTTCAAACAAAGCAATGTAATTATTGCAAATTATTGTGCCTTTTAGATTGATCACCTCCTACTAAAAACTCTCTAAGGATTTAGATTTTCGAACCGAGAGAGAAGAAAGGGTGAAGAAAAGAAAAATTAAGAAAGGAGAGGGATGAGAGAGATGGCAATAAAAAATGACATAATAAATAATTGATGTGGTAACTTACACGGCAACATATGTGGCAATCATATCATTTTTTTATTATTTTTTAATGGAATCTTTTAGAGTGATTAATTGTAATATTTAATAAATTTTATTGATTTTTAGAGATAAATCAAAAATATGATTAATACGAAATTTAGTTGATTTTGAATGAAATTTATTCTGAATAGATTATTTTGGATTGGTTCAATCAATCCTACGATGACAACATTACTTTTTTCGATAAATTTTATGAATTAATTAGTTGTTGTTAAAATGCATTTACTAGATTTTAAGTTTTTATGATTGGGCTTCATTGGAGAATTTAATGGAAACATGGACAATTTAGAAACAAAATGCCAAAGAGAGAGGGAAAAACCAAAAACTATTTGGATCTTCTTTGGAAGCCTATAATTAAGAAAGGATTGAATCATTGTTTTGATAACTACGACAGAGAAATTACATGTGCAATTTTGTAAGAAAAGTGATAGGAAGGGAGATTCCAATCCAGCTTATATACTATGTCCGGAAGGAAGTTGCCTGAAGAAACAAAGGACGAAAGGATGGATGAAAAGGTGAGTAGGTTTCTCTGTTTCTAGATGGCTGTATTCTGTTACCTGAGCTGTGAATTTAAGCTTACACTACCACAGATAGTAGCTTTTAATTGATAATATCCTTTTTGTACTTTATTAAGGTAACAAGTTTGGTATATACTTATATATATATGTATATAGTAGCTTTGAATTGATCCTATCCTCTTTGTACTTTATTAAGGTAACAAGCTTGGCATATACCAAACTTGTTACCGGATGGATTGATCAATTAAAAGCTACTCTCTGTGGTAGTGTAAGCTTTAAATTCAGCAGCTCAGGTAGCAGAATACGGCCATCTAGAAACAGAGAAACCAACTCACCTTTTCATCCATCTTTTCGTCCTTTGTTTCCGCAAACACTATTAGATTACCAAATTTCCATAACTGTCGTTTGCATTATCTCTTTTAACCATCGGATTAAATGATGAGCAACCAGGGGCAACCAGGGGAAGTGATTGTTCCAATGCCTGAGATAGAGCAATTGGATTTCATCAGCGAACAGAGAAACAAATTAAAATCAGCCTTACTTGAAGCCAATAACCATGGAAGTGGTTCATCTCAAAGAGCCAAACCGTTAATACAAAGAGTTCCACGTGTCCTAATGGGTGTCAAGGAGGATTTTAAAAATATTTCGAACCAAGGCTGGTAGCCCTCGGCCCTTTGCATCATGGTAACCCGAAGTTCGAGCGGGCAGAACGGTCCAAGCTTAAATTCACCGCTTTGTTCGTACGTGAGAACGATACCACTGATGATGCTTTATTCAACAAGATTATGGTAGAGATAGAAGATCTGAAGAAGTGTTATGATCCAGAGGTCATCAAAGACTACGACAATGAAAAGCTAGCTTGGATGTTCTTCATGGACGGTTGTGCAGTGTTGTACGCCGTATACTACGGGTCACGAGGTGAGTTTGAAAAGTTGAAAACTAAAGTAGATCTTATGGTATTTGCGCAACTTGATTTGTTTTTGCTAGAAAACCAACTTCCTTACCGAGTACTCGAGATTCTGATTAAGTCAGCCATCGATCCTAAGAAGTGGGAACAATCAATCACGGGATTCATAGGTGACAACCTTATAACAAATATACCAGGTGGGCAGAAGAGCCAACACGCAGATGGTCAAGGAGATAGGCAAGATTATGCTCACCTTCTGGAGCGGTTACGGACAACACTGCTGACAGGGAAAAAAGAGGAGAGACGCAGTAGCATGATTGGTGAGATGATTCTGTCGCTCGGAGACAGACGAAAAGGTAGGAAAACATTTCGTAGCATCAAGGAGCTTAAAGAATCAGGGATTTATGTAAAGCCCAGCAAGAGAAACAGCATTAAGAACATTTCCTTCTCTTGCAACATTCGGGGAAGACTAATGATGCCACACCTCTTGGTGGATGACTCAACGGCTCCCAAGTTCATGAACTTAGTAGCTTTAGAAATGTGTCCAGATTTTGAGAATGATTTTGCGGTCACCAGTTACTTATGCTTCCTGGATTCTCTCATTGATACAGCAGAAGATGTTAAGGAGTTGCGAGTTAGAGGTGTGCTTCACAATTACGTGGGCAGTGATGAAGAAGTGGCTAATCTGTTCAATAAAATGAGCAGGGACTTGGTGCCAGATCAGGAGATGTACTTTGATGTTGCAGAGGGCATCCGTAAGTACTGTAATAATCCATTGACGATTTCTGTGGCTCAAGCCCTTTACACCCATTTTAGTAGCCCATGGAGTTTCCTTGCCCTTTTGGGTGCCATTTTAGGCCTTCTGTTCTCCGCTATTCAGGCTTATTTCTCGTTGCCACAAAACAAAGAAAGCGGTTCAACTCCCTGAAACGAGTCCTTTAGAGTGTGCTTTCAACCTTCTCTTTTCAATCTTAATTAGGTTATTTGTGCTTGAAATCATTGCCTGCTCTTTTTTTTTTTTTTCATTTTTTTCTTTTTCTTTTCCCCCAGCTTGGTGTGTGAGTTACCAATGTACATTTTGAGTTTCATATGTAAGAAAACTGAGTTGTTTTAATCTCAAGTATATTTGGCTTGCTGGATCTTAAACTTAAAACAACAATAACTAATTTTGGAGACAAAGATATCTTTGTGTAATAGGAATGCAAATCCCTGCATCTTCCAAAAATATGCCACGTTTCCTCTTTTGTTTATTGTCTTTAAGATTCGTTCGAAATTCGTAAAGTTTTTGATTAAAAATGAACAAATAAAAATAAAAATTAAAAATAAAAATTGATAAATTAAAAGATTATGTTCTATAAATTAAATGTATAAAATTCGAAAAAAATTTAATAAATTTTTATATATGTTTTTAGATAGATATTTTTAATAAAAATATTAACAAAAATTTTACTATTAGATAAATATTGATTAAATTTAAACTAAAAATAAAATTTATAATAATTTTTTTAACATATTATTAATTTTCATATTTAATTTTATCAATTTATTAATTTAAATTTTTTATTAAAATTTTTATTAAATCATTTAAAAAATAATTTCACAAATTTCACTTAAAAATTTTTATGTAAATTTTGTCCTGTTCAATGACTCATTTTTCATTGTTTTTGAACAACCATTAAAAAAAAAAAGGAAACAGTAATATTGCCAAGGGAAAAAAAAAACAAAAAACTCAAATCGATTCATCATGATTTGCTATCATGCTTTCCTTTACCTACTATCTATCGTCGACATGAATGGTAGGGATGCGATGCCTTAATCTCGAAAAAAAAAAGGTATTTATAAAGATGGAAGAAATAGTAGAATGAAGTTTTTGGGGAAGAAAAATTAAGGGAGAGGAAGTAATTTTCTTTAAAAAAATATTGAATCATTGGTTTTTTTTTATTTAATTTTAAATTTATTTAATTTTAAATTTTATATATTTATTATATTGTTATTTTTTAAAACTTTTTTAAAATTTAATTTTAAAAAAATTAAAATCAATGTAATTCAACTATCCTATTGGATTATTTATCTATACTTAAATGCTTAAAAATCTCGTTATTGGAGTAATCCTTATCCTCCCAACACTTTTGGTGGAGTTTCAAAGTTATTTTTCACAAGAAATTTTTTTTTTTTTAATTCACTGAATATCTTTCTAAAATTTTAATTTTTGAAAGATTTTCTAACTAATCAGTTTTATTATTTATTTTATTTTTAAATTTAATAAATTAAACAATTTTATTGCTTTAAATTACAAACATAATGTGAAAATAAATAAAAAAGTTAAATAAAAGAGTTAGAAATCAACAAAATCTTCTTCTTGACTAGGCTTTTGTCTTGACCAAATCAACTGATCGAGTGTGGGAATTCGGACTTGGCCTGGACCCAAAACCATCCCACTTCATTTTTCCTTTCATTTTTCTTTATTTCTTACAAAGCGGCGTCGTTTTAGACACCTATATAAACCTGAGCTAAAACCCTAAAATCCTCCATTTTTCTTTCTCCTTCACCAGACTGTCGTCGTCGGCCAAACTGGTCTCGCGGGCAGCGGTTTCTTTCCTCTGCTTTTCTTTTTGCTACCAAAACAAATATAAAATTCCGTTCGAGTCCTTGAACTCAAAAATTATATATAGTTGGTTTCGAAGGGATGGTGGCCAAAACTGTTGAAATCAAAATATGCAGGAAATGAAACGCCCTAGAAAGAAAAAAAAACCAAGATTCCTTTCTTCCGACCCCTCCGCTGGCATCTGAGAAATAATAGTGCTACTACTAAAAGACAAAAGCGCCAAGCTCAGCTGCCATACTGTAGTATTCCAGCGGATGACACCGTAAAAATGGAGGCAGTGCCTATACAGAATGAAAGCTTCAAGCTAGGGCTCGTGGGAGCAGGGAAAATGGCTAAGAGCATAGCCAGAGGAGTGGTGCAATCTGGCGTGTTGCCTACCCAACGTATTTCTACAGCAATCTACTCAAATCCCAATCGTGGTGTCGCCTTCCAATCACTTGGCGTCTCTCTCCTTCCTTACAACTCCGATCTCTCCCTACCTCCCTCTCGTTACATTTACTATTTGATATTTTGCTTCTAGAAAACAAAAAAAGAAAAATTGGTTTACTTTTTTTTTGAATTTCTGATCCAAGTTATGAATATACGAAATCAGGTGATGTGATTACTTTTTCAGTGAAACCCCAAGTAGGTGATGCTCTTCCCTACAGTGCTTCCTCTTTCATTGCCTGCGCACGCTTACCATTCTTGCAATAGGTACTTTTCTCTAATTTTTTTTAATGAAATGCTACAAACATCGTGATACATCTTTTTCTCTTTAAAAGAAGTTTAAAAAATATGTTAGGGAATTATGTGATGGCAAATTTTTAGTAAGTTTAGAATATGAAATGCTAGAAACTTCGTGATACCTCTTTTCCCCTTTTAGAGAAGTTTAAAAAATATGTTAGGGGATTATGCGATGGCAAATTTTTAGTAAGTTTAGAATATGAACTGTGAATGAGGCTATCTTGTCTCTGTCATTTTGCTTTTATTATAGAAAAGAAATTGGAGTATGGTAGCTTAATGACAGTAGCAAAACATGGTCACGTCTATTTCCTTTTGAGCTCAAACACTTTTCTATATGTACCACTTTATGTCTTGTAAAGACATCACTGTCAAAGCACTATGATTTTGAATGTTTGCATTTATTAATTCAGTCATCATATGGAAAGAGAGATAAGAGAAAAAGAAAACAAAAACGATGGGTGCAGACCATATTCAGATTCATTTTCGAACTTTTGTTTTTAGTCTAAAACTTTACTTTTGGTGATTTGCAGTTAAAAAATGTGGTCTTGCAGCTGAGGCCGTTCCTTTCAAAGAATAAGCTTTTCGTTTCAATTGCTGCAGGAGTAAAATTGAAGGATCGGCAAGTATGTGATTTTGAGGTCTTTGCCTTTGTACAAAAGCCTAAAAGACATGGAGCTAGTATACGGTTAGATATAGCATCTATTTTAGAGGTCATAATTCCTCTAAAATAGATGCGGTGCAGGACTGCTTAGGAACTAGGATTTCAGATAACAATAATTTGAAATTCTTAAGAAAATAGGGAAAATAGAGTAAAGAAAAGAAAAGATAATTAGGGTTCTTTAATTGCATCACACCTAGGGTTCCTTAGGAGTCACACCTAAGGATGATTGCATCACACAATCTCACTAGCAATATTGCTAAAAAAATTCTCGTAATAATAATCTGACTCTAAAAGAAAGAGTACATTTCTATTTATATCGGCTACTAGCCCTATCCTAAGTAGATAATGACAAATCTTAATAGGATAAAAAACCACACTATGATACTAAACCTGAATTTAAATGTAAAAATACTAAATATAACCCTAGATCTATGAAATATTACAATTAGCCCCATCAATATGGCAAGAGTAACAACATAAAATCTTAAGTAAGCTCTTCCCTCAATTAGCATATCAGTGTTCTGCATCTAGATGTTTGCTTTAGGTAGGTCTAGAATATGGACGGCAATAATATCTAGTCTTGTTTTTATTGTTTTATGAAAGCCCTTATATTCTGCCTTCATGATGAATCAAAGCTGCAATGTAGATTTACATATCAAACAAACATTTAGAAGAATACCGCTCTTCCACTGTCTTTGTCCATTCTCTTTTCTTCTTCTGTGCTTCTTATGCTTTTGTAATTTATTTTTAATTGTATTCCAAAATATTGTCATATTTAATTCTACTCCTTCCTTCCTTTGCTCTTGCCTCATTCTCTTGGAGATAGTTCCTTCAGGCATATTCATATTAGCTTGTCATTGGGCAAGATAGTAATTAAAAGTTGTCACTAGCTTCTAGAGAATTGTGGTGTGAAAACTGGGATCTTCTTCAATCTTTTGATTCTAAATCATGTTGGGTTTACAAATGGTCTCAGCAATAGAGATCCTACCTGTAGGCATCATAAAATACTATAAATTTCTCATTTCTTATTCGTCTGTAAAATTTGTGGCAGAGAATTTGTAATATTACAATTCAAAAAAGGTCCATCAGAGAAACCTTCATCTGTTATTTATTTATTTATTTATTTTATTTATTTATTTATTTATTTTTTTTTTTGTAAAATTTGATTCAAGTCACACAAGCCCATTTGGCAATCTTTTATTTGTATATCATGTTTGTGAGCTATGAATGACTATATAAATCTCTAATATTGTTCCATTTGTATGGTTATGAGCTTGGGAGGAGCTGCAACAGAAGAGGATGGGGAATTAGTTGCTAAATTATTTGGATCAGTTGGCAAGATATGGAGAGCTGGTGAGAAATTGTTTGGTGCTATCACTGGCCTCAGGTATAATGTTGTTTTAATGGTAGAGGAAACAAATTGGTTATCATAATATGCCTAAAAAGTCTATGCATACTATTGTCTGAACAGGAGTTAATCCTTTCCATTATTGGTTGCCCTTTGC
This sequence comes from Durio zibethinus, assembly GCF_002303985.1. The sequence continues at coordinate 7,362,160 of NW_019168481.1, read as the reverse complement.
TTCTGTTTGACTGTGGCATGGTCCAGCGTACATATATTTAGCGATTGAAGCTTTGGCTGATGGAGGAGTTGCTGCTGGTCTTCCACGAGAACTAGCATTGGGACTAGCTTCTCAGACTGTAAGTCAGTCATACTTTATGCATCATGCATCATGTAATGTTTACTACAAATTAATCATGTACTTAGTGCCTTTTTAGAGCCTTCAGAAAAATCGTTTACCTCTCCATAAATCTTGGCACAATTTTAACTCTGAATTTTCTCTTAAGGCTAAGGGTGAGAGTTGCCATTTGGCTGCAAATATAAAAAATTGCTGATTTCAGTACTGTGTGGTGTTTAATATGGATTCAAAATTTAATTGTCATGTATCTTCTGTGATGCCCCTCCCTCAAACACAGACCATCTATAAGATGAATTAGGAAAAATACAACCGTGGTGTAGGCTTAACTGAAACACATTTTTAATGATATGATGGAAGTTCCTTGTGCACGTGGTAGTATTGAATTATTATGTGCAAGTAAAATTTTAGTTTTTATCAAAGTAGTAAGTAGTTCAAAAAAGGGGAATATGGTGGGTTGACTTGAGATGACTTCTGTGCACTCTCTCATGAAAAAAGAAAGTTGAATTGATTATTCAATTCTCTAACATCTATTGGTTTGTATATTAATTATTTTTTATTCTTGAGTAGAAGTGCCTGTTTTAATCATTCATCATTACTAGCAACCACTGGCTGCTGGCGTCTTTCTTACAGGGCTCTTTTAGTTGCTAGTTGTATGTGTAATTTTTTTAAAGACAATTGGGTTCATTCTTTTGCAGGTTAGGAGCAGCTTCTGTGGCCATTAAATCCGAGAAGCACGCTGGTCAGCTCAAAGATGACGTTACATCACCTGGTGGGACTACGATTGCCGGCATTCACGAGTTAGAGAAGAGTGGCTTTCGGGGGGGTGTTGATGAATACTGTTGTGGCTGCTGCTAAGCACAGCTAAGAACTTTCCAAGAGTCAAGTCCATCCGATTCAACATTTTGAAATCTTACAACATAATAGCTGGACGATCATTTTATCTCCCTGAACAATAAGAGCGAGTAAGCAGTTTTGCTTTGCATTTGTTTCTTCTTCTTCTTCATTTTTTTTTCTTTCTGTATTTGCAGGGTTAACAGATTTCTATACAATGCTTCTTTACGACAACCCGTGTTGATCAGATTTTATTCCTACTGGCTACTGGTGATGCATGCAATTGCTATGTATTTTCTGGTACACTAGATACGGTTTACACGACTCTGGATTCTATGAGTTTTGGTGGTAGAAAATTCTGTCTCTGGCTGTTTTCCTTTTCAGAGGAACATGGAAAGAAAGTAGTTACTCCTTTTCTTCTATACCTGGCCCCGAACATAAAAAATTCGCCCAACTCATCTAATTCATAACCTGATCCAACTTGATTGACCATAAAATGCTAACGACTTGAAATCGATTATTCAGAATCTAAATTAAATTAAATCCAGATCAATCTGAAATTGATTCAGAATCTAAATTAACTTAAATGCAGATCAATCTGAAATCGATAGTTCGAATCTGAAATAATTCGAAATTGACATGGTTTAAAATCAAAATGGTTCAAAAAATTAATTTGAAATTCTCTGAAATTAAATTAAATATAATTTTATTTTAAATTATTAATTTAATAAAGATAATAAATATAAAACAAAAAAATAATAAATATAACATTAATGATAACTTATTAAAATTATTGAAAATATTAAATTAATATATGTTTTAAATATCAAACTAGTATAAAGTATACATATATATTATGTTATTTATAAAATTTCTTATAATTTATAATATAATTTAAATAAATTATATATTTTTAAATATTATCGGTATAGATATTAATTTACCATTTAGAATATATAAAACAAGTAATGGATTTGTATATATATGTTATGTCTATATTATAATTATATTATTAGTTTTTAATCATGTAGTTTAGAATAAATTCTATAACGCCTTTCAATTATATTAAAATTCAAAATAATAAGTTATTAAATAATGAGTTATAATTATATTAAAATGATCATTTATATTGTTATTATATATTAATATAAAAAATAATTGCATATGAAATGTGTATCATAAATAAATAATTAAAACAATTTTTATATGATTATATTAAATATGTAATTGTGTATTATAATTAAAAGTTTAAAATAGTTTTTATATATTTATATTAAATTAAAATAAATATAAAAAATTATTAAACGTGTCAAACGTGATAAAAATATTTCTTATGTCTAATACATGTACTTGTCTGGTATGGTTTAATTAAACATTTTTTTTACGCACATCAAAAGTTGTGTTGATATTACTAAACATGAAATATATTTTTCTAAAACTTTCTTGTATTGCTTTGTCATATCATTATATTGTATTTAAATTTGTTTTAAAGTTCTAAGTCTAATAAAATCATATATTTTTCATTTTATTAAAATTAACTTTAATTTAAAGCATACAAATTACATTATTTATATTTATATTTTTAATAAAATTTGACTCGAATTTGATCAAATAATTTATATAAATTTAATCTAATTTGATTTTAAAAATTAATAAATTGCATTCAAAATGATCTAAACCCAAATAATTCAGATATCAAATTCAAAATGGTCGAATTGAAATGATTCAAACTAAAAATGACCCAAATCCAAAATGATTTAAATCAAAAATTGCTTAAACTTGAAATAATCTGAAACCAGAATGATCTGGCCCCAAATTAACCTAATTTTTATATAATCCAAAATAACCTGAATTGAATTGGTATGGTTTAAACCTGATCTGATTCGTCCTATAATTGAATTGGTATGGCCCCAAATTTCTGTACTCATATTGCTGAAATTCGGTATTGTTTTTAATACATAAAAGACTAAGACCTGAAGGAGATTGAAAAGCGGAATTTGCAAGAGTTGGAGATGGAACCTCAACGTTATTAGAATACACTTCTTAAGGAATTTGGATAAACCATTGGACTAAGCCTGTAGATGTTACAGTCGAGCTTTAAACGAAAACAACAAAAGGTGAAAGTTAATGGTAGCTGGCACATGTGTATTACGTTGTTGATAAAATGTGTACCTTCATCAAGAAAAAGTGATGGGAATAACAAATTACAGGCAGCAACTGGGTATCTTTAATTAGTAAAGCAAACAGAGCAATCTGAAAGAGGGGAAAAGAGCAAAGTGAAAAGAATATGTTGAGTTCTAAACTTCATAATTTAGCAAAGGGAAAAGATGCTTCACCTTCCATTTTATATCAGCATTCAAGTGATGAGATATATATATATATATATATATATATATTTATATATAGCCAAGGCCTCTGCTTTATCAAGACAAATGTGCCTAGAAAAGCTGAAAATGTTAAGGGAAGAGCCATCACCGGAAACCCGACTTCAAATATGCGATGGTAATGAGGAGGAATTGCATTTCATGAGCATCCGTGAGAAAGAGAATTTCCGTTATTTCAGAGCTCTGAAGAAATCCTCAAACGACGACAGTGTTCCAGCTCAATCTTCCAAATCCAAGCCATTAATACAAAGGGTTCCATTCACCCTAAGTGAAAAGAAGAATTTTAAGAAATATTTTGAGCCAAGGGTGGTTGCAATCGGCCCTCTCCACCATGGTAACCGCAGGCTTCAGCCAGCGGAGAAAGCTAAGCTTAAACTTGCAGTGCTCTTCACAGAAGAACATCGAGTTGCAGAACATGTGTTATACAAAAAGATTAAGCAGGATATAGGATATCTGAAGAAGTGTTATAAGCCAGAGGATATAGAAGATTATGACGATGAGGAACTCGCTTGGATGTTCTTTGTGGACGGGTGTGCAGTGTTGAAAGCCATACATTACAGTAAGTCTAAGCAAGAAAAGCAGAAAGATGAGCTGAATATTAAAGTTGATATTCTGGCATTTGCCCAAGTAGATTTGTTCATGCTCGAGAACCAACTTCCTTTCCGAGTCCTCGAGTTATTGATAAGCTCAGTCCATGATGGAAAGGATTTGAGAGAATCAATCGACGTGTTCATTGATAATAAGATCAAGAGAACAATAGCGGAAGGCAAGAAAGGACAGCCACGACAAGATCAAGATCGCACTCATCTTCTGGGGCTTTTGCGGGAAAGACTCTTGGCCGAAACCAACAACAAGAATAAAAGTACCAAGACCATCATTGGTAAGCTACTTCTTTCTTGTGGAGCAAAACAACAACAATATCCTAAAACATTTCGTAGCATCAATGAGCTGAAAGAAGCAGGGATTCGTGTGACTCCCAGCGAGACAAGCAGCCTCCGAGACGTTAATTTCTACGTTGGATTTCTGGGAACTCTGAAGATTCCTCGCATCGTGGTGGACGACTCAACCGGTTCCAAGTTCATGAACTTGGTAGCTTACGAAATGTGCCCAGATTTCAAAAATGAATTTGAGGTCACCTCTTACTTATGCTTCCTTGATTCTCTCATTGACACAGCACAAGATGTAAAGGAGTTGAGACATGCAGGAATGCTACTGAATTACCTGGGCAGTGATCAAGAAGTAGCTGATCTTTTCAATAATATAACCACAGATTTGGTGCCTGATCTCGAGATGTACCACGATGTAACAGATAAGATACGTAAGTACTGCGACAATCCATGGACGACCTGCATAGCTAAGGCGTATTATACTCATTTCAGCACTCCGTGGAGTTTCCTTGGCTTCTTGGGAGCCTTAATGGGTCTTCTTTTTACTGCTATTCAAGCATATTACTCAATGCGAAAAGCGACTATGGGACAAAAGTAAAACGGTGTCCATCTTTCTTTTTCACCAAGTGTGCTTTAGAACTTGTTTAATTTTTCCTGTTATATATGTGAAAGTAAGATATGATTTGAGTGCAAAGATGGGTGCCTGTGTTACTTATTTAATTTTTCCTGTTATATATGTAAAAATAAGATATGATTTAAGTGCAAAGATGGGTGTTTGTGTTTGATTTGTGTAATTTTCATCTTTCTAATACTAGGGATTTTTTCCCCTTTTTTCGGCTTTCTTGCTCAACACACAACCACTTGTAAAGTTTTGTAATTTTCAGCTTTGTAATACTGAAATTATTTGTTTGGCAGAGGAAGAAAATTTTGAAAGAGAATAAATAGATGGCAGTGTCTTTATTTTTTTATCAGCTTCCCTTTTGGAGATTATAATATATCACTCTTGTTTTCTAACTAAGTGTGCATTCTTTCATTAACTTAAATCATTTCAAGTGTTATATAGTTTACTCTATAATCCATCTATAATTTATAATATCTATATTTTTAATCTAATATATACAATTATTATTTTATATATAGACGATGAAGTTTTCAAACTCTGCATACGAAGTTCAAATATATATATATATATATACATATATTTATTTATATATAAGAAGTGATTAATTTATACAATGTAAAATTTTTTTAGTTTGATATATTTTTCTAACATTTGGTTTTAATAAATAGATGAGAGAGACAAATAGAAATAGGAAAAAATGGTTTAATCTCATCCATTAGATCTATTGAAATTAATAGTTAAAAAATATGTAAAACTAAAAAAATTTTATGCAATATAATTTGATCTATCCTTTATATATATATGCATGTACACATATAATGTTAAAATATTTAATGTTTTCATTTAATTTATGCATATAATATTAATAAATTATTTTCTTAATTTTATATATAATTTTATATTAATTTTTTTTTAGTTTTCACCAAATTAGTTAAACGTACAAGATTAATGAAATTTATAACTATTTAAATGAGTAGCAAAGCTGATTTATCATTTTAAGTAGAATGATAAATTTGGATCATATTTAGTTTTATTTATTGATTACCAATTTGCTAGTATTTTTTTGGCCAATCATACTACACACTTTCACTTTTGAGTAATTTTTGTCTTAAACTCTTCTTTTGTCACTTAGGGTTTGTTTGGACAGTTTGAAACTTTCATAATAAGAAGTGTTGTTCAAGTAGAATGGCTTTTAAAAGCATTGTAACAAAAGATTAGAATAGCGTTTGACAAATTTATAGAATATTAAAAACTTTTTTAGAATATTATTTTTATATTTTTAATAGATAAAATTAAAATGGTGTTTCTTTTTTCTTTATTGTTTGTCTAATTTATAAATGGAATCTTATGTGGTTTTTGCCTCCATTATTATTCTAATAAGAGCATCTCATTCATTTGGTGTGTGATATACTTTAAGTAGTAGCTAAAGGCTAAAGCATGTAGTGTCCCTCCCAACAAATGGATAAAATATTAGAAGTAGAGTTACAAAAAAATAATCCTAAGTCTTGATGTTATTAAAGATACATTATACGCTTATTCGCCTAAAGATTTCATCAATGGTTTTTGTTTTTTGTCAAATTAAAAAGTAGTACTAAACATTGATCTTTTTTCTATATAAAAGAAAAAGGCAATCGTATAAGATGATAAGCAACCAATCGGATTAATTTCTTTGGTAAAGTCATAACAATGGCTCTTAAGGAAAAAACAATTAATATAGTCAAATTTTGTTAAGATCACGATAGCTCTGATATCAATTATTAAGTAAAAAACTCTAATCTAATTAAACAATCAAACCAGTAAAAGAAAAATTAAATTATCAATCAATCACACAAGAAACAATAATTTAGTATTATTTAGCCCAATTAACTTACACACATGGATGAGAAAAAGATTCACTAATTGTAAAAAATTAGAAACATACAAATCATATCAATCAACACTCACAATCAATACCTATAGACCATTTCATTCTCTTCTAGGCCTATAAAGTATTCTCAACCTAAATAAACATATACCCATATGCATCAATGCACCATATCTATGTGAACTTTCTCATTCTCCTCTAGTCCACTCAAACATACACACTTACAAAGATGATCTCAATCTTCTCTAATCTTATGGGGTGTCTATCTAATAAAATTTCATAACTTTCTTATATATTTTTCTCAAATCTAACCTTATGGAGACTCCATCTATTTATAAGCATATTAACTTACATATCAAAAATCCCTTTCCTCTTAAAATTCTTTTTTTGCAAGTCTTCTTATTCATTAAACAATATCTAACCAATCCCATCTAGAATAAATCTTTATCCAAATCTCTTATAGGATTTGAGTCAACCCTAATAATTTTCACCTTTACTCAAATTTCGTCAATTACCAACTTTCATGCTAGATAAGCTTGGCACTGCCGGTAATGGAAGTCTCATAACAATTTTCTTTGTGTGTTTTTACACTTAACTTAAACCAATCTTCAAACTATGAACTTGAACTTTTTTCTTAATTCGAGCTTTTCTGCTTACCTTTCTATTGTCTCAAACTTTCGCTCTAATATCAATTATTAGGACTACGACAGCTTTTATACCAATTATTAGGTTAAAAAGTCTCGATCCAATTAAACATCAAAGCCAGTGGAAGCAAAACTAAACAATCATTTAATGACACAAGAGATAATAATTTAATATGATTCAGCCCAATCGACCTACGTCTATGGATGAAAAAAAAGATTCACTAGTTGTAGAGAATTACAAATACATTAATAAATCATATCAATCAATACTCATAATCAAAATTGATAGACCATTTTATTATTCTCTAGTCCTATAGAATATTCTCAACCCAAACAAACACATACCTATATGCACTCATTCACAATATCTATGTGGATTCTTTCATTCTCTTCTAGTCCACTCAAACATACAAACCTATAAAGATATTTTTTAATCTTCTTTAGTCCTATGTGGTGTCTATTCCATAAAATCCTACAACTCTTTTACATCTTTCTTTTCTTACCTAACCCTATAAAAACTCACTATTTATAAGCATACTAACTTGCCTATCAAGAATTTTTTTCCTCTATAAATTCTTTTGTTGCAGGTATTCTTATCTATCAAACAATATCTAGTCAATCTCAAGTAAATCTCTTATGAAATTTGAGTAACTATTCTTAAATAAATTTATCAAAAACAATTATAGAACCTTGTTAATTTGAACACTAAAGTTGAAAATGTAGTTTATAGAGGAGGCTCCTTGAATGAGAGTTTTTTATGCATGTGAGGGCTTTTCATTAATCAAACAAGTAGTTGCAACTACAATCTCCAAGATACAATCATTTTACTACAATACGAAAAACCAATATGAGTAATGGTTAAATAGAGAATTTTATGCCATGAGATAAAGCCTTAAAAGGTGATCAAATTGAAGCCATTGGCAAACCACTAATACAAAAAGTTTCAAATGTGCTAGGAAGGAATGAAGATTTCAAAAAGTATTTCAAGCTAAAGGTGATTGTGATCACCCGCTGTAGGCACCTAACTTTATTCGGGTTATTTGAAATGGATCTTGATTCATATTTATTCAGACATCTCAATTGAGTTTGGGCATAAGTGGGTCTGATTACATGAACCAAATTTGATCTAATTTGATTTAAGCTCGATGTTAAAGGCCAAGATCTAAGTCCAATTGAGGCCCATATTGTTTGATTTTATTAATTAAAAATATTATCTAAAAATCTAAAAAATAAAACAAAAGAAGAAGACAGAAGCTGAAGCTTAGTGTTATGCATGCCACCAGCTTCTCCTATCCATTGTATCTAAACATCCCTTTTGTCAGATTCCCATTTTATGCTTAGCAAAAAAATTAGTTGATAAGCTGAAATCAAGAGATTTTGTCTAAAATTCAACATGATAAAAGAGGCTAAAAATTGACTAAAAAAAAAAAGGCTTGGCCAAAATTCCTACCATAGAACATTTTTCCAGCCGAAACCATTAGTAGCCCCACATTGAAACCATCATAGTCCTAATCCCTACACTAGTAGCTGAAACTAAGAACCCTCTCCATGAGCAACCACCAAAACCCTATCAACTCTAGTACATCAATTAAATAGCCACCCCCACAAAACATAAAAAAACCACCATAAAAAAAGCATGAAAAAAAAATAAAACATAAGATCCACCCGAAACCTATCACAACAAAAAATAAAAGAAGCAAAAAATTACAGTGCACCCCTCAAAGAGAACCCTCAATACTAATGCCAAAAGAAAAAGGCAAAAAAAAAAAAAAAAAAAGAGAGGATTGGTGAAGAGGTTCAGCGGTTGGGATTGGTGTAAGCAATGGTGACAATTAGGAGTTGTTTTACGTTTCATGGTTTTCATTGGATTTTTTACTAGAAATTGGAAAGAAATAAAATTAAAATAAGGATAATGACATATTAGAAGGGGAAGCAATTTGAAATGGCTGAGCTCGAAATCTTTGGGGTTGAAACCATTGATTTTGACCTCAAATTTAAGATAAACAATTAAGATTCGTACAAAGCCAGTGAAGAAAAAAAAATGAGCTTCATTTTAGTAAAATTTGAAGACCAATCGATGTTGGTAAACGATGGAGGAAGTGGCAACTCTTGATTAGTTTGGATTTTAGGTTTGAGTTTGAAGGTTGGTCGGCCATTTTTGGGTTTGTTTGAAAAAGAGAAATTTTTTTTAGAAGGGCTTTGGGATGTTGTAAAAAAAAAAGACTTTTATAAAAAAAATAAAACAAAACAAAATTGAAAAATGGCTTCATTTCGGAGGGTAAAAATTAATGTATTGACTCGAAAATCCATGCACTTGACCTAAATCTGGCTCCTTTAAACTATTTTTGATCGATTTGACTAAACTACTCCATATTGGATCGAACCGCCAGTGAACTAGTCTAACCCAACTTGAACAAAAGAAAATTGCTCTAATCGTGTTGAACTAGCCTAACTCGTCACTATATCATTGATTGGCATTAACTGATCGATTTTTGGTAATTTTTTTAATTTTCAAGTTATTTAAATTATTTATTAATGCACACATATGTTTTTAAATACCTAAAATAAGTATATATTTTAGAAATAGGAAAATTGGTGTTTAAAAATTATTAAATTAAGAAAAATGTGTAAAAAAAAAGAAAAAATGACAAAATAACAAAAATGATAAATAAAAATAAAAAATATAAAACAATAATAATAAATAATGATAATAAAAATGAAAATCTCTAGTGATGAAATATTATGGAAGTTCAAGTAGTGAGTTTTTAAAATCTTTAGGTGATGATATTTTTCTGAAACATTGCCAAAATAATGGAGTATTTAGAAAAATATTCAATACAAAAGGTCCTCATAAAAAAATAAAATAAAAATAGAATAATAAAAAGATAAAAAATGATAAAAAATGACTCTTTTTAATAAAAACATAATTATATATTTGTAGTAATCAATTTTAAGAAAATAAAAAAATAAAAAATAAAAATTTTTGATGATGAGATTCTACAGAAATTTGAGTAATGATTATTTAGGAATCTAAGTGAGAAGATTTTTCTAAAACATCGTTAAAGTATTGGAGCATTTAGAATAATTTTCAATATAGATTTTCATTTACCTTTTTTAATAATAAAAAAACTTAATAAAAAGATAAGAAACAAGTTTTTACAAGAAGAAAATGTTATTTGAGATAGATTATAAATATCATTTTCTCATTTATACTATAAATATTGATTTTAAAAGTAAGTATGAATCATCGAAGATGAGATTTTTGAGAAGTCCGAGTGATTCTTAAAAAATCTCTAGGTGAGAAAACTCCTCTTAATATTACCAAAATATTGGAGTATTTTTTTGAAAATTTTCAATACACAGGCTCTCATTTTTTTTTCAAGTAAAATTTTTTTTTTAAAAAAATAAGATTTTATTACAATAAAAAAATTAAGGATTTAATTTTAAATATTCAAATCAAGATCACTTTTACCAAGATTAAAAGATAACACATAGTTAATTGGTACCATTTTTTAAAATGGATGTTGTGGGGCTATTAATATTTTCTCACGCGTAATCGTATTCTCGAACTTTGTTTTATTTTTGCAAACTTAAAAAATTTTTTTAATAAGTTTTAATTAGTTTTAAAATTTTATTAAAATGATAAATTTTAATAGGTTACTAATTGCACCTAGTAAAAAAAAAATTGGTGGAGACTCCTTTTATTTTTTGAAAATTTTAAAATTTTTATCTAGCAGCCCCAAAACCATTATGATAGCTTAACGACTCCATTAAAAATAGGTAATTTTGAGAGTCAGGCCAAAATTGATTATGTTTTATCCTTAATTTTGATATAATGGCCTTAATTGATATTTAACTTTAATTTCCTTTAATTTAATTTTTGTTATAAAAATAATAATAATAATAAAAGGAAAACAAAATAAAAAAAAATGGCATTTCATTTATTCATTGTTTGTTTGATGCTTGGTATGAATTATTTTACTTGTGAGGCACTTAGTATAAGAATTATGGTATTCTATTCCTTCATGCACTCGATGACACATTACATTTCATGTATAAGCTCTATACTTGGACTCCAACCCTTTTAAGATAGAGTAAAATATATATACTCTCGTGAGATGATAACCTTCGCAATGGCAAATGAAATACTCTCACTTAAATTGAACCTTTTTTGTTTATAGCTTGTAATGGGTGAAGATCAAGATGCCTTATTAGTCTTACGTGGACACTAGTGAGGAACAATTTGAAGGCTTCTTAGATACGACTAAATCTGAACCAAGCATATAATAAGTCATTAGGGTCAATCTCGGTAAAGCCATATTGAACTTTTTTTTAAAAAATTACTCGAATAAAGATGCTTGAGGAATACTGTGATACAATTTAGGGGTAATAATAATGCAAAATAAAAAAAAATAAAGTCTTGAAAAATAAAAAATCCTTCCAATAAATTTTCTTTTGGTATACTGCTTGAATTAATGGTTGTCCAAGATTTGCATTGTTAAAAAAATATATTTTTTAATGTTTTAAAATAACAACAAAAATAAATTCAAACAAAGAATTTTTTTCTTAATTTCTTTATTTTCTTGGCCAAATAAAAAGCGAAAGCATGAAGAAAAGAAAAAATTATTTGAATTTCGGATCTTTTATGTGCTTGCCTTTTTAAGAAATGCTTTTTTAAATTCATATTTTTTCTAAAAAAAAGAAAAAAGAATGAAAAAAATTTGTTTTATTTTACCTCATGCGTTTCATTTAATTCTTGTTACGTTTATTTCATAATTTTTCGTATTTGAAAACAATAAGGTTGTACATACCCTTTATTTCATAAGGGTAGTGTTAATTTCATTGGATTTGTATTGCATTTCATGTAAACATATCTTATCATGCATACAATATAGTAGTGCACTGCATTTTATATAAGAATATTTCATAAGTCATATGCATACATCTCATTACTTATATAGTATGTCATTGTATTTCATGTATACGGATTCACGAATAATATGATTTCAATAAAACTTACGTTGTACGAATTGCATTTCATGTGAGCGCATTTCACCATCCCTTCAATAGGATATTGCATTTCTCATATATGCATTTATGAGTGATATGATTTTTATCATTTGGGTCTTGCACATATGAAAATCCATTATCATAAGCATATTTGTATTTCACGATATTTTTTGCATTAATTATCATTGCCTTATGCATTCCTCATGCATCCATGGACATATAATGCATATTTACTATCATGCAAGCTTGATCTGATTTTATTTTTTTGTTACTTTTTATTTTATATTTATTTCTTCTAAATTCCATAAAAGGTAGACATATTCTTGGATCCACATCAGAAGCTAAAAATATGAAGAATAAATTAAAGACACGAATTAGTGTTCTAGAATACAATAAAAAAAAGTTTGGACATAATATTTGAAAGATGAAACAACAGCTCTCCAAGTTGATGAAAATGATTAAAGGATTCAAGGAACTTAATTTGGTTGCTTATCAAAAGTCCTCACCAATTTCAACCCTATCAAGTCTTAAAAACTCGTGGAGTTATGACCAACTGATTCCTGTTGGGTATAACACTATTCTTAAGCATACTATCAAAATTTAGGTAGGGTCATTAAAAGAAGGAATTATTTGACAGCACAAACGATCGAGCTCAAAAGTTTGATTTCCAAGACGGAGACACCATGTTTCATACAACCTTCAAGAATGTTTCAAATCCAAATCTGCACTTAAATCCTTATCATGTATGCTTTAGGACTCTTTTTCAAGTGTCTAGGACCAGGCCCTCAAACTCTGTGCAATCTCCGAAAATTTTATATTTGAACTCATATCCACAGCTTACCATTCCCCAAATGCTTGTTCAACTAATTTTTCAAGTCCAAATCTTTACATCACCATCGGATATTCAAGGCTCTAGCCAACCTGTTGCCCAAAAACCATTCAAGAAGAAAAAAATATACATAGTTAGATTCTAGTCCCATCCCATATGATGAGCTTTTCCCCATTTGGTTCAAAAATACCTTATTGCTTCATGCCTTTAGAGCCTTTAAAGCCTTCATACCCTAATTGTATAATCCGAATACAAGATATGAATAACATGGTGGAAATATGGGGCATTTCATTGAAGATTGTGAGGCTTTTAAACACAAGGAACAAGCATTCATAAAAGCAAAATGGTTTGATTCAATGATTTAAAAATCTAAGGATAATGAAAAATGGTTGGCATGATGGTAAAGTTTGATGGAATTTCATCTTTTAAAAGGATCTTCAAGTAATGGGTTGCTAGAAAAATGAAATGTTTTACAAAAAAATGGTTCTTAAATTCTTTGATTTTGTGAATGTTTAAGAAGAACCATATTTTGACTTAAATGTGTTGTTGTCTTTTCAAATTTGGATGTATGGATTATGATTTTGAATCTTTTTAACTCTTGTCATTGTTTCAATATGTGTGCATTTTATTAAAGAACTTTATCATTTATTCATTTGTTCATTCATTCATATGTTCATTCATTTGCATATTCACTTAATAAAATCCAATTCATGTATGCCCTAAAGAGAAAATGAGTTTCTTTGAGATTAATCTTAGCAATTTTTTTCTAGGGATTGGAGAATGTCAAATTGATAATATAGCCTGGATGGATGAAGTGGAGCAGGAACGAAATAAGATGCCGCATGGGATAGAAGGTATAGGGCAAATGAAAAAGACTATAGAAGAACTTTTTCAAAGATAAATTTTCAATGTGACTTATTTACAATCATGTCTGAATAAAAAATAAATTCTTCTGATCTCACCGACATTTTTATTTCAGAACCCTTAGGCATTAAAAATGTCATGAAATCCATATAGACAAAGAAGGTATAACCTCGCAAAAAGCTATTGAATGTGGGGGTAAACTTACAGTGCAAAAGAATTTTGTCTGGTTCTAGATGTGACCATTCCACCTAAGTTTAAAGTTTTGATGTTTGAAAAATTTGATGGAACAAAGTGCCCTAAAACACATTTGGCTCGATACTATTATAAGATGGTAGGGTATGCTTGTAATAAAAAAATTACTCGTTTATATTTTTAAAAAGTGTTTGATTGGGGCAGCAGCCAATTGGTATTATAGGTTAGAAAACGGCTAAGATTCGCACTTAGAAAGATTTATCTTGAGCATTCTTAAAGCATATATCAATATATGTTGGAGATGGTCTTAGACCAATTGACCCTTCAAAGTATGAAAAAGAGCCCTAATGAAAGTTACAAAGAATATATTACTAGATGGAAGAGATGACATCGCAAGTACGACCATCTCTTATAACAGGGAGCTAAATTCTCTATTTGTGGATACTTTTTCCTTTTTCCTATTATGATAGGTTGATCAGTAATACTTCTTTAGAGTTTGTAGATTTATTATTTACCAATGGTAGAATTGAGAATAGAATAAAAAAAGAAAGAATTATGGATGCTAATGATGAAAAGATAGGAGATATTTTGGTGAACATGCCCAAAAAACAATTGTTGGAGGACAAAATGAGAGAAACTTTGGCATGATACAAAAAGATCTTGTAAACCTTTATTTTCATTGCATGTCAATAATCTATCCTAGCCTTTTTACGATTTAACACCTTATACTAGTAACTTTCCTCTACCACTTTATCCTTATGCCTTAATATCATTTTCTCAGGCTCTTTCGCCATGGAAATTCACAAAACAAAAGATCAACCCAGGTTGTCCATAAAGCCATAAGAGAAAGAGAGTTAAAACTCACTAATCATTTCCAATGTTTTACACGGAGCTTTTCCTTCTGCTTGTCAATGGCCATATGATTTTCACCATCCTTGCAAGACCTAGAAAGCCTCCTTACCTAAAAGGATACGATCCTAATACTAAATGTGAAACACATGATGTGGTTAATCGTGATGGGCTCAAAAGACATTCTATAATAAATTTCATTGCTTTCAAAGTTATAGTTCAGTCTTTGATCGATATAGATCATGTAAAATTTAAAGAGTTGGTTGATAGCTATGGTAATTAATGGTGATGGAATAAAAAGTCAAGTTTCTAAGCTTGAGACACTAAGCAAAAGCATTTTTCTTAAGCTTGTATATCGTTTTGAGAGCTCTATTGAGGATGTGAATTTTGAATTAGGCTTGATTGTTTGTATTGAATGAATGGACATAATACATCATATTGTCTAATTGCTTTATGAACATTGTCGTTTAAGGTTTTTTTTTTTTTTTTTAAGTTTTGGACGTTTTAAGATTTTTTTTGCAACAAAAATAGTAAAAAGAAAATGATTGGATTTGAACAAAGCCCCACATCATTGATTTCCAAAACAATAAAAAGAGAAGAAAATGCCTTAAAAAAAGAAAATAAAAAGAAAATAAGAAAGAGATTTTTTTAATAAAGTAACAAAAGTCTCGAAAAAAATGGTGATTATTATTTAGAATGAACTCATCCAATAACTCCATCTTTTTTGAATACTTTCTTGCCCCAAATCATTGAAATAATTTGGCCCACCAACCATAACCCTTTAAGAGACATGAACTTGAATTCATGAACCTTGTTTTCATTTAATTATAGACACCAAATTTATTTGTGTTCTTTGAATTATGTCTCGATTTTAAATTTTTGAGCTCGAGTTTTTAGGGTTAAGACCTGATTCAATTTCTATGCCATGGCCCAAGATAGAGCCCATGTGAGGGTTTCTTTTGTTTATTTTTTTGTCTTATTTTAATTTTGTTTAATTTTATTAAAATTAATAAAAATAATATATTAATAATTAAAATAATAAAAAAAGATGGCACGGTGTTATGAACGACACCAACCTCTCCAACTGACATGTGACACTATACCTTAAGCCACCATTTGCTCCTTGAGACACCTACTTTGCCATTAACCCACCTGCTCGTAATAGCTGCACTTGCCACCATCCTCTTACAAGATGGATCATGGTCGAAATGTGGAAGAATATCTTCTAAGCTAGTTTTATAAATCAAGCACATAAATAAGGAGATGGGGACATAAAAAAAAAGGAGACCCTATCGAAAGTAAACAAAAAAAAATTACTAAAAAACAACCCCCCCCAAAAAAAGAAAAATCTTACCAAAAAAAAAAAGGCTTCTGTTAAGTAAAAAAAAAAACAAAAACATCTTTCTAGCCTAAAAAATCCAACCAGAACTAAAAATTACAAAAAAAAAAAAAATTCTCTACCCTAAAACCAAAAAACCAAAAAAAAAAAAAAAGAGTCCCTTGGAATGGGGACCTGACGCCAACATCACAATAATAGGAAAAAAAACCCAATAAAAAATAAAAAAAAGCTTTGATCGAAAATTTGAAGGACAAATCTAGGAAATTTGGAGTAATTTTTGGTGAAAAGAAGTTCAAAATGGGGATAAGGAGATTGGAAGGAGGTTTTGGTGAATTTTGAACTTTGTTTTTATCATCGACGATGGCAGTTGGTGACTACCAATGATGAATTAGGTAGTGGCTGGCACAATGCTAGATGGTTGGTTTTTGGGATACGGATTGGCCTTTGGATCTTTCTGTCAAAGAAACAAAGATTGTTTTCTTTTTTAGGTGAAAGGGAGAAGAAATCAATTGAAAAAAAATGGTTTATATATAAGCAAATAGGCTAAAAACGATGATGTTTAGGAAGCCCAAGATCCATGTGCTAGCTTGTGGATTGACTCAAGGTCCGTGCACCTGACCTCACTATTTGGTTGCTTTTTCACCCCATATCGGTCTAATTAAACTGGTATCAAACCACCACTGAACTAGTCTAACCGGCCTAAATCACTGAACCGATTGGTTAAAGATTTTTTTTAAAAGTATTTTTAAAATTTTTTATTTTCTTTATCATTTGAAGTTATTCTTTTAGTTTATTTTTTATTTATGCATGTTTAAAATATCAAATTTTTTAAAATAAATATTTGTTGCTTTTTTTAAAAAATAAAAATAATAAAAATAAGAAAGAAATAAAGTTTAAATTCTTGATAATTTTAAATTCCATTAAAAATTAAAATAAACTTTATAAAATAAAAAAATAAAAAAATAACTAAAAATAATAATAAATGAAAATAATTTCTAAATTTTTTATAATTTTAAATTTGAAAAAAAAAACTAAATAAAAATATAAAAATATGGGAAAAGGAAATTTTCATTAAATGGTAAGATTTTCAGGTATTCTAAGTAGTGACACCTTAAAAAAATCTCTAAGTAAGAAGATTTTTCTAAATACTACTAACATATTATAGTATTTACAAAAAATTTTCAATACAATAAAAGTCTTCCTCTTTTTATAAAATAAAATAAAAAATTAACTAAAATTGCTAATAAAAATAATAAAATAAGGGAAAAAAATTCTTACTTGAGATGGAATTTTAAAATATTATTAGTAGTGATGCTTTTAAAAAATCTCTAAATAAAAAGATTTTTTTTTAAATACTATCAGTGTATTAGAGTATTTATAAAAAAAAATTTTTAGTATAATAAAAATTTCTCTTTTGTTCCAAAAAAATATAAAAATAAAAAAACCAATAATTTTTTAAAACAAAATAAAGTACGTGCATCAATATTTTATCATTCACATTGTATGCATGTCTTTATTTTTATGAAAGATAAATACAAGCCTCCGAGGATGAAATTTTGAAATATTCCGAGAAGTGATACCTAAGAAATATTTAGGTGTGGAAAAGCTTTTTTAATGTTACCAATGTATTGGAATATTTTAAAAATTATTTCAATAAAAAGGTTCTAATTTTTTCTTGAATAAAATGAAATAACAGTAAAACATAAATTAAAAAAAAACTAAAATTTCGATAAATAAAGGAAGTCAAGGAAATTATTTTTAAATGTTGAAACTAAGATTGTTTTTTTGTTAAGATTGAACAGTAACATATAATTAATTGATACCATTTTAAACTAACATTGTGGGGATGCTAATCTTTTCACATACATAATCGACTATTGGATCCAAACTATTTCACAGACTATAAAATTATCTTTTTAATAAATTTTAATTAATTTTAAGACTTTTATTAAAAATATAAATTTTAATAGGTGACCAATCGCACCTAACCAAAAATATTGGTAGTGACTCTTTTTTTCCTTTTCCTTTTCAAATTCATTAGGTGACTTTAAAACTATTACGGCAGTTTGACGATTTTATTAAGGATGCTATTTTTTTTAGAGTCAAGCCAAAAATTAATTATGTGTTATCCTCAATTTTGATTTAAACAATCTTAATCGGTATTTAATTTTAATTTTTTAGATTTTGATAATAAAAAAATTAATACAAAAATCAAAAAATAAAAAAACAAAAAAAGATAAATTTCACATGCATTTTTTTTAACTATCTCTTTTGTTCATTTTTTATTTTATTTTTCTGTATATATATATTATTCTCAGTAAAATATGAGACATTTGCACACATGATGACACGTTGTATTTCATGCATAAGCTTTATACCTGGGCTTTGTCCCTTATAGAAGAAGTAAAGTATCTATTAGGGGTGTAAATGATACATTAGTAATCGCAAGCTATTTGGGTTTGATTATAATAAAACTTGAATTCAGCTCAATTATTATCGAGTCAAGCTTGAGCTTGAGTAGCTCAACTCATCAATCGAACTGAGTTCGAGTATTTTTATATCCGACTTGAGTAGCTCGTAAGCCTAATTGAGCTTTTATATTTAAATAATTTTAATTATTTTAATTAACAAAATATCTCAAACTCAAGTTCGAGCTCAAGTACAAATAATCGAACTTTTATCAAATATAAGAATCGAGCTTATTTTTACATGTTAATTAGGCCTAATTGAGCGAGCTCGAGTAGCTCGATTCTATCTTAAGTCGAGCTCGAGCTAAAAAAAATTGATCGAGTTCAAGCTGAGTTTCGAGCCTCGAATTTTGAATTAAACTCGAGTTCGAGCTTAATACTGTATCGACTTGAACTCGAGCGATTACACCTCTAGTATCTATAATCTTGTAAGGTGATAAGCTCCGTAATAGCAAATGAAATCTTCTACTTAAATTGAATCATTTTCATTCGTAACTTATAATGGGTGAGGATTGTAGTGCCTTACTAGTCCAGCATGGATGATAGTGAGAAACAATTTGAGAACCTTTAGACGTGTGTCAATTCAAACCAAGCATATAGTAAGTCGTAAGAAGCCAAACTTAGGTAAAGCCTTGCCAACCATGTTATAGAAGATACCTAATTCCAAAACATGCAAGAATAAAAATCATGTGTAAAAATATAAAAAATAAAAAAAAAAAAATTTCCAATCCCAAACCACATCCTCATACTAACTCAATTTTTATTTATTTATTTTTCTTTTACATAAATCATATCATACAGTTTTACATTGAGGTATTTACTTTAAGACATCTTTCTTCTAAGAAGTTTTTTCATGGATCCTGTAGAACTACATATTTACTTATCATCTGTAGGTGTCCTATGTAAGTCATATAATGAAGTACATGTTTGGTTGAATGAAGCCCAACAAAAAGAATGGAGATTGTTTGCCTATCGATTATATGTCTGAGTTACCCAAAAAGGTGTATTTGGATCTCACCCAAAACAATTTAGAAGAGTTAGCCATCATTTGTGGTCAGATAAGTAAAGAAAAAAAAAAGGAAAGATTTTGCAAAAGTATGGGCAAATTACATCCCTTATTTTGGTGGTGATCGAAGAACAATTGATTAGGGTAGCTATACATTTTTAAGATCGTCCTATAGATGCTTCACTTTTAATTAAAAAGATTTAATGGCAACCATTGAGGGGTACTCGATTTTGCTTGAGATAGGACTACAATTTTTGAGCAAAGTTTTTACTTGAAAGTTGAAAAAAAAAGTTGACCAAGCTTATAAGAGTTAAAGTAGGAACCATAGATTCCTTCATGAAACCTCAAGGTGAACAACTCGGTATCTATTGGGATTTGCTCCTTAATTTTGTTCAAGTGCATTTAGATGTTGATTAAGGCATGGCCTTGTTTGCTTTGGCATTATATGGCATGGTGTTTGTCTCAAAGACTTTGGGCTACATTGAGATAATTGTAGTAGATTTTTTGAGCAAATTGAAATCCAAGCAATTAATCCTACACTAGCAGTCTTAGCCAAAATCATCAGGTCATTGAATTTTTATAGACGAAATGGAAAATGATGCTTCATAGGGTGTGCACTGCTATTGTATCTGGGTCAAAAATTATTTCAAGAGTGGGAAAAATGCATTTTAAAATCGTATCTTCGAAACAAGGCACCAATCGAAGAATTTTGTAAGAGCCAATGGCCAACGTTGAAGACTAAGAAAGAATGGGTTTTATTCCTGCAAAAACATATTGGGGATGGAATAGAATGAATGGCACCATGGATGCCCTGCTTGCCTATGTTTTATCAAGGAGGAAATGAACTGTGATACCATTATTAGGACTATAGGGTGTGGTAAGTTACACTCTATTGATGGTACGTTAAGCAATTCGATGCAAAATAGTTTGTTTTTGCCATTCATAACCTGGCTCAAGTAGAATTCACTTATAGAGAGCCCGATCCACCAAGAACCTCAGAATAGTTAATCCAAGTATGGAAAAAAACACGAAAGATGAGATTAGTGCCTCTTTTGACAACCATTCTTAATTACCAGATTTAAAAGTAAAGCGGCTTAAAGATACAGTGCTCCCTCATGATGATGGCTCACATCAATTAGCTAACATTTTGGCAGAAGTACAATTATCGTAAGCCAAGCTTGTTAGGAAGGAATTGAATATGAAAAGAAAGAAATAAGAAAAAAAATTTGAGACTTAAGAGAAAATGAGACAATTGAGATATGAAGCAGAGGTACAAGGGAGTAGATTGGAGAAAGTCATAAAAGAGTAAGATGTGGCTAATAATGATTTGAAAGATCTGCACCAAGAAAATAAGAAATTGTGAGTCCAATTGAAGACTGAAAAAGTTACCAAATCTTACCTTAGTCGGCAATTTGAAATGGATGAGCTTCGAAAGAAAATGAACCATTGAAAATGCAAAGCTCAGGAAAAGCAAGAAGAAGTCACCAGAATTTCTTAGGAATGTCAAAATTGGGATGGATTATGCTCTATAGCTTTAGCAAAATTGGTGGAATATCAAAAAGAAAAGAAGAGGTGGAAGATTAAGCTTGCAAAAGAAAGTAGAAAGCACTTTAAAGTATTGAATGAAAAAAAATCACTTCACCAGGTGATCCAAGGGTTAGAGCAGCAATTGTAAGACTATAAGAATCATATTTCAGCAATCATAGATAAATGATAGAGAAGGAAAAAAGATAAAATTATAAATTTTTATTTTGTTATAATTTTAACATACAAAATGTTTAATTTTTTTTAGTTGGATGATTTATTTTGTAAATATTGCTTATTTGAATGAGATACATATTTGAGAGAATGCTATTTTAAAAATTTTGTTAATTGGATGTCATTCATTTATTTTTAAGATTTAATAAATATAATTACAATGAAATAATAATTTGTAATCTTAATTTTATGAAATAAAAAATCGATGTCTTGGTTAAAGTTAAAAGATTTATTTAGATATTGAGCCAATATAAAATAAAAATAAATGCTTGGAAGAATGTTGGCTATTCATTTCTCAGCTTTGACCATCATAAGAATGATGAACTAGGTGTTATTATGTTCAGGTATGGATTTAAGATTTATACTCAATGGAGGTAAATTATTAAGTAATATTTATTTACAAACTATTGTAACTTAAAATGATTTTTATTAAATATAATGTTAAATATTTTTAGAAATATAAAATAATAAAAATATTTTTAAAAAATTATAAAATATTAAAAAAATTATTTTTATATAAAAATTAAATCTAAAAAATTACATTTACTTGAAGTAAGTGTGATACATTAGGAAAGAATATTAATACTTATATATGTAAATATAAATATAACAATTGAATAAATAAATTAAAGATTTAAAGATATACACAAATATATTTATTAAATGGATTATATAATATTACACGATTAACAAGTTTATCGAACAAATTGGATTAAACGTGACATAACATAACATGTTTTGTAACTCATTAAAAAGTCATTCTAGCAAGATTAATAAGTATAGTAGATAAATTTTGTATTTATATTTTGAAGTGATTCCACCCTAGATCCGTCTCTGGTTATGTTGGGTTTATCGATTGGATATTATCCTTAAACCTTGGCCATGCTACTTATACCTTGATGTTGGTTTTATGGATTTTGGATTCCGTATTTTACTCGTCGGACCTATTTTAGTTGGAGCTAGCAGATTTCATTGGCAGAAGTGAGAACTTCAAATGTTTTAATTTTCAGGTTAGTATTAAGCCATAGGCCTTTCCTGTAAGCTGAACTCAAGCTTGTTCTTCTCTTTTAGGCTACTGAATATGCTAATTTAATTCCAGCCTTGAAAATCTTTCTCTTTTTCAGGAAGCATATAAAGAAAAACAAAGACAGATTAGAGAAAAATCTTTTAAATGAAGATGATGAACGTGGGTCTGACCAAAAAATACAATGAACACTTCCACAGATTCTTTAGTAGATTTAAGACTTCTCTACTTTATTACAGCATATGATCAAACTCATAGAATAGCAGTAAGGCCCACAATCGACAGTATTCAACCAAGTATCAGAATCATGATCCTTGAAAGCATTATCTAGAAGCAAGTTTCGCAGAGCCAACAGCAGCAAAGCGCGAACAGGCTGCAGTTGTAAGAATGGCAGCAAAAGAAATTTTGAAAGAGGAAGAAGATCAAATAAAACACAAGGTTAGTGATGTCACTCAGAATGCCTGCGGGCACATTTGCATAAACAATTTTGTTGCAGAAACTGATAGGATAATGTATTTCTTACCATCCCTCAATGAAGCCTCTATCTCCTTTCTTCTTTGTACGAGGGAAACACTTCTTTTGAGCAGCTAGGGGTTCCGCAGATGGATATCCTTCCACCAAAAACATAGACAACAGTAAGTTCTCAAATCTGCCATCATGAAAACAATAATCTAGAAAGTAGTTTCAATAGAATTGGATGTTTTGGTAGAAAGTTGGAACCTGCTGGGCGTTGGTTCTCTTGTGCCTCTGACTTGGGCATTTTGGAATAAACAGAAGCTTTAATTTGTTGGTATGTGTTTCTAGGTGACCGCAGTATCATTTTATATAAGATTATGTGTAAGAAACAGTGGACTTTAATCCTACAATTACTTTTCTAGGGGGCGGTGATCAAAGATAGTTGCAGTGACTTACTTTAATTAGGTTATATCTGGTGCATCAACTTTGTTTGAAAGTGCAAATAAAACTAATCAAGGAAAAGTTTTGAAGCATCTCCAATGGAATCCCAGCATGTTTTTTTCCAACTCATGCCATTCAAAAAGTAAACCCAAGGGTACATCCAAAGAGGAAACCCCACGAAATAGTTGAGCTGGATTTCGATTC
The DNA here is from genome assembly GCF_002303985.1 of Durio zibethinus. The sequence continues at coordinate 7,338,371 of NW_019168481.1, read as the reverse complement.
CTTCGTCAATAAGGGAAAAAAAAATGAAAAAGACCAATGAAGTAAAGTTAAAACGCGTAACAATTATCCAAAAAAAAAAAAAAGGTTAATATGCTTAGGTCAGCTGAACTATGTCTGATTTCTGCTAAAGAATATATATTTTGATTCTCAAACACAGCACCGAGGGGCGAAGGCGTTCGAAAATTGTAAACAAGTTCATCTCTCCTCATACAAGGTGGTGCAATTAATGCTGGGGGCTGCTGGTTGATTTCAGAAAATATATATTTGATCTTCTTTGTTCACAATTCCTGTGGGGTTAAAAGAGAATAAATTGAGAGAATTTTACTTTCCAGGAAAGTTGATGGATTCAAGTCTATCTGATACTAGAGTTATCCATTTGAGAGCGACGTACGGTAGATCTATCCAGTTTTATGGGTCACATCTTTAGGTTAATACATGTACCCAATGGAGTTAGCCTATTGTTCTTTAGATTCAAAACTAAGCCTCCTAAGCTAACCAAGCCTTAATTTATTTGTAAGAAACAAGTCCTCAAACATTTAGATCTTAGATTTAAGTTTTAATTAGTGTGAATAGACCTCTTCACAGGTTGGGCAGTCTGCCTAAACTCGAAAGTTCGCTTGAAATTTTGTAAAGCTTGAATATGAATATTAAATTCGTTAAATTAACTGAATAAATAAATGAGATTTGATAAAAAATAGATTCGAGTTTGAATTTCACCATTTAAGATCCGAATCTGACTTGATTTAGTCTAAAAATTAAAAAAAAAATTTTATTGTAATGAGACAAAACTCATTTGGGTTTTTTTTTTTTTTTTTATATAATGGACAATACTTATTTATTTTATTACTTATAATATGATAAAACTCATTTCTTTTCTTTATATAAAATAATAATTCAATTTTAAATTACATTTAACAAAATTAAATTGGATCCAAACTCAAATGACTCATAAATTGAATTAAAATTAATTAAATTAATTAAATTAATAATTTATAAAAAAAAAAAACTCTTGTTCCCAATTTTAAATACCAATGCTTTAGGCATGATTAGACTTTATTGTTACATATAAGAACAAACTTGAAGAACAAATGAGGCTCGAAAATCAGATCGAGTTAGGCTTAAACTTGCTTAAAATATTGGAATATCGTGCAAGGTTAGACTTGAACTCAACTCGGCCCAACTTATGAATAAATTTATATGTAAATTTAGATGTTTAATTATATTTTAATTTATTAATTAATTATTCAATAATTATAATTTAATTATAATATTATAATTGATTATTCATTTGATTATAAATATGTAATATTTTATTTTAATTATAACTTAAAAAAAAAAAAAAACTAAGCCTACTAAACTGAAATTTCAAATTCTAAACTTTCATATGTCACTTAAAAACTTCGTTTACCGTTTTACTTCATTCCACAGCTTACTTAACACTAACATTACTTTAATATAACTTGTATATCGGCCCTCTATGCCTCGCCTAATTTTTTTTATTTTGAAGTATAAATTATTTAAGTTTTTATTTAATTAAAATTGGGTATTTAGTTCATTCGATGGTTTTGATTTGAATCTTTTCAACACAAACATAATAATTAATTGACAATTTATCTACTATCGCAATATGTAGATCCAAGAATCCAATTTTTTCGACGATTTAAAAAAAGAAAAGAGTTGTACCAATATTTTTTTGTCTAAATATGGTTAACTACTTAAAATTTTTTTATCTGTTTAATAATGTTTTAAAATTAATTAAAAAATAATTTTTTAATCTATAAGATATAAAATTACAATTATCAATTTTACAAAGTTGTTCAAAGTATAGTACTCAATAATCAAATGTTATCTTTTTAGCCTTGGTAAGATGGTATTTCTTTTATTTCTCACCAATTTTTTCTTTGTTTTTCTTTTTATCAAATTTATTAAATATTGAAGATTTTACCTGGGTAATCTCAAACATTTGTGACACCTTCAGAAAATCCCTTTACCTTAACAATATTCAAGAAACGTATATTTATTTTTTTATGTAAAAGACTTTGTATCTAGATTCATTTTGATTTTTTACAAAAAGGTCGCAGTATAGGATTCATTTTGAAATTGTATTTTACACAAAAAAAAAAAATTTAAACCTTATACTCATATTTTGATATTTTCATTTAATTTTATTTTTTTAATTAATTATTTTTTTCTTGAAAAGTGAAAACTTTCTTGATAGCATTTAAAGAAATTTATCACCTAAAAATTTCTAATGCAATTGCTGCTTGCAAATTTCATAAAATCTCATTATTGGAGATTCATGTTTACTTTTATATGATTAAAAGTGCACATTATAAACATCCATTTTGTTTGAGCTCTTTTAATATTTTTTAAAAATCGGATTGATCTAAATTAAATAATTTTTTAAGGGCTTAATTAGAAATTCCTCTTAATCCTGATTTGAGACAAGACTAGGCTTTAAGTCAAGTTTAAAAGGCCAATATTTGGTTTTGGGTCTTTGAAAGATAAATTGGACCTTGATATTTTGCCATCAGGTTTTGAATTGCTAAGGCATTGAGATTGATTTTAGCATTTAGGATTTGCTTTTGGATTTTGGAACTCGCTTTTGGACTATTAATGGACTTAAAATTTTTTTCTTCAATTTATGATTGGGCTTTAAGCCCAATTATTAGGACAAATAAAAATCAGAAAATTAAAGGGAAAATAAAAAATAGAAAATAATGAAATTAGAATCGGAATCCAACTGTTGTAGCCCATCAGAAAGGTTTGCCCTTTAAGTCCAATGCCGGAAACAGCTTTCAAGTATTGCCATTGAATACTTTTCTATTTTATTAATTTTCCTCCTTTTCTTTAATGGGGAATGGCCAACGGTGTCTGCCAAAAGCTATTAGACATTCACCATCTAAATTCCCACATATCAATTCTGATTCAATTTTTTAATTATTGATAATATAAGTGGGATACTAGAGATTAAGTTTGTCCCTCTTTATTCCACCATTTTACTGCACAAAATGAATAAATTTTCAGCTTTTGGGTTTTAGTAATTCAAGTGGAAATTTGATGGAGGATTTTACTTTTAATCACCCATAAAAAAGAATCATAATGATTACGATAAGAAAGAAACATGATCCGATTACTTTGGGTATGGGACATCTTAATTCATCCATCTTAGTGCATGTCTGCCCTTGCCTTGACAGAAAGCCTTCACAAGTAGACCCACTTAATAATAAAAGATAAGCAATTAATATGTTGGCCCAATATATATATATATATATATATATATATATATTAATATAAAATTAATTTAGTTTTACATCATGTTCTAAGTTTTATATAATTTATACTTATATAGTTCAACTGTTGCATTTTACGTTTCAGTGATGTAGATCATGGATGTTAAATTACAATGTCTAACTATTTTCTGATAGAAAAAAATTTTAACCGTTAAATATATATTAAAATTGACCTTGAAATTGAAAGTGAGAGTATCTCTTAGGCATTCTTAGGCACCTTGGCCTTCGAATCTTGGAATAGACTACTAGTTAAAAAGAATCAAAAGTCGATTTTAGATTTTTTTTTATGCCGTCATTTATGATCTATTTGGTTAGCATGCAATAGTAAGATATTTAACCAAAAAATCTTATCGATTGATCAAATTTATGAATTGACTTGTCTAAGAGTTGGATGGTAGTCAAAGGCAAAGTATCCTAACTTAAACTTCACAAATTTAAGCTCAACGTCAATTATCAATGTTCTTTCAATTCCTCCACCAAAGAAGGCAATCAGGCATTATATCTCTTGGTTTCCGCCTCCCTTGGTGTGTGGAAAATCAAAGTGAACGATTCTGCTATGAGTAAGCCAAGGCCAGCAGGGATTGGGGGGTCATCCGGAATCATGAAGGAAAGGTATTGATGATCTTTTTCAAAAACTTCGAGGTTAAAAGACTCAAATTTGTCCGAGTTGCTTGCTGTTCTTGAAGCACTGTCCTTTGTGGTGGTAGCTAATCCTAATGCTTTCCTTGAGATTATCGTCGAAAGCGACTCCAAGGTGATGATTTCTTGGTTGAACAAAATCAATAGCAGCCCAAGGAAATATAGCAAGCTTCTTAATAAGCTGTACAATCTTTATGCAATGATTAAGAGAATTTCTTTTGTTCATGTCTTCAGAGGGGCAAATCACTTCGCTATGCTTTTACTAAGATGGGTGTCCATCGAACTTCAGGCTTAGTGGCTTGGCTATAATTTTTTGTCCATTTTTGTTTTAATAAAATTTTGCCTTAATTTTCAATATATATATATCTATATTATTGAAAAGATAATACTCTTGACCGACAGGATAAAGATATCAAATTGATGATATTAGAGGTTCTTATATTTTGTGAAAATTTAAAATTTAATCTTTGTATTATAAATCATATAAATTTAGTCTTTGTATTATTTTGATTTAAAAATTTTAGTCCAACTGTCAATTTTTTATTGTTAAAATGCTAATGTGGCCATTGATTTTGCTAATGTGACGTTGATTTTATTGATGTGACATTAACTTGTTAGCATAACATTTGAGATTGATGAAACCAATTATTAAATTATGTAAATGTTTTTTATATTTATACGAAATTTGAAATTTATTTCCTATACTCGTACGAAATTTAAATTTTAATTTTTATATACGCATGAAATTTGAAATTTAATTTTTCTAATACAAAAAATATTTCGAATTTTAAAAATTTTATAGTTCTTTAAAGTATTAAAATTAAAAAATTGCCACAATATTCTCATAATATTCTATCACAATATTGAAAAATCTATCACAAATTTTGTTATAATTTTTATATATTGTCACTAAATCTGTCATAATTTTGTCACCAACTGGAAATACTGTTACTAATTCTATCACCATTTCTTATTATATTCTATCATAAAAAATAAATCTATTATTAATTTTGTTACACTTTTTTGTCATAATTATAGTATATTATGGTCATATGAAAAAATCTTACACCAATTTATTAAAAATCTATCTCAAATTTATCAATATATGATATAAATCTATCACTATCTAATTTTAATAAAACTATTATTTTTTATTAATTTATTAAATGAATTAAAATTATAATTACATTTCATAAGGGTAAATTATCCATCAAACAATATTTCATTCCTTTAAAATTAAACCCTATTTAAATGATTTTTTATAACCAAATCTGGATTCAAGATTCTAAATATATTAAAGTAATTTACTAAATTTAATGTGTATTGTTTTAAAATTAATCTCATTATTTAATTTAATATAATTATTTAGAGAAGTTTTTTTTGTGAAGATCCAAAAAATTAAAAATTCTCATTATGATACACGATATTCATATTTTTATTTATTAAATAAATCATTTTTTTCCTTTCATTTTGTTAGGATTTAAAGTTTATTCTTCAAATAGATAAGAACTCGTTCATCGTAAGAATTTAGATTTAAATATTTTATTTTGTTTGGTTGAATGCAATAATCATTTCATTCATGGTCTATTTTGGATTCATTATAAATGCAACTCTATTCAATAGTTTGGTTCATTATAAATTTTGTTATATGATATATTTAAAATAATTAAAATAATATTGACTTTGATATATTAATTTTAAATTATTAATATTATAATTGATTAATAAAAATGATAACAATATTATTAATATGAAATTGTTAATAATTAATTATATATAATAAAAACTAATATATTTCAAAAAATACTTTTATATTAGAAGAACTAAAATATTTTTAGAAAACTAAAAAAATTCAAAATATTTTTAATATTAGAGGGATTAAATTTAAAATTTTATGCAAGTATATAAACTATATTTGAAATTTCATACGAGTATAACAATCATTTACACAATTTAACATCTAATTTCATCTAATTAAGTTGCCACGATAGCAAGTCAACACCATATTAGCAAAGCTAACGTCAATGTCATCAAGTCAACGATCACATTAGCATTTTTAATGGTAAAAAATTAATGGGGTTAGAGATTGGACTAAAATTATTATATCAAAAGAGTACGGGAATTAAATTTGTATGAATTACAATAAATAGATTAAATTTCAAATTTTCATGAAATACATAAACCTCTAACATAATTTAACCTAAATTGATTTGAAACTTTATGTACAACAAGTATAATTATATCGTTAAACTTTTCATTAATTTAATAATGAAAATCCATAACATATGCAAAATTGTAATTTAATACCATTATAGTAAAAATTTTCTCTTATTTTCCCCTTCTTTTCTTTTTTATCAGATATAACAGAATTTTAATGTTTATATTCGCCCCAACAATGTTGATGTTTGTAGAAATAAAGTCAGGGTCAATCTGGGATTTAGTAATTCTTCTCAAGGTTTTTCATATTTAGTATTTTGTGGTTTATATATATATATTGTGATTCTAAAGATTTATCTGCATTTAATTAAAGATGATATAGAAAAAAAAAAATCTGAGCATGGCCATTCAATAGTATTAAAATATATTTTTATTGGAGAAGAAAATTAAAAATTAACGAATGCATGTCATGCACCTAATCATTTTATGATTCGTATCTAAAAAAAACCAAAGAGGCAACTAATTAAACCGGCATATAATTGAAGAAAATTCAATATAAAATTTGACTAAAATCATGTGTGGTGGACTCGAACTTGGTACCTAAAAATTTCAGATCGTAGCTTATTATTGAGAAGAGGTAAATGCCAATTGTAAACATCAAAATTCAATTTTAGCACAAAATGATCAAAAGTTGTATATTTTCAAAATAATGTAACCTCTTGTAATTTCTGAATTTCACCAATACTTTTGAGTCGTAATAATAAAATTAGCACCCTAAGCACCATTGTGAATATTCATGCACCATTGAGATGCAAATATATAGTTGATCATTTGCTCGTAACTTTTAGATGTCCATCATATATTGGCAAAATTTCTAATTACAATTTCAGGATGACATTGAGAAATTGTTTCTTATTTTGCTTAATTTGAAGTGAGCCCCGCATGCACTACTATTTTTGTGATGCTGACTAAACCAATAGGGATGACTTCGTTGCCACAAACCAAAGAAGTTTTCTCTTTTACTTATTGATTTCAGAAGATAATCTCAATGTTCTTTCAACTTCAACATTGTCCTCCTTCTTTTGACGCAATCAATTATCTTTCTTTTGATGCAATCATTTATCTTTATGGCATAGTATATACAATTTCTGGACAGACTGGGTTTTATAATGTTGTTTTTTTCTTTTAGAAAAAAAAGCTTTTCTTAATTGGAAAAACACTTTGGGATGTTTGGTGGGAATTAATTTCAACTATTAATAAATTTTTATGGCAACTAAAGTACAATCTGCAATTAGCTTGTAAGATTGTTTATCTGTAATTGATGGTACATTTTTTTTATAAAGTAAATTGTAGTATGAAAATAGAAAAAAAATTACAAATATTAATTTTTAAAAATGATTATATAAATCAACTGAATTAAATTTTGAGTATAATTCATAGGGCACTTGCTAGCAATACCATCCACTTTGAGTTGTTTTCTGGAAAGCAGTGGTGAAAGACTTTGAAGACAAGTTTAGATTGGAAAGCGAGAGGTTTCTCATTAAATTATATTCTTAATTAATGATGATGTTTCCTACTGGAAACATGATCATAGGTTTTAACTTTTGAAGTTTGATTTTCTTTTTTAGTTATAATTCTAAGTTTGAAGAAGCTAGGGTCACTAGCTAACGGATAATTTTATATAAGCAAAAACCTCTTCTTTTTTTTTTTTTTGGGGGGGGGGGGGGGCAATAAGCAAAAACCTCTTAGATAATGACAATATTTTCTATTGTATCGATTATATAATTCATGTGGAGAAGTTCACTGAGGGGACATATAAAGCTTTAGATTTAATTTGAGGAGATTATAATGCAAGTAGAAATTATATTACAATCAAATAAATTTTGATACAAACCCTATATTATATATCAGAAACTAATAAACAAACTAAGCAAACAAATGAATAAAAACTAAAGATTTTAGAGTTTTTGTGATGAAATTTTATTGAAAAATGTATGAAATGAAAGATCAAATCATTTTTGATGATATAATTTAAGGCCTAATGAATTTTCATATTTAAAAATTTTATAAAAGCTAAAAGGGCGAGTGTTTTTTGTCCAACTGATATGCCGATCAAAGACTAAAATTAAAATTTAGAATATATCTTAATTGATTTATATAATTACTCTAAAAATTTGGTATCTACCAAGAATGAAATTCAAATTTCAATTCCTTTTATTCCTTCTCCTATCCTTAAATTCCAACTTCTTTTATACAAAAAAAAAAAAACTAAAAATAAACGCCTTGAAGTTGCATTTAATTAATAATCTCACAATTGTGAAAGAGTAGGATAATTTCGAATAAAAAATGTCCAACAATTTAGCATTACTCCAAAAAATTAATTTTCACATAAAGAATATCATGATAAAATATTTCATGTGGAATGATTTGTTGTACAAAAACATTTAGATTTTCATACTTTAAAAAAAAAAAAGACCCTTTTTATATAAAATAGAGAAAATTTTAACTCTTTTTGTCTTTTTCTGTACATAGACAAATATTCATTAATTTTTATATGCATTTACGTGGGCAAACATATATATATATATATTATGCAAACTCACATTTAATTGTATGCATTTGCGTATATTTAATTAAAAGTTTAAAAATAGATCAATGAAACGTGAACGAATAATTTATTGCACAATAGTACCTTGCATTTGACTATCACATAATTTTTCATTGACTCGTCCATTAGAAAAACGGGTACAATATACACTGGAAAACATGTTTTCTACTTGGAATTCATCCACAGTTATTTGCCTTTTTCTTATCTATCCTTTTCATCATATTTTCAACTTGGTTGTAAAACTTGAAACTTGTCCTTTTTGCGTCTTGCTTGCATGTGTATGGTTGTACCACGAGCCTTTTTCTCATATTTTTTTAAATTATTTGTGATTTGGAACTTAAGGTTTGTACTTTTTTGCAGGAATTCAAGATGAAAGACTGCTTATTCTTGACAAAGGACAAAAAACTAACTGTTCTCGTGACATTTTTTGTAGTATGTATCTTTTTCTAACCTGTTCCAAGAGTACTACAAAAAGTTAGAAAAACCATTTCACGATATAATTCTCATCAAGAATGGATGTTTTCGTAGCTTTTAATTATCCCACAATCTATTATTAATTTTGAAATACTTCTCTAGAATTGTAATTAAAATTATAATTTTCAGATTCCACAAAGACACGAGGGAAAAGCAAATCCAACCTTTACCAGCGTCCTAAAATAAATTAATATATGAGTTTTTTAATTTTAAAAATTATTAACTATAATAACATACTTTTTGTTTATACAAAAAGAGTCAAAACAATAAAAAACAAAGTACTCAATAAAACTAAATGTTTCAAATAAAACTTTCATTTTTTTTTTTTACAGTTTTTACTTTAACAAAGGTAGTATTAAAGAAAAAAAAGCATATATAGAGATCAAGGTATTGCATGTATAATTAATTGTATATAGCTTAAAGTTTCCACTATATATATATATAATACCTATTCACAAGGTAACAGGCTAGATAAACAAACATGCCAAATAAAAAACAGTCAATGATCACTCAACTTCACTGAGATTTCATTTTCCGGTTCAGAGTAGCAGAAAAAGTACATATCCTCATCTCATTAATTTGACTTGATATATATATATATATATATATATATATATAGGTTCAAAAATTAAAATTATGAAATCTCAGCGAAAACAAAGAGAAGGGGAAAATTTTCTTTCCACTCTCTTTAGTACTTTAGGAAACAGTGTGCATGTCTGTCTGTCTGTCTGTCTGTCTGTCTCTCTCTCTCTCTCTCTCTCTCGTACAAGAAATTAGATACATATGCTAAATGGAGGTATTGATTCTAGCTCCATAGATGTAAATTGCAAGGGAGCTAAGTTCATGAATGATAGAAAACTCACAAAATTGGGAGTTCAACTCCAAGTAGCTATGACGTTCAAGATAATTTCTCTTAGTTTGTTTAAATATTCCTATATGAATTAGCTAGCTTGGTTATTCAAGTTGCTAATTAAAGTTAATTATTCGTTTATTTCCTTCAGATTGAAATTCTGCCAACTAAACAAAAGCTATAGCTTCTTTGCACTTCGATAATATCTCTTTTTTTTTAGATAAATATACTGGATGGCAAACTTAAAAATTTTATTTAGTTTGATAATTTCTCTTAGTTTGTTTAAATATTCCTATCTGAATTAGCTAGCTTGGTTATTCAAGTTGCTAATTAAAGTTAATTATTCGTTTATTTCCTTCAGATTGAAATTCTGCCAACTAAACAAAAGCTATAGCTTCTTTGCACTTCGATAATATCTCTTTTTTTTTAGATAAATATACTGGATGGCAAACTTAAAAATTTTATTTAGTTTGAATTTAATTTTGTTGGATCTGAAACAACAAACACAATAACTTAGAAACAATATATCATAATAAATTTATAGTAATAGACAATAATCGATAATTATCAACGTAAGAAAAATAAAACATACTAAAATTTATGTAAAAATTCCTTCAGTATAGAGAGAAAAATACCATAGATCATAAAAAAATATTTATTATCAAATAATAGATATACAAAACTTTCTTCTAGTTAAAAGTATAGCTAATCAATAACTAGAAAGATAATTAGAAAAATTTCACCAAATAGGTGACTCAATAAATAACTCATAAATTTGTTCATAGAGAATTTCAAACTTGATCTCTACTGTTCAAAATGTAAAACACTAAATCGTGAACATGTTGACAAAATTTTAACTCAATCAAACCATGAATCGATTTTCGTTCAACTGGTAGCGTTCCATTCTCCTTTTTCTCGTTATTTTCTGGTTCTTTTTTCTTTTTCTCTCAGTTTGTGACACCACACTTTTTGCACCAAAAACCCTTGCCTTTGTTTTAAAGTTAGGCTTAGTTGACTAAAACAAAAGGCCCATGGCCTTTAATTGGCCAATACCAAATGGGAATGGACCCATGTTCCTAACAAAGTCCCTCTCCAGCCCCATTAGAAGGAGATCTATCACCATAATAGTTTCATTTGGAACTTATTTTGGCCAAAGAATCAATTCCGGCTAAGTTTCTGCAGAGCTCAAACTTTTTTCTAGGAAGTGTCTTAGTTAACATACTTGTTACATTCTTATTAGTATGAACTTTCTTCAACTACATCTATTGCTCTTTAATCATTGAACTTAGCCAATGATATCTAATATCAATGTGTTTTGTTTCTAGCATGGTAAATGACATTCTTACTCAAATCTAAAGCATTATAGCTATCGTAAAATACAACATACTTTTTCTGATTCAATCCTAATTCAAAAAGAAAACATTTCATCCAAAGTATTTCTTTACTTACTTCAGTTACTGCAATATATTTAACCTTTGTAGTTGATAGGGTAACACACTTCTGTAACTTAGACTACCAAAATACAACTCTTCCTGTAAAGTAAAAAAATACCCTAAAGTAGATTTTCTACCATCAAGATTACCTGTCATGTTAACATCAGTAAATCATTCTAGAACTAGTTATGTAGTTTCATAACTCAAGCATATTTTTTTGGTACCCATCAAATATCTAAAAATTTATTTCACTACTTTTCAATGAACTTTTCTCAAATTAAAAAGAAATCTATTAACTACATCAACTATATAAGCAATGTTAGGCTATGTGCAAATCAAAAGATACATCAAAGAATCGACTATAGAAGAAAAAATAATATTGGACATAGCTAGTTGCTCTTCCTTAATCATCGGACAAAATTTTTTACTCAAATGAAAATGGTTGGCAAGTGGGTTACTAACTAATTTATCATGTTGCATGTTAAAGCTACTAAGTACCCTTTCAACATACTTTTCTTGTGATAGCCACAACTTTCCAACTCTTCTATCTCAGATAATATCCATACCAAAAATTTGCTTTGCTATACCTAAATCTTTCATGTCAAAGGACTTAAACAATTGTTCTTTCAACCTATGAATCATACCAACATCTTGTCTCACAATTAACATACCATTAACATATAATAAGAGAATAATAAAGTTACCATCAGAAAAGTTTTTGACATACACATAAGAATTCGATGCTATTTTTTCATAGTTATGACTCACCATAAAAGAACCAAACTTTTTGTAACACTATTGCAGAGTTTATTTCAAACCATACAAATTTTTTTTCAGTTTGTAAAATGAGTGCTTTTTCTTATTTGTAAAATGAGTGCTTTTTCTCTTTCATTTCAAAACCCTCAAGTTGATCCATATAAATGTCCTTTTATAAGTCACCATGCAAGAATGTAGTCTTGACATTAAGTTGTTCAAGCTCAAGATTCAAACTAGCTGCTAATCTTAGTATCACTCTAATGGAACTCATCTTCACAACTAAAGAGAAGATCTCATCAAAATTGATATCGAGTTTATGAGAAAAATCTTTCATCACCAATCAAGCTTTGTGTCTCACTAGCTTGTCACCATTATTTTTTAGCTTAAACACTCATTTATTCTTCAACGGTCTTTTCCCTTTCGAAAGTTTAATAAAATCATACGTATCATTTTTTTTGCAACAACTCTATTTTTTTTCATTACTTTTAACTAGTGTTCTTTATCTGAAGTAGTCTGTACATCTTAGAAGCTCTCTGGCTCTTCTTCACTGGTCACTAAAATAAAATCTAAACTTGAATATCTAGTTGATGACTACTGCTTTCTAGTATATCTTTTAGACTGAGACTTTATACTATCTAATGCCAAAGATAACTCCCACTGCTCAACATTGTCTAGTAGAAAAGATCACTCCCCTTACTCAAAACTGGTTGTATTTGGCTCATCACTAACTATGGCTAACTCATTTGTATCCCTAAGCTTTATCTCTTACTCATTTCCACCATCTACAGCTTTTGTATGGTGAAACCCTTATTGATGTTGAATCATCATACTCAATAATAACTTGTGTAGTCTTTTCATTTTTCTTAAGGTCTACCATGGTTCTTTTTCATAAAAGATCACATCTCTACTTCTTATAGTTTTTTTATTTCTTGGATCCTATAACTTTTAGGTAAAATTTTCATCATCGTATCTTACAAACATACACCATGTGGCTTTATTGTTAAGCTTTGACCTTTGCATTTTTGGAACATGTATGAATGCTTTACATCTGAAAACCTTCAAGTGAAAGTATAAAGCATCTCTTTCTATCCATATTTTTTTAAAAATATCAAAACCCAAAAGAATTGATGGTGACTTGTTAAGCAAATAATAGGCTTTATTGACTGTTTTACCCTAAAATGGCTTTGGTAATTTTAACATCGTCAGCAAACATATGATTTTTTTTATAATGATGGGGTTCATGTTTTCAACTATGCCATTATGTTACGATGTTTCAGGTTCTGTTCTCTCATGTCTGATCTCATGCTTTAAATAACTGTGTTCTTTTGATAACCAGCTAATATTTGTTGGTAAAGACTTTGTTGCCTTGAAACTAGTATTATTTATGATTTCAGATATGTTTGTTGAATCTCAAATTGGTTGAAATAATAGGTTTTTAAAAATCTACTTTATTAAAATTTGGCACGCTATTATTCATTATCTTAAGGTTGTATTAGTCTGATTTGTTTGCAATTGACTTTGCCAATGCTGCTTCTACAAGGTAGAATATTTATTGAGAATTTATGCTAAAGTTCAATGGTTTAACTGGCCTATTGCATTTTAGTTTTTGCTTTTCTTTCTGAACAAGTTTTAGTGCTTCACTTATTACAATCATTTTAAATTTTAGGATAAATACATGTAGAATAGACTTGTGCAACTTGTATGTGTTTTCTTATAAAGTTTAATCATAAATAGAATTTTTTTGTCCTTGTAAGTGCATGCATAAGTGAATTTGTGTGTGAATTATGGCTATTAACTTACTTCATCATGGAAGTGACTGCATTGTTGTACATTGTTATGGCTACCTTGTTCATATTTATTGCTTTCTTGTTCATAATTGTGTAACCTTTTTTTTTTTTCTCTTTTGTGTAGGTTTACTTCATTAATCATCATGGTGAAAACTAAAAGTGAGCAAAATTGTATAATTATTTCTGAAAATACTTAAGAAGAACAAAACCATGATAATGCTTCATAACAACATCAACCTCAACAAGATGTTGTTGAATAAAGTAATGCATAACTTATTTTTTCTACTAGTTGATTAAATTTGTATGTTTAATTTTCTTGTCGACTTATCTCATTTTAACTATTATTAAAAGGACCCTATTAGGAAGTATGGCACTTGTGGTTGTAACAAGATGGTTGATGTATAAGATCTTCATATTGGGCAACGTATTAAAGTATGATTTAATAGTAAAGGTTAGCCTATTGGATATAAAGCAAATGTCTTATCATCTTGTCTTGGAATCTTAGTAAGAAATTTCTATTTACTCCCTTTGAACTACAAGACTTGGAGGAAAGTGCCTCAAATGCATAAGATGGACACCTTGAACCATATAAAGGTTTAATTACATAATATGCTAATACACACATTGTGTAATTTTTTTGCCTGCTTTGAATTCATTTTATCTTTTAGCTTCTTAAAGAACTTGTTTTGATTAGATATCTCAATAATTTTTTCTTGTTTGTAAGAAAAAATTTTTTTTCCTAAATGTCACACTGATTAGTTATTCAAGTCACAAAGAAAAAAATGGAAAGATTATATAGCTAAGCTAAAAGCCAAGTACTTCCAATCCAATAATCAAGATAACTTGTTGTAATAACCCTTGTGATGTCCTGAAAGATCAATGGGCATTTCTTGTAGCATATTGGCTTTCACTTAAAGGAAAGGTAAGGCATACACAACAAATTGTCAAAATTGATTTTTTTAATGTTATTATATTATTTCTTTTTTTCATGATTGTAGACTATTGTTGAATTGAATAGTGATCGACAAGCCACACAAGTTATGCTTTACACTTTAGGCTAAAAAAGCTTTTCTACTTTTGTGAAGGAGAAGGTATTTTGTTTCATTACCTTATTTTTAACTTTTCAGGACTCAAACTTTACTTTAATTAAGCTCTGCTACATTCCAAGTGATAGGATTTTTAATTCCAAGCCTTAATCAGAATTAGGTTGGCAAACTAAATCCCATTGCACATGAGCTCTAATCTTCTCTTTTAAGAGAAAACTAGAGCAAAGTTTAATAACTTTTTTCATAACCTTTTTTAAGAGCATTAAGATACTACTCCATAAATTTCTTAGTGCTTGCATTGTTAAGAGTCACCACTACTTTTTGGTGGTAAAATTTCTCAATGCCACATAGTAAGTTTTGTTGACAGCTGGAGTTGTGTTGTAACTTTAACATACTTATTGTATTAATGCCCTTATAATAAAAAATGAGGCTTTTTTGCAACCTATTTATGCTAGACTCAAGATAATAAATATGAGATTTTGGGTTAATATTAGATAAGGGAAAAGTTTTAAAAAGGGTTAGTTTTGCTAAAAATTGGTTACACATAGCTCAAAACTGCCATCTAAAGTTGATTGCTAAGATTTATTAATTTTTATTCAGTGGTTTATTTAGCTACAAATTGCAGCATTAATGCCAAAAGAAAAATAATTGAATCTGATATGAGTCTGTTTTTCTTTTTCATTTTTAAATATTTGAAATTTGAGTTTGAGACTATGGATATATTAGGCATATTTTTAAGTTTTATAAGTTTTTTTGCATTAACTTATTGGATTTTAGCCTAGTAAATATAAACTAGATGTCATGGATCAAGCATTCCTTAGATTGAAACCACACAATCGTGCAGCATTAAGACTATTCATAGTTGAGGTTAACCTTTCGTAAGTACATTTATTGATGGATAACTCATTATTGATCCTTCAAATCGCATCCATATGAGCCCTTCTTGGCTCTGACTCGTAGGGTCGCACACATCATTCCTAAACTCATTAAAGGAGGAACCTAACTCCAATTGCATCATCAACCCACAAGTTTCAGGGTGGCCTCAAGCACCTATCTAAGCTCGCAGCCACTACAGTCACGAGCACCAACCCTACTTGAATTCACATAGGGGCTTGCTACCTTGAATCTCACTAAACAATAATCTTCTAACATAGTGAGAACCTAACACCATGCTCGCATGCATTTTTAGACACTTTCGTGCTTAGAGCACTAAGGCACAATACCAATGCTAGTCAAGAGCCAGCCTAGAACCACCCTAGGTTCCTCTCATTCCCACGAAGCTTATTTCCTAAGGTCTTGACCTTTAGCTTCACTTTAAGTTGCCTGCATGCATGATGGACACTTAATATCATGCCTGCATCTCATTAAGTTACTCGAGTGTGTTGCTCCAACCTTAGCATACTTTCGTATGTATTATCAAATAGTCATAAAGGCTCTTTTACCTTATTGCTAGTCCACTCATCCTTCAAGCTCATCGGTGCCCTTTCTACATAAACACCACCTCATGATTCTTGGTTACTTATAGATTTGACTTAAGAAGGAAAAATTGAGAGGCATATCAAATGCTACCATCTAACCCTACAATTTAATGTAAAGGCATGATACAAGGCTCGCCAGCCCAACCTTTCTCGAGTTTACCATGTCTCGAAGAGACACTATGCCACGTTTATCACCTGATAATACCTACCTAGACCCTACATGTGCCTATGAGTAACTCACTTTAGATTAGCAATGCCTCCACTTGCCTACTAGCTAAGGGACTGGTGGAGAGATAACACTAGATGTCCCCTATAAAGAGTGTAAGAGCTTTAATAGCTATATTAGCAAGATTCGTAACAATATTTGAAATGAGAACACTTTTTTTACTAGCTAACTCAAAGCCATCTTCAACCAACTCAAGGCCTAATGATTTCACTCTTGATCTCATTAAAGTTAACATTTCACTTATTGCTCCATCAACCCACTCGAAAGCACTCGACTAGTTAACAGGCTCTAAGGTGCCCATATATTGGCCTGCACCAAAGCCCACACTTGGTCGCACACTCGATTAGAGATCACTATCCTATGCACAAGGCCTAATCCGTTACTTGCATCGAGGTAGTCATGGTAGGGCCAAAGCAAACTAAGGCTAGACCATGCCACTTTTCTTTATTTACTATATTGATACCCTCATTGATGCTAAGACCACACCTAGTTCTCTTGTTGCACATAGTTGACATTTGCTTATATATCCCACACTTGTGCCTCTAAGGATTAGATCATGATCTTATCACATGAGGCACTACCCATAATACTCATTCATTGTCAATGTAAAGAGGTCTCATCCCAACTTTATTGCACCTCTTGTGCTACTTTGATGTCTAACCATCAGATTCAATCTCTGTTACTTAATAAATGCCACTGCACTACTTCACCCATGATCACATAATGTTGTGACCTTGATGTACCCTTGTTGATTATGACCCTCAGTCAAATGAATGACCACTTACTTTGCCCTATAATGATACACCCTACTAGACATGACCCATCACACCAAATGCACGCTTACGACACTAACTTTTTGATGCTCCTCTTTAGACATGGTGCTTAGGTCAACTACACTGATGTGGCACCACCCAAAATAAACCCTAGCATGGTGGCACTCAGACATTATGGTCATCTTCTAACTTAGGTCCTCTCGACCCTTTCAAGGTTACCTTTATAGGTGTGGCCTTCTGGCCAATCGTCCCTTTATGACAGCACTCTAGCACTCACTATCTCAAACTCTATCACATGTTTAGATGTCTCATAAGCTTTATTGCCTTGGTCAATTTGACAAGTGATCATGATTTTCCCTTACTTTTACTTAAGCCTAACTCGATTCTATACACAACTATATCATAATGATGGTTTTCTTTACTCAAACTTGCATCTGCTTTCAATCTTTATGTATTTTCCTTTGGCACAAACTTCAAATAAAGGCATTGTAAACATCTAATTATTTTTGGATCGATTAAGCTTTTGTTCGACTTTTACGTTTGATTCAAATAATTTGACTTGGGTTAATTGGAGCATTTTAATTGGATTACCTAATTTAAAGCTTATCTTGGATTAATTGTTTTTGATCTTTTTGCATGAGATAAATTTCAGATCCAATTCAATTTAATTATGGATCAAAATTCAGTTATTTAGAGTTAAAGGCCCAATAAAAGTCCAAATTTATTTAAGCCCAAATTAAGTTTTAAAACCTATTTTCATTTCATTTTTTTTACTTTTATTTTTTAAAAATTGATTATATTAATTAAAAATCACAAAATAAAAAAAATGATGAAAAAAACCAAAATGAAAAAAATGGACAAAAAGGCAGATAGGAGTAGCTTCACACCACAATCGGGCAAGCAATTCTATTTTTAAGATTGCAATTTTATTTAACTACAAAATGTTTAATTCCTATGTCTATTGTGGTTGAATTCATAAATAAAAAACTAAAGGGAGCAAAAAATTACAGAGGAGGGAAACGAAAAATACTCTAAAAAAAATCAAAGTTCAATAAATAGAACTTGAGGGCAACTTTAAAGGAAATCACTCTGCCTTACCAATAACAGCCTTTTTTTTTTCCAAGCATTAACACCAAGTTCTAGCACCTATTTCCCACCCTTTAAGCACCCATTCGACCATCACCACCAACTTTTTCAAAACCCACCAACACCATCACCAAGCCTCTGCCATCATAGACACAACCGATTTCCCACATCTTAACCTGACTTGTCCATAACACCTATACAAAATGCAAAAGGCGACCAGCAATTGAGAACCAAACTTATGTAGCTTTAGCCCTTAGCACCCACACCAAACCTCTTCAGAATCCAGATCCAACCTTTTTTACACCAGAACCAAGCACCCAGCACGAGCCCCAGTCCCAGCCTTCATGTACCAAAATCCCTTCCCCTTTCCCTAACCATTACCCAACTTGTGAATCGCCAAAAAAAGAGCACCAACTCCACTCTTCCTCACCTACCCACCACCAACGCCCATACAACCACCCATTCCAAGCCACCTAAAAAACCACCATAAAAAAATAATACAAATAAAAACACAAAAAAAGATCCATCGAAAGTTATCGCAAAAAAAAAATCAAAACATCACAGTCCTTATCGAGGGGAGGAACTTCAGTGCCAAGCAACCTTGTTTAAAAAAAAAATCAGATTCTATAAAAAAATTTCAAGAAAAAAAAAGAAATATTGGCTAGTAGAAGAGAATAGTGACAACATACTGGTGACGATGCTAATGACTAACAGCTGAGAAGAAGCTTAGGTTTTAGGAAAATAAGAAGAAGGCAAGCATGGTTGAGAGAAGAAAAAAGAGGAGAAAAAAAAAAGAAAGGATAGGCATGGTGAATGAGAAAAGAAAAAGATAAAAAGATAAAAAAAGGTGAGGCTGGTATGATCGATGATGGGAGCAATGGCCGATTGCCATTTTCTAGGTTAAAAAAGGGGATGTCTAATATTGCTTTAAAAGTTTGGGAATTTTTTTAAGGAGAAGGAAATGAAATGAGATAAAAAAAATTAAGGTTTAATAGCTTAAAAAAAAATGGAAAATGGGTCAGACTTGAACTGAAAAAACTACCTTGACTCATTTACTTAGCGACTCGTTCACTTAGTGACCTATGACCTAAGATCAACCTAGCCTTAGTTGATCCTATTTGGACCAGACTTAGATTGCTTGATCTAGATAAGCTCAAATTGTAACCAACTATCTTGGACCCTTCATTTGAATCAAATTTTGATCAATTTTGAGGTAAATTATTTTAGTTTTGTTTATTTAGTTGTTTATTTATTTTCATATACATATTTTAAAATAGACACATATTTAAATAATTTTAATTATTTGTAATAATAAAAAAATAATACTTTTAAAATTATTAAGTAATTATGATTATAAATTTAGTTTTAACTAGTATAGTTTTTTTTTATCAAGGAATTTAATAAATAAAAAAGAACAAAAACATGAATTTTGTTATGAGATTTTAAGGAAGTCCTTAAAATCTCTAAATGAGAATTTTTTTCCAAAAATACTACCAATGTAATAGGGTATTTAAGAAAATAGTCAATATAAAAGATTTTTTAATTCCTTTATTTTTCTTAAAATACATATAATTTAATGTTAATAAAAGGATTGTGATGACTAATTAATATAATGATACATGAATATTACTTGTGATAATCGATTTTTTTTGCTTAAAAATAACAATAACAATAATAAATTCAAAATTAAGTATAAACAAAAAGGTGGGAAAAGTAAATGAGATCCCTAATGATGAGATTCTTAGGTTGTTCGAGTAGTAAGACTTAAGAAATCTCTAGATGAAAAGATATTTTTTAAATACTACTAGCAAATTAGAGTATTTACAAAAATTTTCAATACAATAAAAATTTTTCTTTTTTTTTCAAATAAAAAAAGTAATAAAAAACTAACAAACAAAAAAAAATTATTAATTAAAATGGGAAATTAAAATTTAGGCATTAATATTTGTTATTTGCATTGCATGTACATAATTCTTAGAAAATAAACACAAGCTTCTAAGGACGGGATTTTGGGAAATCCAAGTCATGATTTTTGAAAATTTCTTAGGTGAGAGAATTTAAAAAAAAATTATTGTGAAAGTATTGGAATATTTAGAATGATTCTTAATACAAAAAACTCTCATTTACTTTTTGCTTCTAAAAATAAACTTTTATGCAATGCAATAACATCACAAGTTAATCCATATGTATCATGTTATAAAAGTAAACAAGATTCTCGAGGATGAGAACCTAAAAAAGTCAAAGTAGTGATTCTTTAGAAATCTCTAGGTAAAAAAATTTAATTAAAATGCCACAAATGTACTAAAGCATTTAGAACAATTTTCAATAAAGATTTCTTATTTTAGTATAAGGAATGAATTTTTAAAAAACATTATTTGAATTTAAATTATAACTATAATATTTTACAATATGCTTGGTAAGTACAAATATTGAAAATACATATGAATCACTGAGAATTAGATTCTTAAGATGTCTGAGGAGTAATTCTTAAGAAATCCTTAAATGAGAAAATTTATCTTAATATTGCTAAAGTATTAAAATATTTTTAGGGATTTTTTAATATGCAAATTTTTTTCAAGCAAACAATTAAAAAAAATAAATATATGTGTTTCATTACAGTAAAGAAAATATAGAAAATCAATATTAATTACCAAATTAGGACATTTTTGTCAAAATTAAAGCATAACACATAATTAATTGGTATCATTTTTTATGGGTGTTGTAGAGGTACTAATCCTTCCTTACACGTAACCAACTCTCGAACCCAAACTGTTTTTGCATACCTAAAAAATTATCTTTTTAATAAGTTTTAATTAATTTTGAGATTTTATTTAAAAGATAAGTTTTAATATGTGGTCAATCACATCTAACCAAAAAACTTGTGGAAACTCCTTTCTATATTTTCAAAATTCGTCTAACGGTTCCCAAAACTATTACAATAGCTTGACGACTCTACTGGAGATGTTATTTTTTTAATAGAGTCAGGCCAAAAAATTAATTATATGTTATCTTTAATTTTGATTTAATGACCTTAGGTGGTATTTAACTTTAATTTTCTTGATTTTATTTATGTTTTTTTTTAAATAACAATAGTAATAAAAATTTACATGCATTTTCATTTTAATTATGTCATTTATTCATTTATTATTTTAAGTTTTTATATATTATTCTTGGTAGATTGTAAGGCATTTAAGATTAGGTTTTCAATGTTATATTCCCTCATTCACACACGACACATTCATATCATGCATAAGCTCTATATCTAGGCTTCATCCTTTTTAAAAGGGAGTAGAGTATCTATGATCTTATGAAGTGATAACTTCTATAATGGCAAGTGAAATACTCCTACTCAAATTGAATCATTTTTGTTTGTAGCTTGTAATGGAGAGGATCCAAATGCCTTATTAGTCTTTTGTGGATGCCAATGAGGAACAATTTGAGAACCTTTAGACATATAAATCATAACTCAACATATAGTGAATCTTATGGGACTAGTCTTAGGTAGAGCGTTGGCAACATTATTTTTTGTAGAAATAACCTAAATTAGGATACTTTAATACAATATGCATTTAGGGATAATAATGGCGCAAGTAAAATTAAAATTTTGAAAAAAAGAAAGAAATAGATAATAAAAGAAAAGTATTTTCTTTAAAAAAAAAAAAGAAAATTTTCTTTGGACATGTAATTTATTCATTTAGTAGTTATCCAAAATTTGCATTTTCAGAAAATGTTATAATATGAAATGAAGAAAGGTTTTTTTTTTTTTCTTTTCAGCATTATCCAACAAAAAAATTCAAATAAAATTAAAGGTTTTTCTTAAATCCATTGTTTATTAGGCAAATAAAAATTAATGAAACAGAAGAAAAATCTTTGAAGCTTAGTTATTCTATGTGATAAAAAATGTGTGTTCTTGAATTTTTCCTTTTCCTAACAAAAAAAAAAAAAAAAAGAGAATTTTAAGTTTGAATATTGCTTTTTCTTTTGTATTTTCATTGATTCTTGGCATACATTTTTATCAGTTTTTTCTAAAAAAGAAGAAAATAATAGGATAGTATATACACCCTATCTCATGCATCCTAATGATAGTACATGCATCACATTTCATGTGTTTTAATAGATAGTACATGCATTCCATCTCATGCATATCTGATTAGATAATAAATGCACTTCATTTCATGACATATTTAATGGTAGTGTCAGTTTCATTAGGGTGGCACAACACAAGCATTCCATTCCATATAGACATATCTCATGCATATAATGTCTGTGCATTTCATACAAGTATGTTACATTAATCATAGGCATATATCTCATCACTTATGTAAGTTTGACACTACATTCCATACATGTGGATCCATAAATAGTAGGATTTTATATAACATGCATTGCATTTCATATCTTACCATCCCTGCAATAGGGCATTACATTTCTTGTATACACATTCATAAGTGATGAAATTTTTATTATTTGAGGCCTTATACATATGAAAATCCATTGTCTTGGGCGTATTTGCATTTCATTACATTTTTAACATCCTTATTATATTTATGTATTCATAAACATGTTCTATGTGTCATGTAAATTAGCATTTGTTTGGAGGCATTCTTTCATAGGAATAATACCATAGATTTTTTTTTTGTTTAAACCTTTTGAAATAAAATGTCTAACTTGGTCGGTATTAGAATGGTGAAAATGGGAGATCAATTACAAGCAAGAATAAGTGCATTGGAGTTGAATCAAGAGGAATTTGGGTAGAGCTTTAGGAAATGAAATAACAGATTATTCAATTGATAAAAATAGTTAAAAGTAGTGGTTAGAGGTTAAGTTTGTTGCTCTCCAAGAGTCGTTATCACTTCTGATTAAGTCAAGTCAAGATCAACTATCTCTTATTGGTTCCAACACTTTTTCTAAGTATACTAAGGCCTTGGGTGATTCAAACAGTAACCAAAGTTTAACGAAGCTCAAGAAATTAATGGATGAATTGGCTATACAAATGACTAAACTCAAAAAGTTTGATTTCCAAGATAAAGTCACCAAGCTTCAAACAATCCTTACCAACTATCCTAAGTCTAAAACTACACTTAAATCCTTCTCATGAATCCTTTTGACCTTTTTTCAAGCACTCGAGATTAGGCCCCAAAACATCATCCGACCTCTGAGAATTCCACACCTGAATTCATGCCCACTACTTCACATTTCATAACCACTTGTTCAGCTTGCCATCCCACCATCACCTTCTCAACCAAGTTTCTAACCCAGAGTTTCTCAATCCACTATAACACCAACTATACCATCATTTTGCTAGTAAAGTAACCCAACTATAGAACAAAAATACTTTCACACCACCAATACTAGAGGAAAAGCCCCTATTGACCCAATACCCATGTCTTACACAGATTTATACCCACTACTCCTGAAAAAATACCTTATCCCATCTATCTCTGTTGAACCCTTCATACCACTTTATCCTAAATGGTTTGACCTCAATACTTGATATGAATACAATTTTGGTGTTATAGGCCATTCTTTGGAAGACTAGACGTTCTTGAAATATGGGGTGCATGGATTGGTAATAACCAGATATTTGGGTTTTGACACTGAAATGAAGCTAGTTGTTTACGAGAATCCTTTATTAATCCATGTTGAGATAGCAAGCAATGCTGTAGGCAATAGTAAACTTGGCTAGGATAATGAATAAAAAGTAGGAACCTTAAAGTAAAGTGTAGTCTCCACCAATAATCATAGTCAATTTTCTTTAGATTTTTTAAACGAGGCAATGAGAAGTATGAGCAAGTTAAGCACTTTATGGCCCTAGTCCTAGGATGGTTTATGATGTATCAATTTGAAATTTCTTGGAATGAATGAAGATTTCTCTTAATTAGAATTTTTTATGAATGGATGTCTCTATTTACATTTCATTTTTTAATAATGGTGTGCTTAAAAAAGTCTGTGAAAAAGAATTATGATTGTAAATATACTTTTACCAAACTTTTGAGGCAAAAATAATTTCTTTAAATAATCTGACCTGAATATAAGATGGAATTTAAGCTCATTTTCAACAATAATAACAAAATTTAACTTGCATATCATGCATCATTTGTTTAAAGACATTGTTTTTCATGCCAACTAAGGATAAAGAATGGTGATTGTAAGTATACTTTCGCCAAACCTTCGAAGCAAAAAAGTATTTTGAAAGTTTTATCTAACTATTAGAAGACTTTTAAATTATCTCTTAAGTCCAATAATAGAATTTATGTCATGCATTTCTAACTTTTGGTAATTAATAAAAGGTGCAATGATAGTGCATCTTAAGAAATAGGATAAGTTATTTTTGTACACATACAACATTCAAGCCTGTACAAGAATCATGGAAAATGAAAATACAAATCGAATGGATGGAATGAAAAGGACCTAAAGAAAGACCAAGAAAATAGTTACGGGAATACAATAGAATATAGATAGATAGTTAGTAGAATTAAAATTGATGTTAGCGAGTTTGACAAAAGAAAAAGGGATTGTCGAAACGTATGAGGCAAGGGAAGAAATAGTTGTTAAATAACCATTGTATCTGCCTAGGTTCATATATTCATATGTTAAAGAGCCCTATATGCCATAAGCACCCCTAACAACCCATCAACCTTATACTACCACTTCTATCAACTTACCCCTAGTTTAGATAAATGTCAATCCTAGGCTAACCCCTACAACCCTATTGCTGTGCCTAATTTGGATTATCCTAAAAAAATGGGAGAAATTGAAAAAAAGTGTCAAGTCCATCATAAGATATAGTGATGAAAAATAAATATGACTTGTTGGAATAGAGACTGAAGGCAATTAAAGGCCATGATATATATGGGACTGTTGATGCTAATAAACTTAGTCTAGATGTTGAAAAGTATGATAAAATGAAATGCCCCTCAACACATATCACCATGTATTGCCAAAAAATGATGAGCCACACTTATGATGATAAGTTATTAATCCATTGTCTTCAAGATAGTCTTACCAAATCTATAGCAAAGTGGTATGCCTAGCTAGGCCAAAGTAAGATTTGCTCCTAGAATGATTTGGCTAAAGCCTTCCTAGCACAATATAAACATGTTGAAGATATGGTGCCAGATAGATTATCATTGTAAAACATAGAGAAAAAGTCAACTGAAACTTATGAAAAATATGTATACAAATGGAAATACATGAGAGCCAAGTACAGCCACCCTGATAGAGAAAAAATTATTATTTTGTTTGTCAATTCCTTGAACACTCCCTATTATGAAAGACTAATCGAGAATGTATCAAAAAACTTTATTAACATGTTGATTTCTAAAGAAATTATAGAAAATACAATAAAAATGGTAGGTTTAAGTTGAAAAATACAATGGATGTTGAAAAAGAAAATACATTTGAAAAGAATGAAAGGGAGGTGTAAGCAGTCACACTTGAGGGCATCTATCTAAGAACTTCATCTCGTGCAATCTTTATCCACTTTATCAACCCCACTTTCTTGTCATAAGTAATATATCTTAAAGCTTATATCTTTATCAACCAAGCCAGCATTTGAGATTTCCAATAAATTCTTATCCTCAAATAACCTTTCACAATCTTGTCCCTATAATTGAGCCTACCACCTGACTAACAAAGAACTAAAAATGACTAAGAGAACTTTCAATCCCTATTTATCACTTTTTACTTTTGTTAATAGAAGGCTGGTACCTTATTTCTGGGCCTTCAAAAACAACACCAAATCCATCGATAAAGAATTATGATCCTAATGATAAGTGTGATTATCATATGAAGATAATTGGTCACTCAATTGAAAAATGTAGACAGTTGAAAAAAAAGGTTGAGAATCTCATCAAGAGTGATATTTTGACTCTAGAACTTATGAAAAATGGAAGTTGACTCTATCTAATTGTAAAATTTTAAGAGTGGAAATGTGGAAGAAGGTCTCAAGTTTTGAAAGATCAAGCGGGGATGATTTTCTTTTAAACTTTTGACCTTTTGTATATGACATGCATATGGTGTCTGTAGGAGTTATTTAAATTAATCTTGTTGGAATTTATTTTGGAAGAAATGAATGCTTTGGATTTTTCTATGAAATTTTATTTTTATGCATTTTTTTGAATAAAAATCCCACATAATTAATTTCCAAAATCATAAAATGAAAAGTGCTTTAAAAACCAAAAGAGAAAGAAAAAGAGAGAAAAAGAAGTTTTCTTTTGTAATAAAAGATGGAAAGAGTCTCAAAGGAATTGGCAATAACTATTAGGAATAAACTCATTAAATACCTTTACACCTTTTCGAATACTTTCATGTCCTTAATCACTAAAATGATTTGACTTATCAACTATAACCCTTTAAGAGACGTGAGTTTAAATTTGTGAATCTTGCTTTTACCTAATAATATTGTGACATAAAAGGGTGATAATCTTTTCCTTAGCAATGAACAATGAGACAATTAATTTCAAAACAAAAAAAAAAACACAAAATAAAACTTTTTGGGATTTCTAGAAGACTAAGCAAACAAGACATTTTTTTAGAATTCGAATGTGCTAATTTGATGTGTCAAAGTTATGCTGTAGCTTTAGAATTCCTAAGGTTGAAGCCACCCAAGTCCTTTTAAATGATTACAAACATATTAACCTTCAAGTTCTTTACCCAAGAAATTATCCTTGTCTAGTATCTGAGGGTACATAGATAAAGAAAAAAGATGTCACTGCCCTCAAGATAACTTGAATTTTGATCAACTTGTCCTTTGTTGTGAAGTGACATAGATTCTTTGATACCTTAAACTAATTTATTTCATATGACCTTTTTTCTTGCATTAACCTTCATCAAGAGTGGCTTGTTAAAATAAGATATTTTCTTGAATAGTGGTATGGGGCATGCAAAAAACATAAAACAAAGTAAAAAAGAAAAAGAGAAAGAAGAAAAGCAAGAAAAGAAAAAGAGGAAAAAAAATCTTTGATTGCGACATCATAAAAGTATTCCAATAATTTTATAAAGAGGCTGTGAAAAATGAAAGAGTTTAAAAAAAATCTTAAACAAAAAAAACTTTTCTTCAAACTTTATTTTTTCAAAATATTTGCTTTTCAAAATTGAACAATTTTTGTTTGAGATGACAAATAACCATCTTTCATCATTCTTTCATGAATGTAGAAATTTATCTCTTACTACCTTTTTTGAGCCTGTTAAGATTTTTTCCATAATGAACCCTGATTAAGGATCATCATCTATATTAAGGGACAAAAAAAAATGTATCTAAGGGTTAAGTGTGGTAAAGTATAAGGAAAAACCCTTATATGCTAAAGGAAAATATTCGATCAAAGGTTTTCAAAGTTTTAAATCCACTCGAAGGAAAAGAAAAAGAAAGATAAAAAAATAAAAATGGACAAGATAAAGGGGAAAGAAAATGAAAAGAACAAGGAGAACCGAAAAGAGAAAAAAATAAGAAAAGGAAAAGAAAAAGAAAAGAAACAAAGAAAAAAAGGAAAAAAATGAGAAAAGAAGGGAATAATAAAAAGAAAAGACAAACGAAGAGAGGAGAGAAAAAAAAATGAATGATTGAGTGGAAAGCATGAGAAAACAAAAAGATAAATGCCCTAAAATGAATTCTTCAAAAAATTATCATTGGTTTAAATTCTCTTTAAACACTTATTTTAAGCATATCTATCCCTTTTTTTAAGAACCCTGAGCCTTGGCTTATGTTACATCATAATAAAAATCCATATTAAATCAAACACGATTGCTTAAAATTGAAAAACTTCTCTTTAAGGAATGACCATAAAACTCAAGAACCTTGTTTGTCTCATTTCATTACCTAATTACATATTTGGACCGTTATCTTATTTTAGATAAGTTTAAATTCTTGGATACATGGTGTAATAATAAAAAGAAGAAGAAGAAAAAGAAAAAAAATAGAATAAACAAACAAAAAAAAGAAAAAAAAATGAATGTGGCTCTAAGGTAAAAACCCTGCAAAATGGCAGTTTAAAGCAAACTTGAAAGGTCTTAAAGCCATTCTTGATGTTAAGATAAGATATCTACCAAAGGTAACCTATACCCTTCAAAATATCTAAAGATATAAAGACCCAAAAAGCTTAAAATGCATAAAAGAAATTTAATTTTGAAAATTTGAGCCTTTTTTTCTCCTCACTAAATGATCTTTCTAAAATTTTGAGCCCTTTATAGCTAGCCTTACCATTTATCGAAATGCCATAACATGTTGGATTTTCAAGGGATTTATGTTTTGGACAAATTTATATCTCATTTGTAAGTCTACATGGAAACATATACACCTTTTTTTACCTCTTTTAGGTGGTGAAACCTTTTTGAGTGAACTAAAATCCATATTCTATAACCTTTCAATCCATTTGAAAAGGAAATTGTCGCCTCTCTTATTTCTAATAAGGAATACCAATTCCCAAAAAACTCCCAAAGTTACATTTTGTTTAGATATTTCATTCTCTTTAACTAAGGAATCTAATTATGTAAGGTAAATTTTGTTAACCATTTTTGAAAATTTATGAATAATCAATCACACTTTTTATGAAAAACAAGAAAACTATGTTTGAGAAAATTATTGAAATGGTGAGAATCTTTAGACTAGTTTATATTCAAGAAAGAAAAATAATTGAAGGATTAATGTTGTTGAAAAGGAAAGAAAAAGGAAAATTTTTTTATGAGAATGGGGGTGTTATCTTACTTTCACAATCAAGTCTAAAAGACATATTCATGTTGCATATTGCATGTTCAAAAAAGATTGGAAAGGAAGCAAAATTGGTAAATAAACCACAAGAAATCTAATAAAAAAGCCTGTTAAAAAAAGTAAATGAAGCAAAAATTAGTAAACAAACTACAAGGAATATAGGTGAAGGCATAAAGAAAAAAATATGAGAAAATGGAAAAGAGACCTTGTCGAGAGGAAGTTGAAAAGCTAATTTGATGAGCAATGAGAAATCAACAGAAATAAAATCTAAAAAAAATTATGAGAAAAAGTGTCTTTGCATGTGCATCATCATGTTTGCATTTGCATTATGAAAAAAGGTATTTGTATTTGCATCATTGTAATACTTTTGCATAACTAGGATAGAAATTTACATTTATATGAAACATTTGTATAAGGAAAAAGACATTTCTATTTGAATATGAAAGGAGACATTTGCATATTCACATAGAGCGTTCATTTGCATTTTTCCATAAAATAAAATTTACTTTCATATGATCATTTTAATAGTCTTTTACATCATGATTATGTTTGCCAAATTTTGGGCAATAAAGCAAGAAAAAGAAAGTTTATTCTTTTAAAGTTTAAAACAATCAAGAAATGGTGTGGAACAATTCTAAAAGACCAAATTGAAATATTAGGCATTTTTAAATCTAAAAGATAAGATGTTTTAAAACAAAAAGAGAAAAGTTTTTGAAATAAAAAGTAAAAATTGTGAAGTGAAAAGATTTCAAACTCTAAAAGATATTAGGATTATGAAAATAAGTATATGATTTCCTAGACATTTGGGCAAAAGCTCAGATTTTGAAATGATTTTAAAAAACCTTTGGGCAAAATTTTAAATTTTTGAATGTTTTCAAAACCCTCCAAGCAAAACCTCATATTTCTTACATGATTTTCAAGACCTTCAGGTAAAATCTTAAATTTTTTAATGTTCTTCAAGACCTTCAAGCAAAACTTTAAATTTTTAAACGATTTTCAAGACCTCCAGGCAAAATCTTAAATTTTTCAATGATTTCCAAGACCTCTAGGTAAAAACTCCAATAATTCATAAAACCTATGGGCATAATATTTAAATTTTAAAGTTTCAATACCTTTTATTAGATGAGCTTTCGTAAATGTCAAAATTTATAAGACCTCCACACAAAGATTCAAGCAATTCATAAGTCTTCTAAGCAAAATGTTTTTAATTTTAAAGTTTCAATACCTCTTATTATAGGAGCCTTCATAAATATCAAGATTTATAAGGCTTCTGGGGGAAAATTCAAATGATCCATAAGTCTTTCGGGCAAAATGTTTAAATCTTTAAAGTTTTAATGCCTTTGATTAGAGAAGCTTTTGTAGATATCTAAATTTATAAGACCTCTGAGCATAATCTCTAAGTCTTCCAAGCAGGATTCATAAGTCTTTCGAACTGAATTCATTTTAATATCATGATTTGTAAGATCTCTTAGCATAATCTTCGAATTATTGTATTTTATTTTGAAAAAAAACCAAAAACCAAGAAAACCAAAAAAAAAAAAAAGACAAGAAAGATTTTTAAAAAATTTTGAATTGTAACTTTCGACAAATTTGTTCTTATCTTAATTCTCAGTAATGTGCAAAAAAAGGTAGATGTAAACACCTAATTTTGTTCGAATCGATTTGCCTTTTGTTCAATTTTTACGTTTGATTCAAATAATTTGACTTGGGTTAATTTGAGTTTTTAAATTGGATTAACTCATTTAAGGCTTATTTTGAATTAATTGCTTTTGATCATTTTGTATGGGATAAAATCTTGATCCAATTTTGTTCAATTACGAATCAAAATCAATTATTTAACCTTGAAGGCCCAAAAGAAGTCTAGGTTTATTTAAGGTCAAATTAAGTTTTAAAACCTATTTTCATTTTATTTTATTTTTTTACTTTTATTTATTTAGAATTGATTAAATTAATTAAAAAGTGAAAAATCAAAAATAAAAAAATAATGAAAAAACAAAACAACAAAAATGGACACGAAGACAAATGGAAATGCCGATAACCATTGTACCAAAGATAGCTTCATGCCATAACCAACTAAGCAATTTTGCTTTCCAGACTACATATTCAAACTGCAAAACATTTAATTTTTGTGTCTATTATGGTTGAATTCACAAATAAAAAACTAAAGGGAGCCAAAAAATATAGAGGAGGAAAATAAAAAATACTTTAAAAAAATCAAAGTTCAATAAACAGAACTCAGGGAGTGACTTCAAAGGAAATCACTCTGCCTCACCAATAACAACCCCTCTTTTCCAAGCACCAATACCAAGTTCCAGGACCCATTTCCAAACCTCTAAGCACCCATTTAACCATTACACCAAATTCTTTGAGACCTACCAGCACCATTACCAGGCATCTGCCATCATAGACGTAACCTATTTCCCACACTCTAACCTGACTCATCCACAACATCTATACCAACTACAAAGGCCACCAGTAACAGAGAACCAAACCCACACAACTCTAGCCTTGAAAACCAACACCAAACCCCTTCAAAATCCAGATCCAACCCTTCCCCACACCATAACTAAGCACCCACTAGGACCATAAAAAAATACCCAACACAAGCCCTAGTCCCAGCCTTCATGTACCCAAAGCCTTTCCCCTAACCATTACTCAACTCGTGAACCACCTAAAAAGAGCCACAGTGCCATCCCCAAACACTAACCACAAACCTTTCTCACCAATCCACTATCAACGTCCAAATAGCCACCCCCTCTATGCCACATAAAAAACCACCACAAAAATTTTAAAAAAAGGTACAAAAAAAACATAAAAAAGGGATCCACTCAAAAGCTATCACAACCAAAAAAATCAAAACATCATAGTCCTCCTTAAGGGGAGGAACCTGAATGCCAAGCAACCCTGTTAAAAAAAAATCAAATTTTGTAAAAAATTTAAGAGAAAAAAAGAAAAAGAGGCAATGTTGGCTAGCATAAAAAAAGAGTGATGGCATGTTTATGGTGGCGCCAATGACTTGCAGCTGAGAAAAGGCTCAGGTTTTGACCCAAAAAAGGAGAAGGCATGCATGGCTAGGAGAAGAGAAAAGAAGAAGATGGTAGTGTAACAAAAGAGAGAAGAAAAAAAAAAGATAGAGAAAAAAGTGAGGTTGGCAATGCCTGCGACAAGAATGACAATCGACTATCATTTTTTGGGTTAAAAGAGGGTTATCTGATATTGCTTTAAAAGGTTAGGAATTGTTTTTAGGGAAAATGAGATGAAATGAGATTAAAACAAAAAAGCTTAAGGTTTTATAGCTTAAAAAAAAAAAAGTCAAACCCGAATCGGAAGGACTACATTAACCCACTCACCTGATGACTTGTAA
This sequence comes from Durio zibethinus, assembly GCF_002303985.1. The sequence continues at coordinate 7,305,696 of NW_019168481.1, read as the reverse complement.
CCTAGGACCAACCTAACCTTAGTTGATCCCATTGGAACTACACTCAGATTGTTTCATCTAGATAAGCCTAAATTGTAGCCAACTATCTTGGACCCTTTCTTTGAATTGGATTTTAACCAATTTTAAGGTAAATTATTTTAGTTTTGTTTATTTAGTTGTTTATTTATTTTCATGTGTATATTTTAAAATAAACACATATTTGAATAGTTTTAATTGCTTATAATAATAAAAATAATAATACTTTTAAAATTATTAAGTAATTAGGATTATAAATTTAGTTTAACTAGTATAGTTTTTTTATCATAGAAATTTGATAAATAAAAAAATAATAATAAAACATAAATTTTTTAAGGATGAAATTTTAAATAAGTCTGAGTAGTGATTATTTAAAATCTCTAGGTGAGAATTTTTTTTCAAAAATACTACCAAAGTAATTGAATATTTAGGAAAATATTCAATACAAAAGATTTTTTTTCATTCTTTTATTTTCTTAAAATACATATAATTTAATGTTGAGAAAAGGAAAAATTAAAAGATTTTTTTTTGTGATTACTAATTAATATAATGATACATGAATATTACTTGTGATAATCGATTATTTTTGCTTAAGAATAACAATAACAATAATAAATTCAAATTTAAGTATAAATAAAAAAAAAAGGGAAAAGTAAACAAGATCCCTCATAATGAGATTTTGAAGTTGTTAGAGTAGTGAAGTCTAAGAAATCTCTATATGAGAAGATATTTTTTAAATATTTCTAGCAAATTTGAGTATTTACAAAAATTTTTAATAAAATAAAAAATTTTCCTTTTTAAATAAAAAAGTAATAAAAAACTAACTAACAAAAAAATCTATTAATTAAAAAAGGAAAATAAAATATGGGCATTAATATTTTGTCATTTGCATTGCATACACATAATTCTTGAAAAGTAAACATGAGCCTCCGATGATGAAATTCTGAGAAGTCTAAATAGTGATTTTTGATAATTCTCTAGATGAGAGAATTTTTTTCCTAAAAAAAAATATTGTTAAAGTATTGGAATATTTAGAATGATTTTCAATATAAAAAACTCTCATTTACTTTTCATTTCTAAAAATGAAGTTTTATGCAATGCAATAACATCACAAATTAATCCATGTGCATCATGTTATAAAAGTAAACAAGATTTTCGAGAATGAGATCCTAAAAAAGTAAGAGTAGTGATTCTTTAAGAATCTTTATGTAAGAAAATTTATCTAAAATGCTACCAATGTACTGGAGCATTCAAAATAATTTTCGATAAAGAATTTTCATTTTAGTATAAAGAATAATTTTAGAAAACATTATTTGAATTTAAATTATAGATATCATATTTTACAATATGCTTGGTAAGTATAAATATTGAAGATAAATATGAATTAATAAGGATGGGATTCTTAAGAAGTCTAAATAGTGATTCTTAAGAAATCTTTGGATGGAAAAGTTCATCTTAATATTACTAAAGTATAGGAATATTTTTAGGAATTTTTCAATATGCAAGGTTCTTATTTTTTTTTCAAGCAAACAATTAAAAAGATAAAAATATGTTTTTTATTACAATAAAGAAAATATAAAAAATTAATTTTAATTACCAAAATTAAGACCTTTTTATCAAAATTAAAGAATAATACATAATTAATTGGTACTATTTTTTATGAGTGCTATGGAGGTACTAATTTTTTTCTACACATAATCGATTTTGAAACCTAAACTGTTTTCGTAAACCCAAAAATTATATTTTTAATAAATTTTAATAAATGTTGAGATTTTATTAAAAATATAAGTTTTAATAGGTAGCCAATCACACCTAGCCAAAAAAGATTGGTGGTGACTCATTTTCATGTTTTCAAAATTTGTTTAGCAGTCTCCAAAACTATTACGACAGGCATCACATAAGCCTACTTAGTGCTCAAAGATCCACTGATCCACTACAATCACAAGGTTCTTTGAAACTAACCTACTCAATCCCAGGGTTTACCAACCCATTTGATACTCAGGGTCTATTAAACTCAAGGCCAATACCATCGACTTGCATAGTCAATATGTTGTACATGTATTGCTTAAACTCATCTAGCTCATTGATTGTATGCAACTCATCATGCCAAATCTATCGATTTACTCAACTTAATCGGTCATTTGATCAACATAATCCACATAGCCTTAGCCACTGGCTAACTCTTGCTTACTTACTTTACTAAACTAAACAACTTTGTGGTCTGTTGACCGCTTCAACTTAGAAGACCATATCTCTTGGCCAACATAAATATGGTCCACTGACCTATACAAACTTAATTGGTCTATTGACCTGTACAATCTCATGGTCCGCTGACCACCATAACTCATAGTCCACTAGCCAATATAACTCATGATCTGTCGACCATCATAAACTTAGTCCCTTGATCATAAACCAACTCAAACTCATCCGCCTTTAGAAAATGGCTTTACGTTTGGAACCCAGATACTCATCTCGACACCATTATCACGTCTTTCAAGATAAGACTCATTTGGCCTTCATAGCCTAACTCGACACCATTATCATAGTGTGCCCCAAATGCTTGCATGAGCTAACACCATCCGATAAGTGAAGCTAGACTCCCATGCTTTTCGCTTGGCATCCAAGAGCTTACTTAAAGGCTTTACACCTAAGCTAAATTTCCCCTAGCCTACATCAATGGCTCACTGTCGAGCCCACATAGTCATGATATCGCATTCTTATCTTAGTAGTTCTCTTTGAGCTTAACATCGCATTAATTGATTTCCATAGTGCCTCACTCAGGGTTTAGTCCCATGGTTGAGCCTAATTTGACTTTGATACCAAGTGTCATGAACCACATGTTCCTTAGACTAAAACCACACAATTGTACAGCACCAAGATTACTTATAGTTGAGGTTAGCCTTTCGTAAGTCCATTTCCTCATGGACAACTTGTTATTGATCCTTTAAGCTACATCCACATGAACCCTTCTTAGCTTTGACCTGTAAGGTCATACACATCATTCCTAAACTCATCAAAAAAGGAACCTAACTCCTATTGCATCATTAGCCCATAAGTTTTAGGGTGGCCTTGAACAGCCATCTAGGCCCACAACCACTACGATCCCAAACACTAACCTAACTTGAATTCATATAAAGGCATGCTGCCTTGAGTCTCACTAGACAATAATCTTCTAACATGGTAAGAACCCAACACCATGCCTGTATGCATGTTTCAATGCTTTCATGCCTAGAACCTTAAGGCACAACATTAATGCTAGTCAAAAGCCAGCCTGGAACCACTCTAGGTTTCTCTCATTCCCATGAAGCTTATTTCGTAAGGCCTTGACCCTTTAGATCACTTTAAGCTGCCCACACTCATGATGGACACCTAACATCATTGTAGATACCCAAATTTGTCTGACCTGACTCAAATTTGTTTGATTTTTAAATTTGATTTTAACATTTCAATTTAAGCTAACTTATGTGGATTTAATTAAATTAAGCTCGTTAAGGTTTGTTTCGGATTAATCAATTTTGAATTGACTTGCATAACTTGGAATTCACCTAATTCGAATCGATTCAAAATTTGATTATTTAAGTTTAAAGGCCCAAACTTCAATTTTAAGTCCGAATTAAATTTCAAAGCCTAATTTTATTTTTATTGTTTTGTTTTTGTTGTTATTCTTATCTTTTTTTATTTATTGAATTAATTAAAAAAATGAAAAAAAAGGATAAAAAAGGTAGGAAAACAAAGATACATAACAAAAAGAAGTGGCCGGTAGCTTGCTACCATAACAAGCCAAATTGCCTAGTGCCTTACTCCATTAACCTGCATACTAAAAATTTTGGATGGTTGTTACAAGTGACCAAATAAAAACCAGAAAAGATAAAAGACATCGGGGGGAAAGCAACAATTTTTTTAAGTTCCATCAACATCGCCCACTACTCGAAGTAGCGGCCAGCCCCTCTTTAACACCATTTTAAGGCTCATGCCAAACCTAGAACTCATCAACACCACCTATTATATGCACTAAGCCCCAACCCTGTCAATATAACCCTGCACACACCAATCACTAACCACAAATACCCAAAAAAATCCTACCACGCTAATAGCCTTTACCCACACAAGCCACTCGCCAGCGCTTTGATCAATACCCTTGCTTACACCAAACCTATCCATCCCTTACACCAACCACAGCCTTTCCCCTATCCCAACATCTATAATAGCCTTTCCCTTAAGCTTACAGGCAATAACCTTACTGTCTCTATACAATTGACCACTATAATCTCAACTTACTTAGCCTTCACAACCATTTCTCAACACACAGTCTTCCTCGAGGGAAAAAACCTCAGCATCGATGTGAGAAGTATAGCTTTTGGCAGATAGCTGTGGGATGGTTGGAAACGGCAACCATTTGGAGTAGCGACAGAAAAGGTTTTAGGCAGTTTTCATTGTAATTGTGAACCTAGATCTAGGATTATTCATGTTGATTTTTTAAAAACATAAGCTGGATTTATGAAGAGAGTGTTAAGAAGAGTTTGGAAGGGAGACATTAGAGATAAATAGATGCTAACCAAAGATTTTGTGCAATGGTGGTAAGCGGTGAAACCGTTGGCGTATGGCTTTGGGTTTTCTTTTAAAGAAGAAAATAGGTTTTTTTTATCTTATTGAAAGAGTTGAAATGTTGTTTTAAAAAAAAAATTTAGCTTTTATAGTTTTAAAAAAAAGGTAAAGTACATGGCAGGTCAACTCGACTCATGAATCAGACCTATCTGACTCGATCCGTTTTTACCTCGACCGGGTCTATTTCTACCTCGATCCATCAAAAATTTGGCCCAAGTTGTAGTCCAACTATTTGGATCATGTCATTTTGACTTGGATCCTAACCCAACTTATGGTAAATGTTACTTTAGTTTTATTTGTTCATTTGTTTATTTATTTATTTTATAATATTTTGGTATTATATATATGAAATTGTTTGTGAATGATTGAGGATGCAATTTTAAAAAATGGGTTTTTCACAAATAATTTATAATAATTCAAAGTTTTTTTAAAGAAAAGAGAAAGGTTTTAAAAAAAAATAGAAAAAAAGAATTGAAATTAATTAAATAAGAATTTTGATGATGAGACTTCGAGAAGTCCAAGTGATGATTCCCAAGTGAGAGAATTTTTCTAAAAATATTGTCAAAGAATTGAAATATTTAGAATGATTCTCAATTCAAAAAAATTCTCATTTATTTTTCATTTTTAAAAATGAACTTTTATGCAATAGCATCATGAATTAATCTATGTGTATTTTTAATATACCAATAATGATAGTAATGAAAACCTTCGAAGATGAGATCCTAAAAAAATTTGAGTAATGATTCTTTAAGAATTTCTAAGTGATAAAATTTATTTAAAATGCTACCAATATATTGGAGCATTTATTATAATTTTCAATAATGATTTCTCATTTTAATAATAGAAATGAATTTTTAGAAAATATTATTTGATTTTAAATTATAGATATCATACTTTATCGTTTTTATTGAAAATAAATATTGAAAATAGATATAAGCCATCGAGGATAAGATTTTTAAGAATTTCGAGTAACGATTCTTAAAATTTTCTTAGGTGAAAAAATTCTTCTTAATATTGCCAGAGTATTGGAATACTTTTAAAGATTTTTCAACATGCAAGGTTATTATTTATTTTTCAAGCAAACAACTAAATATATATATATGTTTTTTTAAAACAAAAAAAATTAACAAAATTAATTTTTTTAAATGCCAAAATTAAGACTTTTTTTGTCAAAATTAAAAGATAATAGATAATTAATTGGTACCATTTTGTAACAGGCATTGTCGGAGTGTTAATTATTCCCCATACATAACTGACTCCCAAACCCAAGCTATTTTCACAAATTCAAAAATTATCTTTTTAATAAATTTTAATTAATTTTAAGATTTTATTAAGAAGTTAAGTTTTAATAGGTGGCCAATCATACATAGCAAAAAGATATTGGTGGTGACTCCTTCTTTTGCTTTTAAATTCGTTTAATGGTTCATAAAATCGTTACGACAGCTTGGTAATTCCATTGAGGATGTCATTTTTTTAGTGAATCAGGTCAAAAATTAATTATGTGTTATTCTTAATTTTGATTTAATGATCTTAATTGATATTTAACTTTAATTTTCTTGATTTTGATTTTATTTTTTAAGATAACAATAGTAATAAAAATTTTACATGCATTTCATTTAAATTATATCATTTGTCCATTATTTATTTTTTTATATATTATTCTTAATAAACTGTGGGGCATGTAAGATAGAAATTGTGATGTCATTTTCTTTCACACACACAATGATGCATTTTTTATCATTTATGAGCTCTATACTCGGGCTCTTTACTTGGTCTCCGTCCTTTATAGGAGGGGATAGAGTACATTTGCTCTTATGAAGTGATAACCTCCGTAATAGCAAGCGAAATACTCCCATTCAAATTGAACCATTTTTGTTCATAGCCTATAATGAGTAAGGATTGGAGTGTCATACTAATCTTGTGTGAATATCAGTGAGGAATAATTTGAGAACTTTTAGATGTATAAATCCTCGCTTAGCATATCATAAACCTTAGGGGACCAACCTTGGGTAAAACTTTGTCAACCTTTTTTATAAAAATTACCCTAAATTAGGAAACTCTAATATACATTTAGGGATACAAGTAAAATTAAAATTTTGAAAAGAAAGAAATAGATAATAAAAGAAAAGCATTTTCTTGGAAAAAAAAAAGAAAAAAGATAACTTTCTTTTGACATGTAGTTTATTCATTTTGTAGTTACTCAAAATTTGCATTTTCATAAAATATTTTAGAATAAAATGAGAATCTTTTTTAGCATTATCCAACAAGCATAAAAAAAAAACTAAAAAAGAAAAATTTTAAAAAAATTAAAGATTTTTCTTAACTTCTTTGTTTATTGGCCAAATAAAAATTAATTTTCGAATCCTAGTTATTTTGTATGATAAAAAATGTGTGTTCTTGAATTTTTCCTTTGAGTGTTGTTTCATTTTTCATTTTCATTTGATCTTTTTGCATACATTTTTATCATTTAAAAAAATAATAAGATAATTCATGTACCCCATTCCATGCACATCATAATAAGATAATACACGAATTCCATCTCATTAACATCAATAAATTGTACATGCATTCCATTTCAAGCACATGCATCCCATGCACATCTTAATAGTTAGTGCATATACTCCTTCTCATTATATATCCTAAGGCAATGTCAACCTTATTAGGCCAACACAACACGTGCATTGCATTTCATGTAGACATATCCATGCACATGATAGGTTAGTGTAATTCATACAAGTAGGCTGCACTAGTCATAAGTATATATCTCATCACTCGTGTAGTATGTTGTTGCATTTCATGCATATGGATTCATGAAAGGTAGGATTTTATAAAACATGCATTACATTTCACATGAATATACCTCACCACCCCTGGCAACAGAATATTACATCTCTTGCATACAGATTAATGGGTGATGAAATTCTTGTCATTTAGGGCCTTGTATATATGAAAATCCATTGTCTTAGGCATATTTGTATTTCATGACATTCTTTAGGCATCATTGTCATATTCGTAAACATGTTCTATGTGCCATATATGTTAAAAATTGTTTTGTGACATTAATCTAATAAAGGCAATAATATAAAATTTTTTAGTCTAAGTCATGGAATAAAAATGTCTATCTTGGTGGGAATTAGAATGGCAAAAATGGAAGATCAATTGAAAGCAAAAATTAGTGCATTAAAGTTAAATAAAGAGAAATTTTGGCACGAGTTTCGAGAGATAAAACAACAAATTGCTCAATTAATAGAAATGATTAAAGGTAATGGTATGGTTAAGTTTGTTGTGCCTCAAAGATTGCCATCACTTTCAGTTCCATCAAATCAAGATCAATTGGCTCCTGTTGGTTTTAGCATTTTTTCCAAGCATACTAAAGCACTAGGTGATTCAAATAATGACCAAAGTTTGGGCTAGCTCAAAAGAGGAATAGGTGAATCGGCCACACAAATGATTGAACTCAAAAGTCTAATTTCCAAGATGGAGTCACTTGGCTTCAAATAACCCTCACCAGCTATCCTAAGTCCAAACCCACACTTATGTCTTTCTCATGACTGTTTTCGACCTTCTTTCTAAGCACCTAAGATTATGCCTCAAAATTTCATGTAATCTTCAAGAATTTTATACCTAAATTCATATCTACCACCTCACATTTCACAACTACTTGTTCAATATACTATCCCATCACCACTTTTTTAACTCAATTTCTGACTCAGAGTTTCCCAATTCACTCCAACAATAACTATAGTAGCATTTTTCCAACAAAACAACCCAATTATAGAATAGAAAAACTTTCGCACCACTAGCATTAAAGGAAAAACCCTATTGACCCAATACCTATGTCCTACATAGATTTGTAACCACTATTCCTGAAAAATTACCTTATTGTCTCTGTTCTTATTAAACCTTTCAAACCACCATATCCTATATGATATGACCTCAATGCTTGATATGAATACAAATTTGGTATCATGGGCCATTCTCTATAAGACTGCATGTTTTTCAAATACAAGGTACAAAGATTGATGAAAGTTGGATATTTATATTTTGACACCAAAATGAAGCTAGTTGTTTACAAGAATCCTTCATCGATCCATGTTGAAATAGCAAGTAGTGTTGTAGGCAATAATAAAGTTGGCCAAGATAATGAATAAAAAGTAAAAACTTTAAAGTAAAGGGTTATCCCCACCAGTAATCATAATCAACCTTTTTTGGATTTCTTAGATGAGACAAGAGAGAGATGAGTGAGTCTGGCACTTTATGGCCCTAGTCCTATAATGGTTCATGATGTGTAAATGTGAAACTTTTGGGAATTAATGAAAACTTCTCTTGACTTGAATTTTTTATGAATGGACCTCTCTATTTACATGTCATTTTTTTTTTAATAATGGTAGGCCTAAAGAAACCCAAGGAAAAGAATGATGGTTGTAAATATGCTTTTATCAAACTTTTGAGGTAAAAGAAATGTCTTTAAATAAGCTGACCTGAATGTAGGATGGAACTTAAGCCTTTTTTCAATAATAATAATATAATTTGATTTGCATATCATGCATCATTTGTCTGAATTCATGTTTTTCATACCAACCAAGGACAAGGAATGGTGATTGTAAATATACTTTTATTAAACTTTCAAACCAAAAAGATATTTTTGAAAGTTTTAATAACATAATTTATGTCATGCATTTATGACTTTTGGTAATCAATAAAAGTTTAAGGATAGTACGTCCTAGGAAACAAGATTAGTTAAATCTACACACTTATAACACTTGAGCTTATACTAGAAACATGGAAAATGAAAATGCAAGTTGGATGGATAGAATGGAAAGGGCCCAATGAGAGATTAAGGAAATAATTACGGGAATGTAATAGAATATAGACAGACAGTTGACAGAATTAAAACAGATGTTAGCAGGTTTGACAAAAGGAAAAGAAATTGTTGAAACACACAAAGTAAGGGAGAAAATAGCTGTTGAAGAACCATTGTGTCCATTTGGGTTTGCATATCCATATGTTGAAGACTTACATATATCACAAGTACAATTAACAACCCATCAACCTTATACTACTAATATTTCTACCAAGTTGCCCTAAATTTAGATAAATGTCAATCCTGGGCTTACTCCCCACAACTCTATTGTTATGCCAAATTTGGATGATCTCAAAGAATTGAAGAAATTGAAAAAAGAGTTAGATCCAACAGGAGATATACTGATGAAGGATAAATATAACTTGTTGAAAGAGACACTAAAGGCAATTGAATGCCGTGATATATACAGGAGTGTTGATGCCAGTGAATTTAGTCTATTGCTTAATTTTGTCATTCCATCAAAATTTAAAGTCCTAGATTTCGACAAGTTTGATGGAACAAAATGCCTTTAAACACTCATTACCATGTATTGCTGAAAGATGACAAGCTACACTCATAATGATAAGTTGTTGATATATTGTTTTTAAGATAGTCTCACCAGGTCTACAATAAGATGGTATACCTAATTAGATCGAAACAAGATTTGCTCATGGAATGATTTGGCTAGGGCTTTCCTAGCATAATACAAACATTGACGATATAGTGCTAGATAGGTTGTCCCTACAGAACATGAAGAAAAGGTCAATTGAAATTTTCAAAGAATACGCACACAGATAGAGCCACATGACAGCCTAAGTATAACCACCCCGTCAAAGAAAAAAATCACTATTCTATTTGTCAATTCCCTGAACATTCCTTATTACAAAAGAATGATTAGGAATATATCCAAAAACTTTACTGATATGGTGATTGTTAGGGAAATCATAAAAAATGCAATCAAAATGGTAAGATTAAGTTGAAAGATGCAATTGGTGCTGAAAAGAGAAATACATTAGAAAAGAATGAAAGGGAGGTGCAAGCAGTCACATTGGAGAACATTTACCCAAGAATTTCATCCTAGCAATCTTTATCATTTTCATCAACCCCACTTCTTGGTCAAAGGAAATATCTCTCAAAGCTAATATCTTTGCCAACCAAGCCAGCATTTAAGCTTTTCAGCAAATTCCATCCTTAAATGACCATTCATGATCTTGTCCCTACCTTTGAGCCTACCACCCAACCAATAAAGAACCAAAAAAACTAAGAAATGATCAAGAGAAACTTTCAATCCTTATTTTTTACCAATTACTTTTACTAATAGTAAGCCGATACCTTATTTGCGAGCCTCCAAAAATAACACTAAATCCATCAATAAGGAGTTATAATCCTAATAGCAAGTGTGATTATCATATGAGGGTAATTGGTAATTTGACTAAAAAATACAAACAGCTAAAAAAAGGTTGAAAATCTTATCAAGAATGGTATTTTGACTCTAAAACTGATGGAACAATCGAAGTTGATTCTATCCAACTACAAAATGTGAAGAGTTGGAATGTAGAATGAGGTCTCGAGTTTTGAAAAATCAAGATAGGATGATCTTCTTTTAAGCCTTTGACCCTTTTTGTATAATATGTGTATAGAGTCTTTAAGATTTATTTAAATTAAATTTGTTTAACTTTATTTTAGAAGAAATGAATGCTTTCAATTTTTCTATGAAATTTTCTTTTTATGCAATTGTTTGAATAACAATCCTACATAATTAATTTTCAAAATCATAAAATGAAAAATGTTTTGCCAAAAAAAATCCAAAAAAATTAATTCACAATTTTTTAGAATAAAGTCCCATATATGCATTTTTTGAGATTCTTAAATTTTTTTTTGGAAAAAAAAAAGCCTTTTTAAAAGGAAATATACATTTTTGTAAAAGGTGAGAATCTTAAAGTAATTGGTGATTACTATTAAAAAATAAACTCATTTAATACCTTCACATCTTTTTTTGACCACTTTTATGTTTCAGTCATTTTGAATAATTTCACTCACCAATCATAATCTTTTAAAGGGCATGACTTTCAACTTGTGAACCTTGTCATCTTTGATATATTGAGATAATAATATTTTTTGAGACAATGAACAAAATAGGCTAATTTTGAAAATTCATTTTGAATTTCGAAAACCAAGTAAGAAACCCTTTCAAATTTTTAATTGGTAATTCAATATATGTCAAATTTTGCCAATATGATTGAACCATTCAAATTCTTTCAATAACCATAGACACGAAAAATACCTAAACTTTCTTTCTCAAGTTGTCTTTGTTTCACCCTCTAGGGCACATTGATTAAAAAAAGCAAAATTCCTTCTCGCCTAAGATAATTTGTTTCATGCATTAAGACATTTTCCTTTCATTTTACCATAAATGCCAAACTATTTGAAACCAAAATGAGTTTTTTTATGAATTGTGCGATCAAACTTGGGACACCCCATAAAACCTGATTTTCATCATCATAAAAACTTTGAGTGAAAAACAAGATGGGGCATCAGTCACAAAAATGATCGATGGTTATAACAAAAAATAAAGAAAAAAATAAAAAAAGAAGCATTTTATCTCTTTCTTCAAATAATTTGTTCTTCTAACTAAATGATCATGTTTAAAATGATGAATGACCATTTTTCCCTATCTTTCGCATATAGAAAAATTATCCACCTGTTACCTATTTAAGCCTATTAAATTTTTTGTTTCAAAATGAACCCTGACCATAGATCATCTTTTACATTAGGGGGTAAAATAAGGATATCTTTAAGAAATCAACTTCAAGAAAATTGTTTAATATTGAGGGCATCTAACATGCACTTTAAAGATGAGAGCCTAGGGCAAAAGGTAAATAAAGCTTTAGTTAGAATCCCAAAACTTCAAGAAAGTAGTTTACAAATGATGAAGTCAAATGTTTCAAAAAATACGAAAAAGTAAAAAAAATAAGGAAAAAAAAAAAGAAAAGAAAGAGCAAAGAGCAAAAAAGAAATATATGTATCTAAAAAATAAGGATCTAGGGCAAAAATGAATAAAGCTTCAATTAGAATATCAAGAATTCAAAAAAGTAGAATGCTAAAGATAAAGTCAAATGTTTTTAAAAAAAAGTAAAAAAAAAAAAATGACATACACCTCGGAGATGAAAGCCTAAAGCAAAAAGCGAATAAAATATTAGTTAGAATCTTAAATAAAAAGAAGATAGAATTCAAAAGAGTAAAATGCTAAAGTTGAAGCCAAATGTTTCCAAAAAAAAAAATAGCAAAGAAAGAAAAACACATGTCTTTTCATCTAGAGAATGCTCCATAAAATCTTTGGCCTAATTATCCTGAATATCATATTTAGAGCTTATTTATCTATTTTTTTCATAACCTTAAATCTTGGCCTACATTACATATCTTGAAAAATCTATTTTGATCAAATGTGGACACTTGAATTAAAAAGCTATGTCCTTGAAAATTTGTATATACTTGTTATTAATTGGCAAAATGTTACCAAGTTCTTCATTTTTAGAAAATATAGCTTTAAGGTGAAAACCTAAAAAGGGCAATTTCGAGCTAGAGTCACTCTTGAGGCCCCAAAAGAATTTTAGAGTTTCAAGTTTCTATCAAGAATAAAAAGTCACAATGCAAAACCTTTTGAAAGATCAGTAATTATTAAAAACTTTGTATTTTACTAAAAAGTGAAAATAAAAAACCAACCTTTTTCTCTTCCTAAATCTTTTTCAATAAATAATGGCTAGTTTTGACGTACATTAAAGTATCATGTTTTTAATAAAAAAAAGTGTTTTAAAAAAAATTATAAAAAATTATCTCTTTCATGAGCCTAAGAGAAATCCTTGCAACCTTTATCGAGCCTTCCTTAATTAGGGTTTTTTACCATTGTTCTTAATTGCTCAAAGTTATAGGTAAGGTTCTCTATTGTTGTTCTTATAGTTAGGATTTTCTGCTGTTTAGGCATATTCTTTTTAGACATAATTATTTATATATTCTTGCCCATCATTTAGACCTCTACTAGTGCTAATATAAGTGATCACCCACACTGTTGTCTTAATTTATAGCATAAGTGAAGCCAATTAATTAGCATAAAAAATAAATATTATTTGATACAAAATAAAAAAAATAATTCATGGTAGTTAGGATTATAAATAGGGTTAAATTTTGGATTGAAAACATTTACAACATAAATTTTGTTTAGTAATTAAACTATTATGTCAAAAGGTTGGAATTGAATTTTCACCCCACTACCTAACCAAAAAGATTCCAAAAATATACACAAAAAACTTAACTTTCAAGATATCTCCTAAATTTTAGCCAAGTCCAATATAATTGTCAACTATAGCAGTTCAAGAACAAAATTATGATGAGAATAGCCACAGAACTGACCACAAAACCAGCCACAAAATCACCAAAAATATAACCAAGCTTAAGTATAAGCATGATCACAACCTCAAGTCCATTCTATAAATTATCTTGCCAAAAACATTACCAAATAACAACATCAAATCAATCATGTGAATTCTAATTTTAAAAACAAAATAACATAGGAAAAACATGCTAAACTTTTGAGCCATGATGTGCACATAAAAGACCTATTGTAAAAGAAAGTTACATTTCAAAGAAAGATCCTTGGTTATAGCAAAGTAAAAGCTTAGTACAAAATTTTTATAATAAAGTAAAATATTATAATAGAAATTAGATAACAATGTAAGGGACATGCACACTTAAACTAATTGTAATTTTCATTGTCAGGGATTTAGGGTTTCTTATAACACTTATAACATAAATTTTTGCTAAAAATGATTCTTATAGCACTTATCAACTATTGTTGCTAAATTTTAGGGTTTATTGTGACAAAATTTAATTTTTTTGGTTTTGCAGTATGAGTTTTGATAATTGCATTCTACGATTTTACTATGCTAGTGCTTTTGTTAGTAATGATCATAATCTAATGTATATAAATGAGATAGTAGAGGAATTGACAGTTGATCCTAATAAGATATATTACTTTGAGTTGTTAGAAATTTGTAATGAGGCTAGGTATATGATTATTAATGAGACATTGTATTTAAAACCTGAAAAAATACTAGCTGATGGCTCAATGGTAGTAAATGATGATAGAAGCACTCTTGATATGATTAGGTATATGGTAGTTGAGGTGTATATAGTAGTGGTATAGATGAAGCTATTTTAGCTCTTGAGCTATTAATAGGACCTGAAGTAGAAGATGTAGTTGAGGTAGTAAGGAATAAAAGGGTAAAAAGTCAACATATAGCTAATGTAGTAGGGAATGAAAGGGTAAAAAATCAACATGTAGGTGAAGCAGTAGGGAATGAAAGGATAGGAATTGAAAAGTTAGTTGAGGAAGCAATAGTAGAGAATAAAGATGTAACTGAGGTAGCAAAAGTAAAAATTGAAGATGATGTTGAGGCAACAATGGTAGGAAATAAATATGTGGTTGGGGCAAAAATGGGCAACAAGTTAGAAAATGATGATGTGGTTAAGGTAAAATTTGAAGATACAACTGATATAAATAGTAGTGAAGGGGATAAACCTATGATGGAACCAAATTCAACCACACCAGTCGATAAAGATATTGATGATGGATATCAAAATGAGTACTATGACTTTGATAAGTATAGTGAGCCTATCAGTGATGAGGATGAGATAGTTAATGACGCTACTAGGATTAGAAGTAAGTTCTTAGTGTCTAATCCCCATACAAAAACCCTTTACATTGAGTTAGGTATGTTGTTTGAGAATTCATTAAATATATTGTGTCCTTACTATCTATTAGGACAAATAGGGGTATCATTTGGGCAAAGAACTATAAGAATTTTGTTAGAGGCAAGTGTGCTGCAAAACAATTTCCTTGGGTAATTTAGGACTAGATAGTTGTTGGCTTAAAAGTTTGACAAAGTGTGAGTTGCTATGTGTTGTTGATAAAGATGGAAACAATCAAATGTTTCCAGTGGCTTGGGCATTAATGGAAATGGAATGCACAGCTTCATGAAAATAGTTTCTCGATTTGTTGAAATCAGACTTGGTGTCTTTGAGAAATGGTATAGGATGGATAATCATGATAGATCAACCAATGGTAAATATTTATATGTTAGTTTAAATTAAATTATGTACTTAATACTTTAACTCATTATTAGTTATTTTTAGATGTACTGAATTATTGAAATCAAATCAAATTATATACTGAATACTTTAACTAATTAAATGGTGTAGGGACTTGATAATGCAACTGCATAATTACTTTCAGATGCTAAACATAAATTCTGTGCTAGGCATGTATATGTTAATTGGGCTAAGAGAACATAAGGGTAAGGAGATAAAAAGCGTTTTTTGGACAATTACTAAGTCTTCAATAGTTAGATAATTTAAAAAAAAAACATGAAAAAATTATAGGAAAAGAATGTGACTGTAGCTGTAGACATAATAAAAGCCCCACCTCAACAATGGTGTAGAGCCTTCTTCAACATAGACTATAGATGTAAGTTGGTTAACAACAATTTATGTGAAACATTCAATGGGACATTGCTAGATGCAAAGAAAAAAATTAGTGATTTCTTTATTTGAAAACATAAAAAGGTCTTTGATGGTAAGAATTGGGAAGAAAAGAAAAGAATGCTCTAAGTGAAAAGGTGTGATTGGTTATAACATTGTAAAAGTGATAGAAAAAAATACAGCTATAGCATCACAATGTGTAGTTACATTTAATGGAGATGGTGGATATGAAATAGATGTAGGTGCAAATAGGTTCATTGTCCAGTTTGATAAGAAAACATGTAGTTGTAGAATGTACCAACTTTCTAATATCCCATGTGCACATGCCATATGTGCAATTAAAGATCTAGGTGGAAATATTGAAGATTTTATGTCTAGTTGGTATCATAAAGAGGTGAATTTATAGTCTTATAGTAATTCTTTACAACCTATGCTTGGAAGAAAAGATTAGGCCAAACTAAGGACAAAAGATAATGTTCTGCCCCCAAAGTTTAGGAAAATGCCAGGCAAGACCAAAACTAGTAAAAGAAAATATCATGATAAGCCCAAAAAAAAAAAAAAAAACTAACAATTCAATAAATTTGTCAAGGAAGGGCATGATAATGACATATAAACTATGTCATCAACTAAGGCACAACAAAATAAGCTATCCTATGGTAGGCAATCAGATAATTTCATTTTATTTTATTTTTATTTATTATTATAAACATCGTACTATTATGGATCCTCTTTTGTTAAAGTGTCATAACCAATCAATTCAACTTTATTGTTTTATCCATGACAGTAAGATTATCATGTGCTCAGATTTGGAGACCAGAACATGAACTAAAGTGCATCAAGTATTGTAGATCATATTGAAGCTACACATGGTCTAAACAACCATGCTACTGCTTCAGCTACTACTTATGGTGCTTCCGCATCAGTTTTTGCTTCTACATCCAAATCTAGTTTCACATATGCATCTACTTTAGCTAATATCAATGGCTTTGCATCTGTAATTACAACTATAATTGCATCTATACAAACCCTAAATCTAGTTTTAAACCTAGTTTCCATTCCAGTTTTAACTCCAGTTTCATATCCACTTTCCATTCTAGTTTTAACAAAAGTTTCAAATCTAGTCAATGTTGTTGCTCCTGTTGCCATTGAAAATGCAAAATTAAAGTCTAAAAGGCCAACAAAATCTACTCGAAGATGTTTTACAGATGAGGATGGGAGACTTTATGGGATGACTGGTGGAAAAAAAGTCATTTATTAAAGTGCAACTCTTTTACAACAACCACTGAGAAGAAAGCAATTTTAGCAAACAGGATTGGAAATCACAATAATAAGCACACTATTAGATCTACCACCAGAGGCAAGACAAAAGTCTTGCAAGGTTTTGGATTATATGGAAACTTAGAAACAAGGAGACAAATCTTAAATGTGAGTGATTCTTTACCAAACATATATATATTATTTTATTTCTTTAAATATTACCTATTATAACTTGATAAATGTTATTCAACAGCCTGGATTGAGAAGTGAGAAAGTGATAGCAATTGGGACAAGCAAAGGCAAAAAGAGAGTTGTTAATGATGTAATTGGTACTCAAGAAAGTCAAGTTCTTGCTTCTAATAGAAATAAGGGGAAACAAAAATTCTAAGAAGTTGATTTCTATTCTGTTGATTGTTGCTGCTAGCTACTGATGTTAACTATTGTTTTTTCTTGTTAATGTTGTAAGAACATTTTCTATTTAGCCTTCTATTGGTTAATGTTTTCTTTACTAAATATTGTGTAGGAACACTTTCTGTTGACATTCATCAAATTGCTTTGTTATAAGATTGCCTCTATTATCATATTACATCATATATTACTTTCTAGTTGCATATTGCAAGTTAAATATATTTTACTAAATCACATTGTCACAACTAAAAACATAAAGCAACAAAATTCATAGCAAATAACATTGATTCAATTGTCATTGATATAATAAGAGTTTTAACAAACATTTACAGACCTTCATAACAATCATAACCCACTATCAAGCATATAAGTTAAGTTTCCAAAATTTTTTTGGCATTGAAAAAGATTACATAAAATACAATTATAAAAATGAATAATATAAGCCAAATTATTTTCTAGTTGCCATCTCTACCTTGTTCACCACCAGTAATTTTATTGCTTTTTTTTTTCAATTTCAACCTAAAAAAACTAACTTGTCTCATCAACTACATATTCTCTATGATAACATCAACTTCACCAGCATTTTCCTTCCACTTTGAAACTTCATATTTCAAACTTTAAACATGACCATATAAAAAATTTTCTTTTTTTTTTTTCAGTTCTAGAATAATCTCTTTTTGCTCTTTCAAAAATTTTAGGATCATGCCAGAAATGAAATTCACAAACAGTGCCTTACAATCACACCAAGAAATATCAGCAAGTATTTTTCAGGAAAAACACCAAAGAAATACTAATAAATTAATCAGCCTACAATCACACTAAAAAAATATCAAAAAATAAATACCTGTAAAAACACTAAAGAAATACCAATAAATTTATCAAATAATATGAGCATCCATAAAATCTTCTACCATGATTGTTATTCATCCATGAAGTCCACCTATCTACCTTTATATTGTAGCAATAGAAAATGGGTTCTCCTTCAAAATCCCATTCTATAGGGTAACTAGCTGAAATTAGTTTACATATGTTTATATCATAAGACCCTCCTCTAGAAATCCTACAATTTTAATATTTTGAAAAACAAATTTAGAGAAAATCAAAGCATAAGAAAAAACTAAAATTTATTTCAACCTTGAATTTACACTGCTAGATGAACTGATATTTAAATAAGACATTGTAATCAGATATTATTTTAATAGAAAACTTTTTTCAATTTATAGTGAAAAATTAGAAAAAATGAGGAAAAAACCCTAAATTGAAGTTGTCTTACATTATTACAGATAAAAAGGATAAAGAAGAACACCAAAAAAACAGAATAAGTATAAAAAACAGCCAAAATCTTAGATAGGTTGTCATTACGCGTGGATAAATTAATTTCACATTATATTCCATGTCATGTTTGCCTGTAATGGCTTTTACATGTGGGCAATTTAAAGGTGCATAACATGCACATCCCTTTTACCATATAAATAAATCTTACATTGTTACAAGTTGATAACTTTTGATCCTTATTTGTATGAATTAAAATGTTTGGTCCTGAATTGAGCAACCATCAAAATGTTTGATCCTGATTTGAGCATTTAGCCAATAATAATCATCAATTTTCAAGAGATTTGAAAGTTATAAGTTTTTAACTTTTCTCATTGATTACATAGATACTTTATGTAGAGTAATTTTGTGATCACTTTTGAAAAGTTTGAAGATTATTTGAACATTTTGTACAAAATATTTAGATCATTTTTAGTGAAAAGTAAACCTTGAAAAATTGAACATAGATTTTTCAAAAAAAGAAACAAAAAAAGTCTTTGTATTTGCATCACTTGCATTCATATTCACATTTACATCATGAGAAGACATTTGACCTGTATACTATAAAAAATTAAAAAAAATCACATTTCCATCATTACATGTGCATCATCAGATTTATATGTATGTTGCAAAAACAAAAAAAAAAAAAGTGTTTGCATTTGCATCACTTGCGTTCATATTTGCATCATAAAAAAGATATTTAATCTGTACACTACAAAAATTAAAAAAATAGTCACATTTTCATTACTTGCATTCATATTTGCATCATAAGAAAGATATTGGATCTGTATGCTACAAAAACAAAAAACAAAAAACAAAAATTCATATTTACAGCACTTGTATTCATACTTGCATCTATATCATGAGAAAAATATTCACATTTGCATCTACATTATAAAAAAGACATTCGTAGTTGCATCACTTGCATCTACATCATGAGAAAGACATTCGCATTTACATCATCTACATCGTAACCAAAGCATTTCTATTTGCATCATAAGAAAGATATTTGTATTTGCATCATGGTATCAGCATTATAAAAAAAGTATTTGTAGGGACATCTACATGAAAGAAACATTGGCATTTGCATTATGAAAAAAGTCACCTATATTTATTGCGAGGGATAAAAAGAAATAAGGAATTATATTATGAAAAGATGAAAAAAAGAGAAAATAGTTTGACAAGAGACCAAAATGTCAAAATGGTTTAAAAAGTTAAAAAAAATTATCAACAAAAAAAGGAAGGATTGTTGAAAAAATGAATGAAAAAAGATGAGATATGATACAAGATAATACTTAAGCCTACTCTAACTAGCATTCAAATCAACCCAAACCCAGATTAGTTGACACCTAAGCCCAAATTAGCTGGAACCTAAACCCAAATTAACTAGTGCTTTAAGCCCAGTTTAGCTAGCACCCAAATCAAATTAAGCCCAATCAAGCTAACACCCAGGTCTTTAAGATCTTTGAGCAAAACATTTTAAATTTTCAAAGTTTCAATGCCTCTAATTGGGAAGAGCATTCAATGATGTTGAGATTTGTAAGACCTTCAGGCATAATCTTTAAGACCTTTGGGCAAAACATTTTAAATTTTCAAAGTTTTAATACCTCTAATTTGGAAAAGCATTCAAAGATGTTGAGATTTGTAAGAGCTTCTAGCATAATCTCCAAGACCTTTGAGTAAAATATTTTAAAATTTTAAAGTTTCAGTGCCTCTAATTGAGATGAGCATTTAAAGATATTGAGATTTGTGAGACTTCTGAGCATAATCTCCAAGACTTTTGGGCAAAACATTTTAAATTTTTAAAGTTTCAATGCCTATGATTGGAAGAGCATTCAAAGATGTTAAGATTTGTATGATCTCCGGACGTAATCTCTAAATCTTTCAGACATGATTCGTAAGTCTTCTTAGCTAAATCTATTTTAATTTTGAGATTTATAAAACCTCCAAACATGATTTTTTGTTCTAGTTTCAAAAGTTGTAAAGTTTTTCTTTAAAAGAGTTTTTAAATTTGTTTTCAACAGGTCAAATTTATTATAAAAAATCAATCAAGACAAAAAAAAACCAAAAAAATTAAGAAAAATAAAAAAATCGAAACACTGGTCAGCCCCTCCTTAACATCATTCCAAGGCCTACACTAACCCCAGAATTCATCAACACCACCCACTACCCAAAGCATCAGCTAACCTCTCCCTAACACCATTCCAAGACCCATGCCAACCCTAGAACTCATCAGCACCACCCATTGCACTCATCAAGCACCATCCTTATCAACATAACCCTGCATACACCAATCATCAGCCAAAAATACCTAAAAACTCCTACCATGATAATAGCTTTCACTTGCACAAGCCACCCGTCAGCCCTTTAATTAACACCCTCACCCATACCAAACCCATCCATCCCCTACACCAACTATAACCTTTCCCCAGCCCCAACACATGTTATAGCACTTCTCCTAAGGTCATAGCCCTTCCCCTAAGGTCATAGCCAATAACCCCCTATCTCGATACAATCAACCACCACAATCCCAGCTTACCCAAGCTTGACAACCATTTCCCAGCACGAATCCATAGCCTCTAACCCATTTAGCCAAGCATAGCCTTCTCTTCCATAGACCAGCCACACCTCTAGGGCCTTTATCTGAACTAAAGTTCTCCTTACCCATGACAAAACATAATTCTTTAGGTGATGCCTAAACACCCTCTTCAACCAGCCTTTTTTTCACCCACAAATGAAAAAAAACATGTCGTAACAAAAAAAATCACAACATAAAAAAATAAAAAAATAAAAAAAACACTCTATCTTCCTCTCGGTGAAAAACCTCAACACTAGCATAAGGAATGTTGCTTGTGGTAAATAGTTGTGAGATAGTTGAAAACGATGACCATATTATGCAGCAACAGAGAAGATTTTGGGTAGTTTTCATCATAACTGTAAACCTAGATCTAGGATTATTCGTGTTAATTTTTGAAAAGCATAGGTTGGATTTAAGAAGTGAGGGTCAAGGGGTGTTTAAGGGGGAAACTTTGGAGACAAACAGACACCGGCCAAAGGCAATGTGCGGTAGTGATGGCCATTAAAACCATCGACATATGGCTTTAGGTTTTCTTTTGAAGAGGATGGTTCGATTCTTTAAAGGAAAAAAGAGGTTTTTTTTTATTGAAAAAGTTGAAATGATGTTGGAAAGAAACTTTAGTTTTTATAATTTAAAAAAAAGGTAAAGCACCTTGTGGGTCAACATGACCCATGAATCGGATCCATCCGACCTAATCTATTTTACCTTAACCCATCAAAAATTTAGCCTAAGTTGTAGTCCAACTATTTGGATCATGTCATTTTGACTTGGATCCTAACCTAACTTATGGTAAATATTACTTTAGTTTTATTTGTTCATTTGTTTATTTATTTATTTTATAATATTTTGGTATTAGATATATGAAATTGTTTATGAATGATTAAGGGTGCAATTAAAAAAATGGGTTTTTCACAAATGATTTATAATAACTTAAAATTTTTTTAAAGAAAAGAGAAAGGTTTAAAAAAAAAGAAAAGGAAAAATTGAAATTAATTAAATGAGAATTTTCAATGTTGGGACTCCATTAAGTCAAAGTAATGATTCCTAAGAATTTCTTAAGTGAGAGAATTTTTTTAAAAATATTGTCAAAGAATTGAAATATTCAGAATGATTCTCAATGCAAAAAAATTTTCATTTATTTTTCATTTCTAAAAACAAACTTTCATACAATAGCATCACGAATTAATCCATGTGTATTTTTTTATATACCAATAATGATAGTAATGAAAATCTCCGAGGATAAGATCCTAAAGAAATTCGAGTAATGATTGTTTAAGAATCTCTAGGTGAAAAATTTTATCTAAAATACCATCAATGTATTGAAACATTTAGTATAATTTTCGATAATGATTTCTTATTTTAATAATAGAAATGAATTTTTAGAAAATATTATTTGATTTTAAATTATAGATATCATACTTTATGTTTTTTATTAAATATAAATATTGGAAATAGATATGAGCCGTCAGGATAAGATTTTTAAGAATTTTGAGTAACGATTCTTAAAATTTTCTTATGTGAGAAAGTTCATCTTAATATTGTCAGAGTATTGAACTAATTTTAGAGATTTTTCAACATGCAAGGTTATTATTTATTTTTCAAGCAAACAACTAAAAATAAAAATATATATGTTTTTTTTACAATAAAAAATTTAAGAAAATTAATTTTTTTAAATACCAAAATTAAGACCTTTTTGTCAAAATTAGAAGATAACACATAATTAATTGGTACCATTTTCTAACAGGCATTGTGGGGGTGCTAATTCTTCCCTACACGTAATCGACTCTCAAACCTAAACTATTTTCACAGACTAAAAAATTATTTTTTAATAAATTTTAATTAATTTAAGACTTTATTAAGAAGATAAGTTTTAATAGGTAGTCAATCACACATAACAAAAAAAGATTAATAGTGACTCTTTTTATTTTTAAATTTGTCTAGCGATTCCCAAAACCTTTACAATAATCATACCCATATCTCATTGAGTTACTTGAGTGTGTTGCCCCAACTACAGCATCATCCCATATGTTTTATCAAATAGCCACCAAGGGTCTAACAGCTTTGCCATAATGCTAGCCCGCTCATCTTTTAGGCTTATCAATGCCTTTTCTACACAAACACCTTTTTATGATCCTTGGTTACTTATTGATTCGATTCAAAGAGAGGAAACCAAGGGGCATATTGAATGCTACCACCTAACCCCATAGTTTAACTCAAATGTATGATACGAAGCCTGTTAGCCCCAACAGTCTCTAAGTTTATCATAACCCGAAGAGACACCAAGCCACACTCATAGTTTGATGACGTTCGTCTATCTAAACACCACATATACCTAGAAGTAGCTCACTCAAACTAGCAAACACCTCGTTTACCTACTAGCCAAAGGAATGGTGAAGAGCTGACACCAGACGTCCCCTTAAAAAAAGTGTAGGAGCTTTAATAGCTACACTACTAGAAACCATAACAATGTTTAAAATGGGGACACTTTTTTTCCCTAACCAACTCAAAGCAATATTCAGCCAACTTAGGGCCTAGTGATATTCTTCTTAATCCCACTAAAGCTAGCATTCCACTCGTTGCTCCACCAACTCACTTAAAGTTCCGCACCTGGCTTCACTCAAAAGCACCCGATTAACTAACAAGCTCTAAGGTGCCCACACATTAACATGTACCAAGGGCAACAGTTGCCCGCACATTTGATTAAAGATCACCATCCCATACACAAGCCTCATCCGCTACCCACATCAAGGTAGTCATGGCAGCGCCAAGGCAAACCAAGACTTGACCATGACACCAGGCCTCAAGCTGGGGAAATTGGTTTAATTACTCTCTTTCTATATGCCTTTTTTATTATCAACAGGCTACATATTGCCTTACCTCTTGTAGTCTGTTACTTGATGTAAAATACCTTTAAAAATTTTTTACTTATAACGACAATTTAAAGTTTCAAAAAAAGTTATGCTGACAAATACATGTGTAATTCTAGCACCAATGGTTTGACCATCAGAAAATTTTCACAAACATGTACCTAAAAAATGATCAACCAACAATCAAATAACTGTCGATAATAGTAATATCAGCGCTTTTTTTATCTTTTATTGACATTTATAAGTATCGCTAAAAATTATTTTTCTTGTTGTATAATCGACATTTCACCTAGCCGATTGGTTTGTAACTACTTCCACAATCGATCGATAATCCTTTCAACCAATAAGTCCACAAGCATTCCTATCAACCCACTTCATCACTCTTGTCAAAATTCTTTTCAACTAAACAAGATCTTTAATTAGGCAAATTTGCTGAGGTACACTCTATAATCTTTTAAGCATCTTAAGTCAATCGTTATTTCCATAATGAGCATGTGATATATTCATCGTCCATGATCACACATCATGTAGTTTAGGAATGCGTGACAATATACCATTTAGTTATTCTTAGGATTTTAATTACTATTAAGAGACAATGGATATTTTTACAATGTAAATTCACGTCAATATGTCATGCATAATCCTATCATCTATATTAGGTATGAAAAAGGTTATATTGAATTTGTCCTAGAGGCATTTCATAAACTATCATTTAAGTATGTCATTTTAAATTAGATTGCATTTCATGCTTCTCTTATTATCTTTTCTTGCTTTTATACTAATAATATTAATTGCTTTATTTTTCTGTACTTAATTGATAATATAATGTTTTGTATCATTTAATGGCCAATAGATCACCCGATGCTACCAACCTAAATGTTCTTTGTTAGAGGCATACCTAATAGCACGAAACATGTAAATTGTTCATAAAAATTGCATGCCATTAAGATAAAACAGTGAGATGTGATCTTTAATCTGTAAACTGATCAGATTATGGTCTAAAGTGAAAAGTCGAGGCTTGGTTTATCCCAAAAGAAATTTAGAGATTTGATTCCTTCAATATTTCAAATCTTCTAATCAAGTTCTTTGAACAAGACTATAACCTTGAAATTGATATCAATTCCCAATACATAAATAATTTAATTAACGACTCTTAATTAAGTGTTAAATCTCAATGCCAAGTAGAACTCTAGGAGTGAAACCTATACCACTCATAAACACATTTAATAATTCATGTCATATACATATTTTCAAATTATTAATATTATATTTAACACGAATCACGACAGATATACACAAATTATCAAATCACGATGATAATGATAAATCACAAACTAATGCACATAAATATATACTTGCTTTTCGATACGAATTAAAGAGGATTTATTATTCTTTTTCATTAGACATGGCTTCTCAAAAAATAATATATAAAAGGATATTGATATTCTTTTTGGTGGATAAAGACATGAATTCTATCTTTTTCAGCCATACCAATTAATGGCAGCTTTAACCTAAATAAAGTCAGGGAACATTTACATCAAAATATATAAAATATAGTAGTATTTTTTTCATTCATACTAATTCAAATATACACATGCAAGAAATTAAGGATCAACTATAAGAATTTTAATGCTGAACTCAGACAATGCATGCAAATTTCTATGGTATTCAACACTCTGAAATTGTACCATTTCAAGATCATGCCATAACCATCCTTTTAGGTTACAGCATGAGAGATCATTAAGAAACTTTCTTGACTACAATAGGCATCCAACTACATGCTGGTTATCAAAAATAGCAATGTAAAAAACTAATGTAGTACTAAAGATAGATGAAGATAGTGCAGATCCATGATTTTATTTATTTATTTTTTTATTTGAAAATGTCCACTTATAACGTATAAAAAATTATCAATGGATTTATTAATTTTATCGATAAAAAGGATGATCAGAGAAAAATTTTGGGGGTGTCCAATGAAAATTTTTCCTTTAAATTTTTTTATTTTTCAGTTTTTAGGATATCCATGGACACACTACTTCAAAGGACGGTTACACCCCTGGATGAAGGTTACAATAATTTGACAAATCCATCAATATACTTGCAGATTCTGTTTCACGCTTCTTTACAGTCTTTTTTCTTCATACAAGGTTCTAGTTATAATCAAGTTATCAGCACAATGCGGTATTGAAGTTTCTGAAACACCGAGATTGATGTCGTTCCTTAGTTTCCTAATTAATTCGTAATATCTATTTTCTTCCCCGAAAGAAGAATCAAAGTCCCAACTTCCACACATGCTTTAGGCGCCCAGCTTGTCCCACTAGCAGACAAATAAGGTTTTGAAAGGCCACAATCAACAAGCTATCTGGGTGCAATGTTAGTACATAATTATATAATTGTTGTAAGTTCTATATTCAAGCATAATCAGAGATCCAAGATTCTTCCTTATTAATTAAAAAACAGAATGTTGCCACACCAGAAATTGTAATTTATGTCCCTATTTAATTGCAGTCATTTTGAACTACATAAAGAAATTCACTCACTCAAATGCAAGAAATTAATTAAAACAAATAAGTTGCACGAATGATGTGACGTTTTAACAAGCAAATTTCTAATTTAGTCCATAATCAGTAAATAAAGTAGAAGTCCGTATATATATATATATATAGTTGAGTGGCCTAAGAACAAAAGAAAATGCAGGACTTACCCTATATCACAAATGGCAAATGATTTGACATTTGGAGCAGGTTGAAACAAAGAAAGGCAGCCTGAATTAATTAATTTATTGTCCTTACCTTAGCAGATGTCGCATGGCATGAGAAACACAAAATTTCTATAATTGTGTATAAAATGATCATGTGCAGCTGGATTTGTTAGTTTCATTATGTTCACGACAATCAGAATATATTCTTTTGTACATTTCTGCAAGTAGTGAAGGAACACAAAGATGACTGGTGGATTTTCCTAGGAGTTTCATTTGTGAATGAATATATATAATGAGAATTACCTCATGGTGAACAAGCCTAGCTACTGAACCAAAATTTCACGTAGCATGGAATTGCTTATGCTGATGAAACCAGTTCACCTCTCTATAATATATAACAAAGAAGTTAAGAAAGAATATATATCAGATATGCATGGTGGAAAGCGAAGTAGTTCAGGAATCAGCTGACCTACATGCCCAGTGACTTCAGACAAAAGAATATTAAAAAATTTAGGGTTTAGCTGTAAGTTTTTTGGAAGTATAGCTGTCTAGGAGCCCAAAAATGGCAAGAGGGACAAAACGGAGGATTACATGGAGGGAATCCAGATTTAGATATAACACCAATATATTAAGCTTTCCTGTGTGGTCACACTAAATGTTGCATTCATGCCAGACAACCAATCAATCTGTCCATTGCCTCATGATTTTCTACTAAAATAATTAGACAATACTTTAGCCAAAGCCAATCAAGCTTCTCCAAAAGGCCATTAAGGCCATTGGCAATGAGTGCTAGAAAAGAAATGGGAAAAAGGGATAGACAACTCATTTCTTTCATAAGAAAAATGTAAAGCAAGAAAGGCCAAGAAACCCCACAAACATTAGAGACCAAAATCGCCCTTCTTGATTACATTTTTCTTTATAACTCCTTATTATGTGTTAGTACTATATTATTTATAAGTACTATATTTAACATGTTGAATATTTTTATATCATTTATCTATGTACATATATAA
This sequence comes from Durio zibethinus, assembly GCF_002303985.1. Next base: position 7,277,564 of record NW_019168481.1, on the reverse strand, counting down.
TATAGTATGGTATATATTACTTGTAGTACATATAATGGAAAGGCAGATGTGGGTGGACAAGAAAAATAAAAGGTCACAATAAATAGGCCATGATATTTAGATATACTATATATAAATACAAAGGAGTTGACTGGCCGGGTTTGAAAAGATTGACCTGTGTCTCTCCTCCATCACTCCCTCACCAGAGAGCAAATCTCAGATCCTCCTTGTCTCATCCTATGAGAGAAAAAAAAAGTCCCATCTCCAATGAAACTGCACTTCATATCATGATCATTGAAAGCCTACAAAAAACAAAAACAAAAACAAAAACAAAAACAAAAAAGAAAAAGCTCCCGCACAGCAAAGGGAAGAAGCTATAGTGATTGAAAGCAAAGCACTGCCAAAAGAAAATATATAATCCAATAATCTCCCATGATTGAGTTAATTTTCATGAACTACTATTTTGCCCGTCTTTGACCGTCCATTAGATAGAGATTGATATGTGGAAAGAGGGAGAGAGAAAAAGAAAGAAAGTTTTGGGAGCTAGAAATCATGAGAGTGATGGTACATTGTTGGGTCATGTCGGTTCATGGCTTCTCTTTGACTGTTGTGGCTGCTATCATCATCACCATCCATTCTCGACCACATTTGAGTTGAACCTGTAGCACCAAGATTCAGATAAACCAACCTTGAATCCAAATTAAGGTTAGCAAGGTTGCTTCCACTGCTACTGTCATCACTCATTGGTGGGTAAATTGCAGTTGAAGTTGGTGCGTCTGCGTTTGCACTACCTTCTTCACGGGACATAACCAAAGCAGCTGATTGAACAAGCTCAAGACATAGCCTAAGCTTATTTGGTTCAATGTGAGTTAGCCCTGGCATGGTACCTTTGAACAAGAAATCAGAGGTTAGAGTTCGAAGAATGTCCAAAGGAGTCACCCCATCAACGGTTCTTACATTAGGATCTGCGTGGTGGTCTAAAAGCACTGCAACCATATCTGGTGATACCATTTCCGCTGCAATGTGCAGTGGGGTTTTGCCCGCAGGCCCAGCTGGGTAGTCAACATCGGCTGCACCAAGCTCTAACAAGGTCTTGACCACTTCCCGGCTGCAGTTCTCGACAGCATAGTGTAAAGCCAATGCTTCATCAAGATTCAGACCTTCTCCCATTACCATGAGCTTGACTAGTTCAACATCCGATGAGTCTAATGCCCTTCTCATCCTACGAATTTTTTGGTCCTCAAGATCAGCGGCGGCGGAGAGATCATGGTGGTGGTGGTGGTGGTGATAATGAGGGATTAGGGAGCGTCGAGTAAGAGATGACTTGAGACGCAGCTCTTCAATTTTGGCCACCAAATCGATCGGAAGATGTTTGGCGAGAACTTCGGGTGGTAGGCCTGATTTGGCCACTAGGTGGGAACAAGTAGTCCAAAGTTGGTGCATCTCTTGCTTTCTTGAAGCTATTAGTACTTTCATAACATCTTCAATTGAGGCCTTCTCGACCATGGTGGCCAATTGTTTCTGCGAAACAAAGAGAAAAAAGGGTCAGCATTGGTAAATGAAATGAGAAGATGTTTCGTTTGCATTGGTTAAAAAAAAAGGGGTGTTTATGCAAAAATTATGTTTGGTTACGTGGTGCTTGTGAAGTATGTTGTTTCTTTTCCAATTTAAACACATATGAGGAAATTAAATGTTTGGGAGAGATTTGGTGTGCTTACTAGAAGACAAGACAAGAAATCATCAAGATCTAAAGTCAGAAGGTCATGGGTGTGTAGCATCTAGATGGAAGAAGCCCAATTCAAGCAAACTCAAACATGGTTGTACATGAAATCAATATAAACCTTTTTTTTTTTTTTTTTGTTATTGGACATGAATATTGGTTTGACAGCATTTTACTCGATCAAAAGAAAATAGTAAATCTTTTCAAACTCAACTGTAGTAGGAAAAACAAAAAAACAAAAGAGAAAAGAAGTCAAGAAGATGTTGATGAAGAAGAAGAAGAGCCCGTGGATGCAGTGAAAGAAAACCGAAGCAATTGATAGTTGAATCAAGTGCTGTAACAGAAAACTGAAAAAAAAAAAAAAAAAAAGAAGGATTTTCTGTCACAGAAAAGAGACGGTACTAAATAAGTTGAAGATCAAATCCAACCACTACTTCAAAGGAAATTAATGAGGAGAGGAAAAAGAATTGGTGGAAGAAATTTGTATAACAGAAAGGGTTTTGTTTGTTAAAAGAAAAGAAACCCACGTTGATCATGTCATAAGATGACGAATCCCTTCAATAGAAAAAAGAATCGTGATTAAATTCCACTTCCCAAAAACAAATCCCAGTTTTTGTCTGAATACCCAAAAACCAGTAACAAGACTCCACAGACACGCTAATCAAGATTCAGACTTCAGACAAAGAGAAAAAGGAAGAAGTAAAAGAAATGGGAAAAAGGGAAGAGAAAGAGGTGTTGTGTTAGTTTATGAGTTATGATGATGAGTGATGACAAGAAAGGAAGGGAAACCTGAGTAAGCAATGAAAGCTGTTCAACACCAAAGTATCTAGCGGCAGCAAGAGTGTCAAGAGCAAGATCAACGGCAGAGGTGCAATGAGTATGCCAACACGCTATTTCACTACAATTAGGCCTGGGCTCATGTTTTTGAGGCACAATAGAGACTTGGCCACTATACAAGAACTGTAACAGTAGCAAGAACACCTCATATCCCACAGAGTTAACAGGTATAACACCAGGAGGCCTTGACCCCGCTGCTGAGTTCATCCCGGAACCGACCGCGTCTAACCCAGACGGAGGATTAGGTCCGCAGAAGAATTTCCTAAAGAAGAGACTCCTTGCAGCTAAAATACACCTGTGGGCATGAACTAAGCGACCTTCTACACTGAAAGTTACATCAGAGAAAGCTTGGCCATTGATGAGAAGATTCAGGTAGTCCAGGGAGAGAGATCTTAAGGACTCTTCAAAGCTACTCATTTTAGGGTTGTTTTAGAAGAGAAAACATTAAAAAAAAAAAAAAAGAAAAAAGAAAATAGTAGAATTTCTTTGGTTTTTGACAAAGAAGACTAGTCTCAATTAAGAAGAGATGATGCAGAAGAAGAAGATGGAAAAAGAGAGAAAGATAGAGTTGATGGCTTCTTTGGGTTTTTAATTTTTTGAAAGGGTAAAAACTGTAATTAGCTTTTGTAGAGATTCTCTCCTCTCGATGAATGGTTCTTGTTGATAGATAATTTGAGAGAGAAAATAGAAAGAGAGAGAAAAGACGAGCAACATGGGTGGTTATTCTGGGTGAATGAAAATTATTACATTAAGAATAATTATACTTTTTGGAGTGGAGAAATTGAAATTTTTGGAGAATTATCCCCAAGAATAGCACGTGTTTTACTATCATATATCAAGAAAAAATTTAGACGAAGTTATTGAAATTTTTTAATATAAATAATTTAATTAAAATTTTAATAAAAATGTAAGTTTATAGATAGATAGAATTTGGACTAATAGCCTTCATAATTCTTAAATTTTTAATTAAATTTTATTTAAAATTTTAATTTTTAAAATATTTAATCAAATCTTTAATTATTTAAAATTATTTTATTTTGACCTTTTCATTTATGAAATTATTTAAATTAATGGCAAATATTAATTGGTGCTACGTGATGACCCCTATTAACATCTCACATAATAAGAGAGAGATCAAAATAAAATTTTTTCAATATTTAGATACTAAAATTAAAATTATTTTAAAATTTTATATATATTTTATAAAATAGTTTATATTTGATAAACTCTTAGTATATAGATTCTATAAACTATTAATGAACCAGATGATTTTATCTCATTAATGAATAAAATTAACCGTAAAATAAAAATATATAAAATAATTTTTTTAAAAAAAGGTTACTAATTAATGATATTATATCATTTAATTCATCTCATTAATGAGTTAATATCATCTAATTTATTAAAAATATATCAAATATAAACATTTTATAATATATTAAATTTAAAATTATATTTTATATTTTTGTTGAAATATAGTATATTAGTTATATTTTTTGTTTTTAATAGAAAATAAATTTAAAAATTCAAGTTAAGTTAAAATTTTAAATTCCTTTTTTAAAAATTCAATATCTTTTTAAAACAAAAAAAAAATCTTTTCTATTAAAAATATTATTTTATTCATAAATCATTATAAAAGAATATTATTTTCTATTCAAAAATATATTTTTAAAAATGTTAAATATCTTTTAATTTTCCCTTTTCAAATATATTTTACAAAAACAAAAAGGAAAAATAAAAATAATTAAAGAAATTTTGATTTTTACATATTTCAAATATATTTTACAAAATATTATAATTTATTTTTTTATTATGATATGATTTATCAATAAATAATATTTTCAATAGAAAGTAGATTTTTTTAATTAAAATTAAGTTAAAAAGTAAAAAATAAAATTTCTAAAAAATTAAATGTCATTTTAAAAAATTAAGTAAAAATTTCTATATCAGTTCAAAAAATTAAATAAAAATCCATATCATTTTAAAATATTATGTAAAAATTTCCATATCATTTTAAAAAATAGATTTATTAATCTATTCGAAAAGTTGTTTTCTATCCAAAATATCTAATTTGAATCTATTTTTTGTTAAAAACTTTATAATCATATAAAAATATAATTTAAAATATTTTTCTTTTTTCTTTTTATTAAAAACATATTTTATAAAATATATTTAAAAAGGAAAAATAAAACAAATTTAATATTTCAAAAAAAGTAATTTTTTTGGATAGAAAATAATATTTTTATTATGATTTATGAGTCAAATAAAATTTTTAATAGAAAATAATTTTTTGTTTTTAAAATATATTGGATCTTTTAAAAAAGAAATTTGAAAATTTTAACTTAATTTTAAGTTTTGAATATCTATTTTTTTTTAAAAAACAAAAAATTTAACTAATAAGTTAAATTATAACAAAATTATAAAAATATAATTTTAAATTTAAATTTAATATTTTTATAAGATATGTATGAAATATATAAAATTAAAATAATTTCATACTTGGTTCCTAAATTTTGAAAAAATTTATTTTAGTCCTTCCTTGTCAATTAAGTGCCAATTGACATTATTGATAGTGTCAATTAACATTTATCATTAATTTAAACAGTTCCATAGACAAAAGAATCAAAATAAGATAATTTTGGATAATTGAAAATTCAATTAAAACTTTTAAAGATTAAAGACTAAAACAAAATTTGGGTTAAAGTTTCGAGATTAAAAATATTATTGACCTATAGAGTTCAATTAAAAAATTAATGATATGTAAACAAAGGTAATGAAAATGTCGTTTATAATTCAAATTTAATCAAATTTATTTAACAATAAAAATTTTATCAAATTTTTTACAAAAAAAAAAAAAAAAACTATCTATAAATCATATCAAAATTTATTAATATTTTTTCAAATTTTACATACTTGTGTAATCAGATTTTTTGATCTATTAATTTTTATTTTTTTATTTAATCGTTTTAGTATAAAACTTTATAAATTTTACCTAAAAATTTCATTCAAGTGTTCTATACAATAACAAGAACAATGCCCCTGTTTCACGTAGAGGTCACTTTTTTTAAAATATTTTTAATTAAATATGATATTATATATAATAAAATAAAATTATTATTTTAAAAACTTTTGTTTTTAGTTGATGTAAGGTCAAAATTTTTTATGTTAAATAATTTTAAAATTTTAAAATATTTATTTTTTTCTTATCTTAATATATACTGATATTAATATAATCATATTTCAGTAATAATGATAATTTTAATAATCAAATTAAATTAAATTTATGAAAATTAAATAAATTTAAAGTAATTATGGATAAATATAATTTACATCATAACATAAGTTTTATGTAAATTGATATAGGTTACATTTTATTTAACTATTTTATTTTATTGTATAACTTGACGTATATCAATATTTTTATCATAAAAAATATGTTGTTTTTTATTATCAAAATATTTCAATGATAGCAAATTAATTGTGAAATAAATTATATATAAAGATATTATAAAACAAATAAATTGTTGGACTTAAACTACATAAATTGAGTTAAAGAACAAATATATTTGGGCCAGATTAGTGAGCTGGGACAGACCAACAGCCCACTTTTTCTTCTCTTATTTATTCATGACCGATGGCTTCTAAACCATTTTTTAAAAGCGAGCATAAGTTATTTCCAACCGGTTTGATTGACAAAAATCAATTAAATTCGGTCAAATTAGTTTGATTAGTTTAATTTTGATAATGATTGGTTTAATAAAGCAATTTAATTGATTAATTCAATTAGTTTTTAATTTTTAAAAGTAATAATAGAATTTATCAAATTGATTGACTTTTTTAATAGATTTTAAAATATATTTTATGTATAAATAAATATATAATATTTTTATTTGTATTTATATTTTTAAGAATGGTAAATATGACATTGTGATAAAATTATGAAGTGAGTTTTATTGGATGCAAATTATTGCAAAATTATTCTTTAAAATTGGTAAAAAAAATGAAAATTTTTAATTTTTCAACTAAAGTAACCGATTTTATGCCAAATCAATTATTTTTTATTTTTAAAAATACGATAATAATTGGTTAAATAAAGCAATTTAATTAATTAATTAATTCAATCAATTTTTAATTTTTAAAACTAATAATTGAATTGATCAAATTAATTGACTTTTTTAGTAGATTTTTAAATATATTTTTATATAAATAAATATATAAAATATTTTCATTTATATTTTTAAGGATGGCTAATATGACATTGTGATAAAATTATAAAGTGAGTTTTGTTGGATGCAAATTATTGCAAAATTATTGTTTAAAATTGGTGACAAAAAATATGAAAAATATTTGGTGCTTCAACCAAAGTAACAGATTTTATGTCAATTTAATTAATATTTATTATTAAAAATAAATTAATAAGTTTTTATTAATTTTTTAAAAAATTATTTAAATCAATTTTTAATTTCTTAAAATCAAACAAATCAATTATTCACCTTTACTTTTTTTTTTTTCTCTTCCTCTCTATCTCATTTGAGAACCTAACTATTTATCATTTTTTAAAGGTCAAAATATACCATAAGTTTTTGTACTCTTCAAATTATGACAATTTAGTCCCTTTGCTGTAATTCAAAATAAAAAAAAAATAGTCCTTGTACTATTATGATTTATTAATTTCAATATAATTATTAACAGTTTTAAATTTTATCCACTAAATGGTTGATATAGCTGTTGACATGACATTTTCATTGGTTCATTTTATTTTCGGTGCTAACGTGGATTAAAATACTAGCCACAAGGCCTACATAAATTCATATAGCATTAACAATTTATTTTAAATGTTATTTATACTTAATGTTTCCCTAATATAATTAACAAAAAAATTAAAATTAATAGAAAATCAAAACAAAAAATAGAAAGAAAAATCGTTGAACCCAAGTCCTTTGTTGTCAAATCCTTTATTTCTCATTTGCTTTCAAATCCCAATTCGAATCGTGAAACCCAAATCAAAATTTTGAAAAAAAAAAAAATGTTAAAGGAGTTGATTGGAAATGTGAAAGGGTTCAAGTTTGATGAATCAATAAACCTTAATGAAGAAATGTTTGGTTTCTCTCATTTTGGTTGGAAACAAGAACAGGTGCGATGAATCATTTTACTCATAGGCTTATCACTAAAACTTTGTTGCACTTTGAATACAATCTTTTAGTTTTTTCTTATTGATATTTTTACAGAACTGAAGAAATGAATTTTTGAATACCTTAAACCCTGATTGTTATATTGAAAAGATTAGGTTGATAGGTCAGGGTTATATTCTTTATTAGAATTATTTTAAAAAATTTTTACAATGTTACATAGATTTTGTTAAATGCAGTGATTTCTTATTGTAACAAATTAGATTGTCTTTTTCTGTATTTTGATTAAGTTGAGCTTGTTTGAAGCTGAAGAAAAGGAGAGAAACCAATGGAAAACTACAACAAATCCAAGAATGGTAACTTTCATTTTTAGTTTGAATGTATATTTAATATTATTGAGTTTATGGTTTACCAAAAAAGTTAAAAGATCTAAAGAATGTTATACCCTAAATTGACAATAGATTTAAAAAAAAAAAGTTTTAACTTTGATATTATGTCCAAATGTTGAATTGACAACAGATCCATATTGGTTTTAGTAACCTATGATTATGGAGGTGAATTTGTGTATTGTTATTGTAGATTAAAAGCTCTTCTAATTACTTCAACAAATGATAATAATCTTATAAAGAATTTTTTTTACTACAGCAACTATCAGGGATATCTAAAATAATCATGAATGTTGAATATTGATATTGAGTCTAAATCATGGTCTTGAAGTTTGATTATCCCTAAGATTGTGCTTGGCATGATAATAGAATGTATAATTGAAATATATGATGTACACAATGAAATATATGTCGTTTTTTGCTTGGCATGATAAGCTAATTGAGGATGAATATCTAAAACTATGGACTATTGATTTAAGGATGCCAATAGAGGTTTAAAAAGAGAAAATTCAATTTTGAAAGATGAAACCAAAGCATTAAGAAGAATGAGTGCTGAGTTGAAGAGTGATAATGAATGTAAAAAAATAATGTTTAGTAGTAATGATTTATTTGACAAAATTACTATATTGAAAGCTAAAAATTATGAGTTACAACAAGATTGAAGAATGTTATATTTGATGCAAAAATGGAAGCAAAGTCAAAAGGGTTGTACAAAATGGGTTTGATGTTTAGTTTGTTAATGTTGTTATAATTTGTATTTAGAGTTTATAAAGATAATATGATTAGGAATGGTATGTTGGCTTTATCATGAGTAATTATACATGTATGAATGATATATTGTTTAATGATATGCAAATTTTTTTTGTTATTCAATTGTATATATAATACAAAATTATGTTTTAGTTAATGATAATACACCTACTTGCATTTGAATTTATTTCATGTAATACCTGTTATGAATAACTCAAAACTATATATGATCAATTGATACTACTAAATAAAAGATGATTGCAGCCACAAAGCTATACATTTTTATTTTCATTTGAAATCAAAAGCCACAATATTTGCAACAAGACATTGGTATTAATAGCATTACATACAATTCAACCCTGTTACAAAAAAAAAAGGCTAAACCTTTTTTCAAAACCCAAAAAGTAACTATAGGACCTGTAACCTAAAAAGTCATCAATCTAGTTGCACAAAATGACTAGCATGATTGTTACTATAAAACTTGAAGCTATAAAACTAGACAAGTATATTGGTATCAATAGCAATCCATACAATTCAAGTCTGGAACAAAACATGTTAAACCTTTTTCCAAAACCCAAATTGTAACTATAAGACCCGTAAGCCAAAAAGTCTTTAATTTGGTTACACTAAATGACTAGAATGTTTGCTAATATAAAACTTGAAACTATAAAACTAAACAAGTACTTTGTACAATACCATTACATACAATTCAAACTTAATACAAAAAAAATGCTAAACCTTTTTCCAAAACCCAAATGTTAACTATATGACCTGTAGCCTAAAACGTCTTCAATCTGGTTGCACAAAATAACTTTGCTTTATACCCTCTCTCAATGCTCACCATGATTTCTAATTTTTTTTTAACTCACATTCGTTAGGGGACTTGGCACATATCCATAACTATAATTTGAAGTCTTTTCCTTTATGACCTTTCCCTTACCTAGTATAAATGTCAAGCATACATTTTCTACTCTACATGTGGCAATATATCCCTGACAAATCTTATCAAACCTTAACATATTAAAAAAAACCAAAGACACACAACAATTATACTAGTTAAGTAAACACATATGAAAAAGTAAATAAAAGTTAAAGGTAATTAGAAAAAAATACCTTTTGCATATAATTTATCACAAACCTTCCATATCCATTTTTAATACCTAAATTATCATAAAGTTGTTGTATAAAATATGTCCAGCTCTTAGTATTCTCCTTTTCCACCACTACCTATGCAATTGAGAATATTTAATTGTTCCCATCTGTCTTTATAGCCACAAGCAATTGACCTTTAACCATCTCTTAAGGAAATAACCATGAAAACTAATAATATGTTTGCATTCCTCAATAAATCCTTTCTTCAAAACCCCAAAACATACATAAAATTTATCAAATAAAGGCATCAAATCATGAGTTGAATTCTTTGATGTCAAAAAAATGATATTCCTTAAGTTGGTTGAATTCAACTCCTCAACATAATCATTATGAAATATAAATTCCTCCTTGAACATTTCCTCTATTTTTTAATAACAACTTTCTTGGCTACTTTACAGACATCATGACACAGTAATTCCTTCCTAACCAATGCCCTCAAATGCCTAAGCTTCATCAATGGCATTACATTAATTTGTTCACCCAAACCTTTTAGTAATAATAGAAGCTATCACCCTTTTATCTTTGAAATGGGTAGGCATGAATATTCATACACATATGTTTTCACAATATATGTCATATTAGTAGTGCATCATGAGCAAAGCATAGTTAAATTATAGCCCTTGGCGTTACATACATCTCTAACTTTAATTTTATCATTTTTTTTGTACTTGAATTCAAACACTTTTGTTGTAGAAAAATCACAAAGAATTCTTTAAATAAATTCATATTCTTGAATCTAAGCCCAAGTACAAAATCTTTAAAACATAATCTAGGATTATAATAAGTGCTCTTAAAATGCACTATATGTGCATCATCTTCATCAAACCCATCATTGGTATTACTGTAACTGCTAGGATTTGATGAATCAAAGTAATCACTTATATACCCATCAATATTGTAAGTTTCAAGGTTTGACATTACAATTCTAGCTCTTACAATTTCACCACCATCTAATTAAACATCTGATTCACCATCATAAAACCCTTTTTTTTATTTTCAACATAACCTCTGACATTTTGTCTAGCTTTCTCTAACTCATCATCAATTACAAAATCATTATTAGAAACCTAATTTACATCCACCAACCTTTCATCACCATCTTCACTTAAATTTTCAACATTATCATTAATATTGCAATCATTCACATTCATTTCACTTGCATTCAATCCCTCAATAGACCATAAACCCCTCAACAATAACTTTATTAACTTCATCTCTTTCCTTATTTGACTTCTTTCCTTTTGAATCACTATGAAAATCAGTTAATATAGGTGTAGGAGTCCTTGATTATCTATTATATTCATTACTGTTAATCACAACAACCTTATCATCAACATCATTTGAACTTTCTCTAACTTTAATTGGTTCAAGTAGAGCATTTGAATTGTCATTGTCAAGTTAAAAATTCAAATGTTTTACATAAATATCTATAGGCCTATCCATCTTTAATTGAGCAAGCACGTTTACCATACTGTTATCTTCTTCTGTTAACAACTCCAAGCCTATTTTTAATGTTTTACGAAACTCCATAAAGTAAATTTTAACCTTGTTCTCCAAATCATAACCTAAACTCTTCACAATTCTTAATATTGTCTATTAACAAATATAATCTAGATCCTCATTAAATTTAATTACTTTACATATCTAATTGAATTACGATTTTTTTTTTAATTGTCCCTTATGCTGTTATCATGTTTGGCATGATTCCTAAGTCATTCTAATCTTAAATCCTAACATCAAAATGAAATAAATAAATGTGTCTATGGCTAACCAAACAACTAATGTTATGTACAATAAATAGTACAGATACATAATTCAATAAACATTTTATATACCAAATAATCATACATGCTATTATACAGAAACCAATGTTGCTGGCAAGTTGCTGAATTATGTAATTTAACTATGCACCAATAATTATATTCAATGGCCATACAACTAGACAAGTAAGCTATAGAACCAAACAAAAGATAACAGAAAAACAATAAGACCACACACCACTATAACAAATTATTGCTAAAAAAATTAAAATATTCAGCAAACACATTTATTAAAGAGTGTAACTCTAACCTGTCAATCTAGTCTATTAAATGTTCAAATAAAGGTTTAGGTATTCAAAAAATTCCATTTTTTTTCAATTCTATGAAAATTTCAATAAGTAAAAAAATCAAATTAAAGTGTAATTAAAGTGAGAAAAAGCAAAGAAGATAAGGAAAGCAAGGAATGAATGTTGAATCTTCTAACCTGTTTTTGTTTAAAAGCATGAAGAAGTGCATTAAGCGCGAAGAAGTCGAATCCTAAGTTCTTTCCAGTCAAAAACTTTCACTATTCGATTTCTCAATTTTGATTAAAGTTAAATGTTGTTTTAGATTTTAAGATTTTTGTTATAGTATTTCGATTAGGGTTGAACATTGTTGAGATTAGGGATTTTGCAATTTTTTTCGGTAACTAGTCATTTTTTTCTTGAATTTCAAAGTTTTTTTTAATGATATTAGGAATATATTAAGCATAAATAATATCTAAAAATAAAACAATATTTAATGAGTTGATGTGGATTTATCTAAGCCACGTGGTGAAGATTTTAATCCACATCATAACCTGAATTTAACACCAACTAATTAAAATATTATGTTAGCAACATTGGCTAACACGAAAGTAAATCAATAATCAAATCAATCAATTTAATAGATAAAATTTAATAATATTAATAATTGGATCGAAATTTTTATCTAAAATACATAATGACTAATTTTCTTTAAATTATAGTAGACAGGCTAAATTTTTAAAATTCAAAAAATATAAAAATTTACTACACATTTTAACCTTCTCTAAAACGCTGCTATCGGCTTACCCCTCCATTCTTTGTCGTTCTTGTCCTTTTTTCGCTTACAATGAATCTCATCTAGTTCCTACATTTTTTTTAAAAGAAACTCTAAAAACGAAAAAAATTTTTTCTCGATCTGCCACCAAGGCTTAAAAACATTTTTGTTAATTTTTTTTTTCCAAATCAAACGTGAACATTCAATTTGAATTAGGAGTACTTAATTGTTTATAATTATTTATTTAATTTATTTTTCTTTCATTCCAGCATATTTTTATGGCTCTATGTGCTTAAGTTAAAATCATTAGTTCCTTATTAAAAATAATTAAATAAAAATTAAAAATAATAAATTTTCTAAAACACTTTGATGATTAAATCAATAATATGCGAAAACTAATTTAAAATACTAACTATAAACAAAACTTTATCAATAATTATCGAGTCTAAAAATTTTGTCACATTTAAAATGACGAATATATATATATATATATATATATAATCATTAGTATAACAAATGCTATTTACCTATCAAAATTTTTGGACCACTGAACACATATAGCAATTTAAATTTCATTAAAAGTTAATTTTAAATAATAAATACACAAGTACGTATATGATGAATGACAGTACTTTGGAACCAATCAGATCTTATTTCCTCCAAACCAAATGTTAACACCGGGGATGCTTAAAAATTATCCTGAAATATCATTAGAAATAAGCTCGCACTGCGTTTTGAGTCTAGTTTTCAAATTGATATAAATAAGAAATTTATATTTTTAATTTTTATATTTTATATATATTTGAGTACATATTAAATTAATATTAGTTAAAATTTATTCCTAAAAATAAATTAAAAAAAAAAAAACCCGTGGAAGGTGCTTGGCTGACACTTACAGCCAGCCAAAGTCCCATGGGATCCCTCTAATCTATAGCTGTAGATAACCATGAGATCCTTTTAATCTATAGCTAAACATATAGATATAGCTTATTTTATTTATATATTATTATTTTATCATCGTAGTTTTTAAAATTTACAATTGAATTTCAGAGACAAATCAGAATTTATATATTATTATATTATTAAATATAATATTTAATTAAATATCATTAAAAATAAATATTTATATAATATTAATTCAGTATTATTAAAATTATTAAATATAATATATAATTAAATAATATATACATAATATGTAATCAAATATTATATAATATCTAATATTTAATTTTATATTAAGACATATTATTATTGAATACAATTTAGAATTATTTTTATTTGTATATGTAACAAAATTTAATATTAAATAATTATATTTATTTATATAATGAATATTTTTATAAATTAATTATATTATTTAATTTTTATTTAATTACAATATTATTTAAATAATATTATATTTGAAACAATAATATTTGTTTTCAATATATAACAACATTAGAACATATTTTATGTTTTCAAATTTTTAAAAACTAAATAAAAACAAAATTTTTAAAAACAGAAAAGGAGGCAATTCCGAACGACCCCATAGTTATCAAACCAAGTCGGTCCGATGATTAGACTAATCGATCCTGTGGCTAATCCCTTGACCCGCAGTCGATAATTTAATTAGATCGTTTGTGCAATTGATCCAAAAAATGTGTACTCATCTTTCAGCTTTATAAAAAAAAAATAAAAATCAATGATTGTCGAGTTTTCTATTGATTTAAGTCAATTAAATGTGACTTTTCAAAATGATTTTATAATCTTTCTTGACTTATTTTTTTATACTAATTATTGGGTCTCACATTTTTTACAATAAAAAAATTATTTTTATTATTAGAAATTAAAAATAAAAATACTACTGAAAAAAATTATATTTCTTGTTAGAAGTTAAAAATAAAAATACATTACGAAAAACTAAAAAGTAAAAAAAAAAAAAGTCTTTGCAACCTCAGCTTTCTTTGTAATTTTTAAATAATAAATATTTTTAATTCTTATATAATAATTTTTACAAAAATTATTTATTTAATTTATAATTTTATTTATAATATTTTAAAAATAAATTTATTAATTTAATATTGATCAAAATAATCGAATGATTGAATCATTAACCCAAGCTGCGAAGCATTGAACGAATCATTATCTGGGCTAGTTCAAATACTATGTTATTCAAATTAATACTATGGTTAATAACATTTCATTTAAACAAAATTCAAATATTTGCTGTGTTAATATTGGAAACGAGAGAGATTTTTATCATGGTTGCTTATAAATAAAAGTGTCAATAAATCAAATAAATCAAACTGAATCCGTTTAACACCTTAAGAAATTTCAAGCTCAAGCTGACATGATTCAATCTACCCATTTAAATAAAGTATATTATTAAAATATTAAAATATTGTTATATTAATAATTTAAATATATTTTATAATTAATACGTTTTATAATACGGTATAAAAGCATTAGCACCAATAAAAAAAAAATTAAAATCTCAATGGAGGCAGGATATATGAGAAAAATTAACTGATCTTATTAAACAAAAATTATATATGACAAAAGAAGTCAAAATAAAGAGCATTTACTTACTTTGGCTTAATTCAACAATCTTATCTACAAAATTTGTAGCCTATCTGTTTGTTCTTTATTCTTTAGAACAAGTAACCTGCAATTACCAAAGTGCAAGCTGGCTAGTATCAAATTTAACACAGCAAGTGAAACAAGTAACTAGTAGCATACAGACCACTGCCAGCCCTACACAAACCTATAATAATAAATGCTTTTTAAGAGTTCCAAATTAAAATTTTGAATTAAGACAAGAGAAAGTAAAAATGAATAGAACAAGAAAAATCATCTAAATTCAAGTCCGATTCAATTTGATAATAAAAAATATGACAAAAAAGATTGAAAACCTCATTGTAGAAATCATTTCAACATTTATTTATCCCATTCAATGTATATTCTTTCTATTAAAATTATGCCATATGTAAGTTTTAAATGATTGATAAATATCTGTTTTTCAACAAATTAATTAATCTTTTTTATAGTAAATAATTATTTTTCAAAAATATAATAACAAAACAGGAGGAGATAAAAAAGAGTATATTGATTGGAATAGCAGTTTTATAAAATCTTACCTATTTCATTAATAGTTTTCCGTATCATGTTAGGAGCAACAATTCGAGCGGATATCAACGTTAATTTGCGTTTAAAGAAAGGAAATACTCACAATGAGGAAGGAGTAGTGGATGGGTGAAAGGCGAATGGAAGGCGAGGAGGCAAATGTTTGGGGTTCATATGGGGGAGCCTGTCGGCTGGTGAAGATGTTATCGTGACGGCTGTTCCAACAACATCAACTTGATTACTTGTAGGGGGACTTGAGACAAGACTTTAGCACGTGCAAAAGGAGAATGTAACTTCCAAAAGAATATAGTATTGTTTCTTCGTAACTTAACAGTTTTAAGTTAGGGTAAAAGGGTAAAAAAAAATTTCTGACAATAATTCAGTAATTATTTAAAATTTTATTATTTTATTATAATTAATTAAATTTTTATTTTTATTTATTAAATTTCTATTAAATAAAAATTAATTAATCGTCAATATTTATTCTCCTTTAATCAACTGGTTAATTATATGAAAATAAATATTTATGAATTTAATTAAATAAAAATTAATAATTAAAATTTTAAAATTTAATTAATTATAATAAAATATTAAAAATTTAAATAATTATTAATATTTTTTAAAAATCTTTTTCCTTTCATTTATGAAGGCTGGTGGTAATAAATATCTTTAAAAAATGGAGTTAGAAA
Organism: Durio zibethinus; assembly: GCF_002303985.1. The sequence goes on along the minus strand of NW_019168481.1, from coordinate 7,261,001 downwards.
AAGCAGAGAAGCTGTTGTTTTGCCCTGCCCTTCTCCCTTAAAGAAAAAGAAAAAAGAAAAAGCAAAGTTAGTAGTGGTAGTGGAAAATAAAAACAACAAAATCCCATGGATTGACAGCACATCCACTGACTGTCTTATGATTTCAAGACCCCCGATTTGACGTTTGACTTGTCTTTTCATTACTCTTCTTATTTCTGTTTTCAGAATCATGATTGTTCAGAATACACACATGTACTCTCAACAGCTGCGGCTTCATACATTTCTCTTTCTACTACTACGCGACTCCCATACTATCAGTGCTCTTCCGGCCGGGGGACAAACAGTGTTTACATAATGAGCTGGGGGGCCACAACCATTTCATTCATTCAGCCCCTCCTACCTACACTTTTATTATTGGGTTAAATACAAATTTAGTTTTTATATTATATAATTTTCTATCAATTTACTATTTAAAGAATTAAAATTTATAATTAAATACTTAAACTTTTATTTTGTTTGATATTTCATTAATTGGATTAGTTAACTTATTGATATGATATAAATAGTCAATAAAATAAAATCATGTGGCAAAAATGTCATGTCATTGGTGATTCATCACTCTATTAGCATGAAGAGAATTTTTAAAATTTTAATTTTTTAGGATTTTTTTATTTTTTAATTTTTTAAAAAAATTATTTTTGTTTTTTTTTTTAATTTTCATGTTGGCATAAGATGTAAAATTTTTGTCATGTGTATGATTTTATTAAATATTCATGCCACACAAGCAAATTAATTAATGATATTAGCCCAAAACACCAAAAAGCTTGATGAAATGAAAGTTTTAGCACCTAATTATGAATGTTAATTCTTTAAATACCAAATTGATGAAAATTGTATAGTATATGGGCCAAATCTATATTTAACCCTTTATTGTATGCTTGTTTTTCTCTTTGGATTACAAAATGGATTTATTAATGAATGATGTGAAGACATTCTTTAATATTATTATATTAAATAATATACTTTTTAATTCATTAAAATTTTTCAAATTATTTGTTAATAATTGTATTTAATATGAGAATATTTTCGTGCACAAAAAAAAATTTAACTAACTTTAAATATTTTTTAACACACTCATTAACAAAACTCTTAAAATAATCGAAACAGATAAATTATTTTATTCCAAAGTTAAGATGCAAAACTATTGAGAATTATAACATCATAGTATCAAAACAGATTATTAGTAAGCACATGAATTTATCGTATCTAAATTATTAATATATATATACATATATATGTATGTATATATGTATTTATTTATGTTTATAATATATCGTACTAAATATAAATACAACACTCACTAATTAAATTTATTTTTCGTAAATTAAATGAGAAAACAATTATAATTAATTAGTGAGGCTTGATGTTCTAGAAATTTGAACATCCGAGTTTAACTTCGTAAATAATAAAAATTTTAGTAGCTTAGCGCAATTTCTTAACTCCTAAAATAAAGAATGGTTTTTTATCTCTCAATCAAGAAAAAAATATTAACTAAAAGCAAGAAGGTGGTGAAAGCACTCATCCTCCTTTAATAATGAAAGATAAGATTCAACAAGATTCCAGTGGTTTATGTCCATATATAGACGGATTTGGAAAGAAAGTTCAGTTTCAAGATGCCAAATTGGGAAACTCTAGCACTAATTAAGGTGCATAAGAATAGTTTAATTGATATTATTATAATTCAAGTTGGTAATAAAAGCATGTTTGACTCCATGATCCTCAGATCGATCATGTATAATCATGTTTCTCTCAATTCTTTATTATTTAAAAATCAATCTTTTAATTATTTATATTTATATATCTTACTGAAACCAAGATACAGTAGTTGTGTGACTGACAATTGATTTGTCAAATGTTTGTTAAAATATATACGATATGTATATTTGTATTTATTATTTTATGTTTAACATATGTAAAACATAAAAATTATTGTCACATTTATTTTGATACATCAAAGATAAATATATATATTTTTATTTCTACTAAATTCATATATGATTTTTGTAAAATTTTAAATTATATTATTTTTAATTTTTTATTAGTTTCATATCATGTGATCATATTATATTTAAAATTATATAGTTTACTTGTCAAGTGATATTTTAACATAAAAAAGAAAGGATTAACTGTGCTAATATTGAGTGTTTTAATAAGTGCAATATTGATAAATTGAATATTTCAAACATGTGTGTGCTTAAATTTTATTTCATATCTTGAAAATTTTTTTTAACAGAGAAAACAAAGAATTTGAATTGCAAATTTTAAAATTGTGATTATTACATATATACCAAATTTGACAAAGTTACAATTTAAATAAGAACTGCATATAAGAAAAACTCAATAAATTAATTAATCTAATCAATACTTTCATTTTGTTTCTTTACTTATACCTAATTTAAGTTATTAAGATTGAATGTACAAAAAAAGGATTAAATGGGATATATACATATTGTTTAGTATTTTTAAATTTCAAAATGGAAAATAAAAATCCCATTAATTGAGATCTCAAACATGTTTAATTCTTCATTTTAATTTAGATAATCATGTGCAGGATTTTTTTTGAGAAGGTGAAAGAATTGAAATAGTGATGTGGATTAAATTAGTTAGTTAATCAATTAATCAAATTAATTTATGCATATTTATGTATATTCCTGGATGTGGTTTTCTTCGTATATAGTTAACTTTGGCATTTAGTTACTCCATTAAAGGTGGAATATGATCAAATATGAAGAAAAAAACCCACAATTATAAGCAAACCCTAGAGTCCTAATTCTCATCATTTATGAATTGTCGATTATAAAAGCCACAGATTTTTTTGTCTGAATTGAAACAGCTCCATATAAAATTTGAACTTGTCTGTTTTCCAGGTCCTTTGTACAATTCATAAATCAGTCATGTCTTTTCATATATATAATGGTAAAAAGAAAGCCTGAAAGGGAGCTGCAATTGAATTTCAAAGTTTTGTGTGAGGTCAGCTTGGCCAAATTATTGCAATTCAAACTCGTGGTACAATTCCTTTGAGATTGGACCGTATATATGGTAAGTTGTCCAGCTAAGCCATGTTGATTAAATGGTCACAATGATAGGATGAGCTTTGACTCTTGACTAATTAAGAAACTCTTAGGTGGAACCCAATTGAAAATTTGTGGGTCCTTAATTCTTTTTTTTTTTTTTCCATCTGACTATCCGCCTTTGATATTGGGAAGGATCGCAATTCCATATACCCCATTGGTGGAAATTGAATGTCGATGGAAGTTGGAATCAAAAAGAGAAGAAAGCTGGCGCGGGATGAGTCATTAGAGATGAAGAGGGTAACTGGTATATCGGATTCTCTTGCTTTCTGGGTAACTGCTCTATTGATCTTGCTGAAGTATGGGCAACTTCCTAGAATCAGACTTGTTAGAACCATGGGCCTTACCCAGTTTGAGATTGAGACTGACTCGAAAAGCTCTGCCCAGTTTGATAAATCAGGTCCCATCCCCTCACCACTCGCTGCTTACAATTACAACACCAATCAAAAACCTCCTTGATGATACTAGGGCTTGGAAACGATGTCACATCCCCAGACAGAAAAATGCAGTAGCAGACGACCTCGCCTTCAGAAATCTTCCTCTCGTCGAAGGAATGGAACTCCTACAAAGACCTCTGGACAACTTGAATGACTTGATTTTTGCTGCTATTATTGGTGTTGGTTGTCCTAGAGATTTGTCTAGTTTTTTCCTTCAAGCTTGTTGGCTTCGGTATGTTACAAAAAAGAAAAGTGGGTGAGGGATGATAGTAGGTTTTTGTGGAGGGAGAAGGATCAAAACACCAACATTTAATTTTGCCATATGTGGTGGTGGAATATAAATTTTTATTGGAGACAGGTCATGGTATTCCCATCCATTAAGGAATCCAAAAACATCAATCCCTCCTCCAATATTGCACATTACACCAATTAAGACTCTCAGCTGGCTCATTGAAACTATCAAGTCTGAAACTTGGGTTTTTTTTTTTTTTTTGACCTCCAATATATATATATATATATTTATGAAATGAAATGAAACTATCAAGTTTTGACCTTGTTAGTGAATAGTGTCAAATGAGATGATAAACCAAAGGAGTGACAACCCTTGGATTTGACAAAAAAATTTTGGTATATGAGGTGAGAGTTTGATTATCTATCATTGAAACTAATAGTTTAATTCTCTGTCAACAGACCACAACATTTACATTCCATCAATTAAGGCTCTCAGTTGACTCATGGAAATTCTCAACTCAGAACCTAGGGTTTTGTTTTTTGTTTTGTTTTTGTTTTTTTTTTTTTTTCTCAATGGAAGGTCGGCCAAGTTTTGACCTTGTTAATGATTAGTGTCAAATCAGATGATAAACCTAAAGAGTGACAACGCATGGATTTGACAAAAAATTTGTTTGCCACATGAAATTATCAATCAGAAAGTAGGCTTGCGTCCACATGCCACATGGTCCTGGTGAAATCATTAGCCTTTGATATAAACAACGAACTGTCAGGACCTCTCAATCTAACCATGGAGGAAATGCAAAGCAAGACAGGAGAGATAGAGTTGCGTATTTTTCCAAGGCGAGCAATCATGTTCCCTTGTCGAAATCTTCTCATGTAGATCCTCAAGGTTACCTAATACTTTTTCAAAAGGGAATATAGGCTTCAAAGTCAGTGGCATAGCAAGAAAATGTTTTTATGGATTAATATATAAATTAAAAGTTAATATTTGATATATTGATTTACTGTATATACTATCAATGATTTACTTTCAATAAATTTTTTTTTTGGAGTTAAGGATGGCAGATGGAATTAATTTTAGAAGCTGAACACTTTCTATGACATCTTCCTGAACACTTGATATATCAAATCTTCAATAATTTGTTTTGGAAACACTGTCCCCCAACTTCTAAAAAGCTCTCCTTCTCCAATGAATTGAGTTAGATTTTAGATTTTGTATCTGACTCTAATTAAGTTCAGTAACTTTCAGTTAAGGTGCTGACCGGAAACCTTTTACTTATTAAAAGCAAACCAAGCTAATTATAATGATTATGCATATATAAACTAGTTGACACTTGTTTATGTAATCATCTTTGTATTCATGTTCCATTTCCATATATACGCGACTTTACAAAAGCATGTGTCTGATTTGGCATTAGCTTCAAATTTTATCTTCTTTTTTCCTCCCAAATTACATAAATTATTTTTTTCACAAAACAGTATTCTTTATTCCATTTTTTTTATGGAGGGAGAGGTTTCATTTCAAGGATCTGTTTTAAAGGAAAATTTCCATTATAAGCTTATTATTGATACAGTGTTAACATTTAATAATATATGTTGTTAATAAACTACAGATTGACATTTCATTTTAGATTATATCTGTACCAGTACAATGAGTTAAAATTTTGGTGCAAATAATAGTAGAAAAAAATGGAAATTTAGGATTTGGTTACATTTATTTTTGTTTTAATTCTACACATTCGGTTTCATGAGAGTTATTATAGAATCTTGACCTGGTTTACCTAAAGTCACAAAATTTTAGTTAAAACCATATTTATTAAGAAAAATATTTATTTGATTAAAATATTTAAAATAATTTATTTACTTATTATGAATCAATATTTTATAATTAATTTTAAACCACGTCAAGATTTCATGATAACTTCATTATTGCTGTCAGTACATTATATCGACCTCCAAATAGCCAGCTGGACAGGATTGAATTTTGAGAGTTAATTTCCTCTCAACTTGGATTTGAAAGCCGAATTTACTAGACCCACTTTCAAAATTAAGTAAAGAAGTGTGGAAAAGTCAACAGGAAAAAAATGAAAAACATCAAAATTTTGGTAACAGAAAAAAAAATTCTATATATGGTTCTCCTTCATGTTTATTAGTCAAATAAGCAACGTTCTTGATCAAACTCTATACAATAAATTTGGGTGATGGCTCAGAAAGCCGAACTTTATTGGACACACATCAATATTTTTCTACTACTACTTAAAGTCCAACATAAACCCATTTCCCCAATAGAACACGGCCAATTTAATGAAGGCATTAGCCAATGAAAGAGATGGATGTAACATCACTTAAAACTGGAAGATTTCTGACCTTTTAGGTATAAAATTTGGAAAGGAAAGTTGAAACTTGAGCTTGATCCTTTCTTTCTGTCAAATATATACATAAAAAAAATTTGGTAGTAGGACCTGCAAAACTGGTTTTAATCATTTATGGTAGTACACAAATAAATGCCGATTTAGTAATGGTTTTTTTTTTTTTTTGTGCTATCTTTCAAAAAGGTCAATGAAGCTTTAAACAAAAGAGTAGTGGCAAAAGGAGTCATGCAAATTAATGAAGGAAATAAAAAGGGTTAATATGATTTGGGCAAATTGCAAAGTAAATTATAGGTATTAAAAATAATAATTTTAGGTATGGAAATGCGTACGAAGAAAGAGAGTTGTGATGGGTTTATTGATTCCAAATGATTTGACAAGACAAGGGTTGCATGTGAGAGGGGATATGATGTAGACACAAGATCTGACCCTTCAACCCAGCCCTTTCGTCTCAACCTTAGTCCGGTACGCGTCAACTTACAAAATATTATTTATTTTATTATTAAATTTCAATGACTTTATTTTCTACAAAAGTCTAATTGCAGATTCAAGATTTTTTTTTTTTAATATTCAGTTGTATATATTATCAATGAAAAAAATATTAAAAATTTTTTGGAATGTTGAAAGTAATTTTTTTACACTTTTTTATTTTTAAGTTTTTCGAGTGTTTAAACAAAAAATTTAAAAGTATTTAATTTTTTTATTTTTTCATTTAAAAAATATTTATAAACCAATCATACGAATTGAAAATATAAGACTATTTATAGCTAAATCAAATTCTAATACATAATTAATGTAAAATTTTTAACTTCTTTTTAAACCATAAATTCAGACTCATCACAGCCGACCCCAACAGCAGTAGCAGAAGCAGAAGCAGAAGCAAGCAGAAGCAAGCAGGCAAAGGCAGGGACAGCCAGTAGCGAGAAAGAGAGAGTCCATTTTACAAATAGAAAAAAGGGCTAAGAAACCGTACGACCACGACGGAAACGGTCCCGATGCCCTAGTACCCTTATCTAGTCGATACGTGTCAAGACAGTATCACTACTCCTTGTCTAATCTTAATGTCGTTTAATAACCTCGAAACTGTTTTGTAAACTGAGTACCATGTATGCCCATGAGCGGGCAGAGTGTGCTTTTTTTTTTCTTTTGTATTAATATTTGGGGGCACAGAGCCCACCTGCCAACGATGACCATCTGTCATATACGACTCTTTCTCTTTCCTTGTTCTCTTGGATGTGTTTCAGAGGTAGAGTCTTTGATAGATTGCTTGATGCTAAAAGACTTGTCTTAAAAAGAGAAAGAACAGTGACTGAGGGAGAGAGAGAAAAAAATTCACATGTTTTTCTTTCAATTTTTCTCTCATTCCTTTCGCCCTTTGGGATTATTTATCTCAACAAATTCCGTCAATTTCCTTTTTCTTTTCCCTATAAACAACAGAAAGAAAGAAATAAAGTCATTGAACAATCTTTCTCTTTGCTTGGTGTGTGTAAAAAAGAAAAGACAAAAAGAGAAAGACTGTTAGTTCTCATGAGAGTGTTTATAAATAAATATTGGGGTTTTGAGCTTTGGTTTCCACAGTTGAAACTGAGAGTTAAGTCAGTGTAAGCGTGAGCAATGAGTCTCCTTTGGTGTCAGAGATTGGGAGGTATTCTTGGCTGTTTCTCAACCCAACATCTTCAACATGAACAACTGGATCACATTTGACTTGAAACCTTTCCTTTGATTTCTTGCATGCGGGCCAACATTTGCTTTGATTTTGGAATTACCATAACTCACTTTCCCTAATTCCTTTTGTTTATGCATGGCTTATTCTTATTGATCTATTTTAATAGAAATATTATAAGGATCAACAATTTCATTTCATATATATATATATATATATATATATATTGAGTATGTAATAGCAATGTCTTCCTTTCCAACTCCAACTGCAAGTTTTGTAACGTGCAAAGTTTAAAAATCCGACTTTTCAATATTTAAATAACAAATACACTTAAATAAAATATGATATCTACAACATGATAATAAATTTATCTTTTTTTTTTTCTTTTAACATTATAAAGGAGCCTTCTTCGTGTAATGGTTGAGATTTTTGATTGGCTAGTGTTGCAATTTTGATTATAGCTCCCTTTTCCTATCTCGTTAGTAAGATTGTAATTACTACAAATTTTATTAGGTCATACATACATTATTTCAATCTTCACCCTTTCTTTTACTATTGAAGCATATTAGGATTTAGGTGCAATGAATCTAATAAAGAATAATAATATGGAAGAATTCTAATTTAAGAATATAGAAAACTAAGCTCTTCAGCTAGAGAAATTATTGCCAGTTTTGTTTTATTTAACTACAGGGAAAACCAAAAAAGAGAAAATAAAAGTTAAGGATGCAGCTAGAATTTTAAACGACTAATAGCTAGGATCAAATATAATTTGTTGATGTTTTAATAATTCAAAATTTTTATATATTTTCAATTTTTAATAATTAGGGACTGTTAAAAGAAATCCAGCACTACAAATTTTTTGACTTCTAATTAAAACCATGCAACTATGTTACACTCACCAAGTTAAATGATACATGATAACTATATTATTTATTAATTTATTATATAATAAAACATATTTATTTATTAATTTATTATATAACATTATTATTTATTATATTAAATTAACACAATTATTTCAATATTTAAAAAAATAAAATGGAAAAAAAGGAAAAAATAGCACGGATATTTTTGTCCAATCACTATAAATTTAAGGAAAAAAATGAAAAAGAAAAAACAGAGATCAGGGACAAAATTGGAAGAGGAGGTGCGGCAAGAATGGATAAATTCTACCGGAGCTGTTAGTTACAATGAAAAATTAACGCGCGATTCCCTAATTTGTGATATCCAAATACTTTAGGCGGCGTTTGATATTTTTGTAAAATCATTATGTTAATATAATTATTGAAGTAATTTTATTATTAAGGTAATTTTAACAATCGTGATTTTTAATTATTTTATTTAGTTAATAATGATTAACTTTTAAAAGATAAAAATTACTGTACATGATATTATTAAAAATAAAATATTATTTTATTAAATGTACGAAAATAATCACATATATTGTTGTAGTTATATAAATTAATAATTTTATAGTTTTTTAAAGATAATAATTTGTAAAATATTAGTAATATTTATTTATTTTATAATAAAATTTAATTAAATTATTAAATTAATAAATATATTTATTGATAGGTAAGTTTATTTTTTAATACAAATTGTGTAAAAAAAAATTAAATTAGAAAATGAAACCAATCTATTAAATTCATAATAAAAGAAAAATAAAAACTTAAATTATGTATAAAATATTAAAAAAATACAAAATATTTTGAACTTGTTATAATGAATATTAATTTAAAAACATAAAAATTTATAATATAAAATAATTATAATTTTAAGATGCAACAATATTTTAATTCACATATTAAATGGGTAAATTTGATTATTGTTAATTTTACATATTATTTCACCTTGGTGATAAAAGTTTTGCACCTTTTTATATAGAATTGATCACCCTCCAAGACAGTGATCTGTTCATTCTTAGTAATCTAATATCACCGCTATGTATCATCACCAAATGCTTATTAAGCACAGTAATATAATTATTATGTGTAAATCACAATAATTTTTAGAGTAATCATCCCATATCAAACATTACCTTAATGGTGTCAATGAACTCCAAAAAGTATTGGAATTGCATTGTTAAGTGAGATCCAAATGGAACCTTGGTAAAAAATAATTATGCATAAATTGAAGACTAGAAAATTGGGCACAAAAAAATTCATGATCTTTAGAAACATTATTTTCAATTTCTTTATAAATTAAACTGGAAAATTCTTATCGATTGTTTCCAAGTCCCAGAATTTTAACTAAATTCGGAAATCTTTGATTTCCAATTTTCAAATTTAATTATTTATATTATCAAATTTATCATATTATACAAATGAAAATTAAAAATTAAAAAACATTTTTTAAAGTGAAAGGATTTTTTTCTTCTTAAATAGTGATAGACTTAGAATTTTTTAGAGATATCCACTTATAATATATAAATTAAAATTTGTCTACGGATTTACCAATTTTATTAATGAAAAGAGTGTCCATAAAAAAATTTTGAAAAATTTAAAGAGTGCTTAGAAAAAATTTTCTTCAAAGTTTCTTATTTTTCAATTTTTAAGTGTCCAAAGATACTCTATTTCACAGTGTAGATCCACCCGTGTTCTTGAGTTGATAAAATAGAATTAAATCGTTCATTTAAAATGTAAGGATTAATGTGCCAACGAGGTATAGTTTTATGGGCAACAAAGATGCTTTAATATATATATGTTTATGTCTTTAATTTGATCTAAGTTTGACCATACACTATAAGAAAATGAATATTTAGCAATGGTCAAAATTATTATTAAATATCTATTTATCATTAGTAAAATTATTTTGAAACGATTTTTTTTTGTCGTTGTAGGGTCATTGCTATTAACTTTGATGTTTAAGAGATAAAGCAAAAATTTATGGTATCATTGATAAAAATAGATAATACAACAAATTTGGTTGTTGTTATATAAATCATATATTCACAACGATAAAAGTCGTTGCGCAAAATTTTTTTTAGCAACAACAGATTTTGGTTAAAAAGAATTTACGCAACATTATTATTATGGTTGCAAAATTTTTTGTAACAATATTTTTTTTGTTGCTTAAGTTTTTACATAATGATAAAATGTAATTGTTAAAAAAATTATTTTGCAACAACAAGTAACGTTGTATAAGCTTTATTTTAGCAACCATGTAATTTCATTATAAAGACTGTTATGCAACAATATATGTTGGTTACATAAAATATTTTGTAACGATAACACATTGTTCTTCTAACTTCATTTTAGCAATCATAAATTTAGGTTACAAAAACTCTTATGTAATAATATTATTTTGGTTACATATCATATTCTATAATGATTAAATGTCGTTTTAACTTTATTTTAGCAACCTTATATTTCAATTACAAAAACTTTTTACATAATAATATTGTTTTGCAAAAAATTACACTTTTAGTGACAAATTTGGTCACTTCATCTATGTTTATGAATAAAAATAATAACAATAATTTTATTATTATTCAAAAGTAAATAAAATGACCACATTTATAACATGTTTTTAATTTCCAAAATCTCAAAAATATTATCTAAACTACAATAATCAATTAAAATTATACTTATATCTTTTCATAAAAAAATTAAATAATTACTACAAAAGAAAAATTAGTCCACTAATATGAAAATAACAAAGTAAAAATGTAAGCTAGAAGTCCATAGATGATCCCAATAAAGTTCACACTTCATTATTTTCCTACAAAACAAATAAAATAAAAAAATCAATAAATAGTTAAAAAAACTTGTTATATAATTGTTATTAGAAAAATTAATTGACTGTCAAATTAATTTAACGTGTATCCAAACCCTACAAGAAATAAATTTAATTTGCATCCAATTTAGATAAATAATAATTAAAAGTATAAAATCTAATATCAAAATTAAATTGTAGTTCACATTCACATAGATGCTAAATATACAAGTTTTCAAGTACAACAAAACAATTTAAATAATAAAAATTTATTATTCGTGAATTAAAAATAACTATAGTTGATTCCATGATGGATGAAAAATCATTATCATCTACCTCAAATTGCCCTTGATTGTGTAAGTTGAATCCGTATTAGAACATAAAAAATCTAAGCATTTTAAAATAAACTTATAAATAAATTAAATCGTACAATTAGATGAAATTAAAAAACCATTAAACAGAAAATACATGACATAATTAAGAAACTTACAAACAATATGGTTAAATTTTGTAGCCCAAATCTAAAAGTAAAAAACTAGATCTCAAATTTGTAAGGAACAGAGGAACATAAAGAAGAAACTTACCTCTAACTATAAGAAAATTAGATTTTTTTAAAGAAAAACATCACCTTCCATCCATGAAATGCTTTGGTTATGATTTCTATTATCAACAACAAAAGAATCAATAAATTATAACTAAAAGCTATGGAGCTAGAACTTTAATAATCATCAAAGTAAATAGAAGAACAAAGAAGTTTTGAGAGATATCATGAAAAGAATGAAAGAATGCATTTGAGTTTCTTGTTGGATGTCAAACTATTTACTCAGACAGTGTGCAAGGCTTTAGGAATCAAAATACATTCAGTGCTCTCACTTGTCTTCCATCAACAATATTAATAAAAGAAATACTTATAGGTTTGTTTATCAATTCATCTTTTTTTATCTATTTGTTTGGCTTCAGTTCTTAAAAGATTCCTTATCCATAAGTTTAGATCTGTGTAAATAAAAAAAAAAAGTTAGAAATAAGTTGAAAGCATAAAAACTGGGATGTTGGGTGCAAGTTGCGACGTTGGGACTTCGGAGTGGAACCTGGCTGCTGGGGAAAAAGGAAGAAAGAAATTTATTAGGGTAATAGGTACTAGGGTTTGATTACATTATTACTTTATTAACCTCTTTAATAGAGTTTAAAAATTTTTTCCATTTAACTAGGCGGCATCTAGTTGGCCTTTATTTTTTCGATGCTAATGTTATATATGTTTATTGATACTTGGTTTCAATTTTATTACTAGTAAATAAATAATGTTTTAGAATATTAACAAAAAACAAAATTAAAATTTTGTTACCTAATTTATAACTACACCTATAATATTTATACAAATATATAATAGTATTTTTTAATAATTTTTATTTAGTTTCATGTTTGAATATTAAATGATAAAAATTGTAACTACAATTATTAGAATTGAATTGGATAATGACTTGGTTAAGGCTTTCGGTCTTGAGTCAATGATTCAATTTTGTTACCTATAGTTTATAACTATACTTATAATATATATATATATATACACACACACAAATATATAATAGTATTCTTTCATGGTGACTTTTTTGTGGTTAAAAATATTGTAAAGATTTCATACAAAAATTTTTTCATTGTATAAAACATTTAAAAAAATCAACTAGGCAGTGATTATAAAAGGTCATAACAAATATGAAAAAGAGTTTGTAAAACTCTTTTTTTTATTATATAAAATATTAAAAAGTTAATTAGGCAACAATTATGAAAAATCGTTGCAAGGGAAATAAAAAACAAAATTATTGACATACAAAATGTTATTGCAATGAATTATCCTCCTCTTATCTATTTGTTTTATAAAACTCTACAACAAAAATTGAAATAAAAAGGTTTTCCTACCAAAATGAGAGCAAAATTTTCCTAGCAAAATTGATTTGATTCTTATCATTATTGAGAAGAAAAATATTATATTATATAAAATGAATTATTTATTTTATCATACAAGCATTATTTTTTATAAATATGATTAAATATTTGTATCAAATTTTTTGTTGATATATAAAATATTAAAATTTTGATTAAGCAACAACATCGTAAAGTCATTGGAAATACAATTAATATTTAAAATTTTTTTGTGTGTTACAAATAATTGAAATTGCAAAATAAATTATAGTAATATAAAATATATTTTTTAAAATAATTTTGCAATGATTTATAATTTTAGAATTTTTTTACAAAAATTGATATAAGTATTGTAATAATTTTTTTGTCGTTGAATAACAATATTAAAAATAAATTAAGCAATGACATTGAAAATCATTGCAAATAAAATAAGTTTTCGTAACAATAATTTTTTTTATCGTTACAAATATGAGGAAATTTTTGTAATATTTTTTATCATTGTATAAAATATTAAAAAAATAAACTAAACAACAATATTGAAAAATCATTGTAAATAAAATAAGTTTTCACAACAACAATTTATTATTATTATAAATATGATAAAAATTTCATAAAAAGTTTTTTGTTGTTATATAAATTATTAAAAAAATAAATTAAGCAACGACCTTAAAAAATCATTGCAAATAAAATAGGTTTTTATAATAATAATTTTTTTATCATTACAAATATGATAAAACTTTTTGTAACAACCTTTTTGTCATTGTATAAAATATTTAAAAAATAAATTAACAACATTGAAAAATCATTTCAAATAAAATAAGTTTTTGCAACAATAATTTTTTATCATTCCAAATATGATAACAGATTTTTGTCACAACTTTTTTGTCGTTGTATAAAATATTAAAAAAATAAATTATTAGCTTTTTACGTGAGATGGTGATCTAAGAGGAGGGTAAATTAGATTTTTTCAAATTTTTCATAAATAATGATTTTAAAATAATTGAATGAAAAATTAAAATCAATATCAAAATATGATGTAAATAACAATAAATTGATGAACTATAAGCAAGTATAAACTATAATCAAAATAAAGAGAAAAGAATTGAAAAATCAAATATAAGAATTTATAGATATTCAATCCTTCTCCACAAGGCACCTACGTTCTCTCTCTTAGTTGTTTATATCAAGGCTTCAATCCATTATTCTTGAATTGAAAATAAAACCCTATCTTTTTCTCTCTAAGATTTAAGATAGAAACCTTACACTCTATACTTTCTAGGCTAAGTAGCAACCTCTCAATCCTATAAATTCAAGAGGATACCTCATCTCTTGATTATAAATTCACTTAAGAGAAATGTAAACTTAAAACATCTCTTAATGGCCTAGCGTTTGCTTAATGAAGTACAAAGAAATTTAATGAATGAACAACACAATATAGTTTGGATACAACAAATATAAAAGATATAGATTTTAAGCTCTAACAACTCTTGATTCTTTGAAAGAATGAAAATATAACTTATTGGTTCTTGCTTTCTTGACTCATCAACCTTTTTGATATGTTAGAATGCCCAATTTGTAGACAAATTGAAGAACTAGCCATTAGGGATGGTTTGGAATAAGAAATGCCCGTTGAAAGCTTGGAAATTAGCTATTAGAGTGTTTCTGGGCATAAAAGATTGATCCCTTTTAATACCAATCAATCTCTTTTTCAAGTGATTGATCTCATAGCCTGGGTGATCGATTCCTTTTCAATCATGGAGTAAAATTTTCATTATGGATAAAAACCAATCGATCTTTTTTTGAGGGGATCAATCTTGTCCAACGTGGTGGTTGTCTACTATTTTGCATTATACTCATTAATTTGATCATGTCTTGAGTTATACAAATCCAAATAAAAAAGCTTTTGAAGACTTAGAAACTAAACTTAAAGGGCTTTGTATCTATATAAAATTCATCACCTAATTCATTGTATACGAATTATAATTAATTTTCAAATCTACCTATTATACAATTTTTAAACAATGGAAAAGTGTCTAATAAAAATTTAAAATCTTTTCTTAAAAAATTTGGATTTTGATTTTGTTTGATCCATTAGAAAGTAGACTCAAAGATCTTTCCAACCATATAAATTTCAAATATTAAAGCTTTGTGAATTAATATAGAAAAATAAAATAAGTTCAATGTTAGAAAATTTTGTTTTTGTAAAATAACTTTCTTAAGTTAATATATTTCTCAAAACTAATATTATTAAAATTATATTAAGTCCAAAATGATTGTGTTCACTTTAAAAACAACAATTGGACTTTCATTCAAGCTCAAATAAATAATGTTTAAAGATAGTTTTGGTTTGAGAAATAAGAAAACATAAAGAAATGTTTGTTTAAACTTTGAAATCATATTATTTACTTAGTACCAAAATATAAAACTTAAGAACATGTAGTAAATAAATCTTTTTTAAAATCTTGATCAAGTTTATTTAGCTTAATGTTTTGTCATTTCAAAATAAGAATCAATTCAAGACTAACAATCTCCCTATTTTTTATATGACAAAACTTAAAGGTAAATTTACTTAATAAAAAACTTTCTTTAAGACATGTAAGATTCTGAAAAACATTTTGAACAACTCTCTTTAAACTTTGCAGGGTAAAACTCTCTCTCATTTAATGCATCTTAATCTAACACAACTCAACAAACATATGCTAGTCAAATATATGAAATAAGAACAATCAAACATATGCATATCAAGCACAAGCAAATTTGTCCATATGATATTTCTCCCTTTTTTTGTCATAGCAAAAAGGCATGAGCAAATAAACACAAAAATAAGGTATTAGCAAATATATTCACGAAACATTTTTCTCCTTTTTTGTTAACCTCTTTATACCAAACTTTAAAAACTCCTATACTAATTGTTATAAGTATACAAGAAGAAATATCCATAAACTCTCCCTTTTTTTTCATATCAAAAGAAAGAGAGATCAATTTAAAGCGTAGACAAAATGCTTGATATCAATAATATTAAGATTATTTTGAATGCATATAATCAAGTCACAATGAAGTTCACATACATGTTTTTAAGCACAAAAGCATAAGTGTATCCAATTTAAACATTATTGCCCAAAATCATTCTTTTCAATCTAACCACATGAAATTTATGAGCAAAAGGATAATATATGATATGTAAACTACTCATAAATCATGTTATCATAAGATGTGCTTAGAACTTAAGATATCAATAACAATTAAGCATAAATTCAAGTACATGCATATAAGATCATATCAATTGTTAAGATACCAATTATTAAAGATATGTTATCACAAAACATACTAATTGTTATCGCAAAATAAATCAAGCAAAATTGTATTCTAAGATTGCTCATAATTTCAAAATAAGGATTAATCAATTTTAGGCACACATAATTTTGCATGAAAGGTATAAGCTATATTAAGGATAAACACATAAATAAGAATCTATGAAAGTTTAAAAAATCTTTAGCAATTTTAATACCAATTGTTAGCAATTTTATTCAACAACTTTCATAGAGCACACATACTTTAAGCATATGAAATATTCATTTAATACATGCATAAATGATAATAGTAATCTTTCATAAGCTATTCTATCCAAACAAGAACCCAAAGCTTATATGTATATAATAAATCATAAGTACTAATGAGCAATGAGGTTCAATCATCATGTCCTAACAAAGATTATATAAGCGTGATTTTTCAAATATGATGAGCACGTATGCTATAGCAAAAAAAATAATGAAAGCATAATTATTCAATTATAATCCAAATAATTTCAATGCATAGCAAAGTACTTACCTCAAATATATGCAAGTATTCAATCATATATTTCAATCAAAATCATACAAGCATATGCAAAATACATAAGCAATATACCTAATTCAAAAAATATACAATCATTTGAGCATAATTTGGTACATGCCATCTCAATGATCTCAATCAATGAATATGTATATAAATTTTAACTTATAATTCATAATCTATAAGTCAAATCAATTTAAAAATCAAGAAAGCAACATAACCAACTCATAGCCATGGTCAAATATTTATCTTAAACAAATATTCATGTAAAAAAAATTATTAATTACATCAAGGTAATCAAGAACTAGGCATGAATATTAATTAATCCAAGCATTTAACAATGTTAAGGTAAATTTTATCAAGTAGTTTGGTGATTAATTTGTGCAAAGTATTCACAAATTCAAACATAATATCTCATTTTTGCACATATCAAAGCAAGAATTTATCAAATAATGCATTAAACATTATAAATCATAAACTTATAGCATAGATTCAATACAATTACCTCCATCCTTATGAAGCTATGTTGTTAGGCTTATT
Organism: Durio zibethinus; assembly: GCF_002303985.1. Next base: position 7,243,189 of record NW_019168481.1, on the reverse strand, counting down.
ATATTTAAGTGAGACTTTGAATCCTCCATTTCACATCATTTAAGCTAGTCTTTGATGTACTTAGGCTTAATTGATAAAGATGACATGTTTTGCTTGATATACTTGAAATTCCAAAAATGTAATCTCATTCATGCTCATTTCAAGTTCTCCTAGCATAGACTTAAAAAAATTTCTTGACAAAGGATTTTCATTAAAAACATTAAGAAAATCAATTGATAAAAATTATACCAATTGTTAGAAAATGAATTCCACATTTTAAGTCTTTATAGGCAAAAGAAATTTTATTCATTAAGCATAAGTTGCCAATAGCAAAAGAGATATATACTTAAGTTAAAGGCCATATGTCAATTTAAACATCAAATAGCATAAGAATGATACTAAAGTAAAAGTTCTCATGTAGTGTGTAATGTATCAATCGTTCTAGAGTATTTATGAACACAAAAAGGATATATTCAATAATCATATATATATAAGAAATCGCCAAATAATATGTCAAAATAAATTTTAGGCCATTTGAAAACTAAAAATTCAAGGAAGACATATTTATCATCAAAAACATATTCAAGAAAATTTTGTACAAAAGCATAAATATGTCAACACAAATTATAAGTCATAATCAACAATGACTTAAGCTAAAAATAAGCATCATAAGAAATTTATTTGCTTAAGTTATGTTGCAACCATGTCAAGTCAAGAAAAATTACATTTATCATATATCCACACACTTGACAAGAACAATAGATGAACAAATAACATCTATCATTTAAAAAACAAGTAGTTCATTAATTTAAAAACACAAATAAAAGATATATAACATTTAAACACAAAACAAGCATATCACAAAAATATTTCACAAATTAACAAATAAACAATTTAAGCTCTTTCAAATCACAAGTATGAAGGTCAAGTTGAATCAATCATCATATGAGCACATATCTTTACTAAAAACATAAATGAACAATGAATCAATATATATCACTTAAACACATAAAGTTCATCAATTCATAAACACAAAAGAAGAAATAAATCTTGAATTAATAAGAATAAAGAATTAGATTATATTTCAAGATTATTTCATAAGAAGTCAAGAGATGAACAATCAAACATCAATATATATGCTTTAAGCACAAGATGATCATCAATTTCTAAAATTACAAATCAAGAGCTAAAACAATTAAGAATAAAATAATCAAGTTTAAATAATATTTCACAAGATCTAAGTATTATAAACAAGTTAAGTAATTTTAAACAACAAATCAATATGCATAAAAATCACAAAAATCATTTTCATCATGCTAAAATCATTCAAAGAAATATATTTATGCAAAATACCATAGGATAAATCATTCAAAGCTTAATATTTTAAAAATTTTTTTTTGATATTTTGAAGCTCATTTTTACTTGAAAAAGACCTTAATAAATCTCATAACTGTCAAGCTCATTTTTAACCAATTTGAACCATTCCAACAAATTTCAAATGATAAAACAAAGTTGTTCAAGTGATCATTTGGCCTTAGAAACAAGAACATCAAAAAGTCAATTCTTAAACCCTATATTTCTTTGAAAAAGGCTATTAAAATGGGTAAATATGTTTAAACACACATTTAAGCTCTTCAAACCATTTAGCAAAGTTTTATATTACACTTTGAAAAAGTTCAAATGGTTTTAATGCCCATAAAAGTTTAAAAATAAGATTTGATATTTTAAGCTCTACAATTCTCTGAAACTTGCATGTAACACTTATGAAAAATTGAAACTATTGTAAGTTATCAATTTTTCTTTGTTTGAGCAAGTTTAAATCATTGAATTCAAGATATTCAAATTCATTTTACAATTAAAAGCTTGTTAAAACAAAATTTTATATTTTAAGGCTTGACTATAGCAAAAATCATTTTTAAAGCAAAACATAAATTCTCAAATTCATTAAGTTTTGAATGCTTCCCCTAAGTTTGTGCATAAATATAAAAGTAATTTAGTACACAATTAATCATATCAAGCACCAATAATAGTTTCACAAATAATATCCAAATATCAAGATCATTCATGCAATCCCAATATTAAGAGCATTCATAAGTAATCCCACAAATTCATTAGAACATTCATGAATTCTCCTAAAAATGTATCTTAAGAAAATAAATATTAAACACAATATCAACAAGCATGAGGTATATATTAAAATCATATATTAAAAAAATTACCTACTAAATTCAAGCTAACATATATCAAATAAAATTGGTATATTCAACATATATCAACAAAGCACATACCAATATTCATTAAACATCCAATGTCCAACAAGAATAAGTAACCAATTTCATATTCACTTAAAATAAAAGTTTAGAGGTTACCCATCTCCATTGTGTGTCTAGAGTCTTTCAAAGTCATAATGTAGCTCCTTACTCTAGCACACGTACGAGAGACATTCTCTTTTGATTTTTGGTGTCCAAATTACTTTAGGTCCTTGAGAGTTAGTCACTAAGTCTCTTGTTCCTTTAGGAACCTATACTTGTCTAATTCTAAATGAGACTTTTCTTTTAATAGGACAAGTAAGCATAGTACGATCATGAAAATGACAAAAATTACATTTAATCATTTTAGTACTTAATGAACTCTTTAAAAAATTTTGTTTTTCATTCCAATTTCCTTTTCAAATCAAAATTTTTTTTCTAAAAATTCATTTATATTTTGAGAGGTTTCTAAATTCATTTTCAACTTTTCATTTTGTTTTTCCAAATCATTCTTTATATTCATTAAAAATTTATTTTCAACTTTTAATTTTGAAATCATTTTCTTATGTTTCAAATGCATATTTTCAAACTCAATTACTAAATCATTGTAAGCATCTTGTAACTCATCAAAAGTATAAGAGTTTGAATCATAAGAGTTAGATGTTAACTTTTATTCCTCAGTAGCCATAAGATATTATGCATATTAGTTGAAAATTTATCTTTCATGTAGCTTATCGAACATCTTCTATATCTCATTTGAAATGGAGTAATTTGAGACCAAATTGAAGTTATGAGAGTCAAAAGCTCAATAGAGAAAGCACTTTGCATTGGCTTCATTCATTAGTTATCTCATATAGTTTACATCATTTGAAGGAATTCCAAACCCTTTCTCTATCACATTCTAAGCTTTAAAATCATGAGCCATTATGAACACCTTCTTTTTTATTCTCCATTCATAAAATTTATATTTATTGAACATGAGAGCTTTAAGGATTTTCTCACCATCTTGAAACCTAAATTGAGCCATAGGATCTTTACTCAAGGTCGTTAAACCTACAAAAAAAGACCAATGCTCTGATACCAGTTGTTAGCTTTTTAGGTGAGATGGTGATCCAAAAGAGGGATGAAGTAGATTTTTTCAAATCTTTTTCAAACAATAATTTCAAAATAATTAAATGGAAAATTAAAATCAATATCAAAATATGATGCAAAAAATAATAAATTGATTAACTATAACCAAATATAAACTATAATCAAAATAAAAAGATAAGGATAGAGAAATCAAACACAAGAATTTATAAAGGTTCGATCATTTTTCATAAGGCACCTACGTCCTCTCTTTTGGTTGTTCACACCAAGGCTTCAATCCACTATTCTTGAATTGACAATATAATGCTATCTTTTTCTCTGTAAGGCTTAAGATAGAAATCTTACACTCTTTACTTTCTAGGCTAAGTAGCAACCTCTCAATCTCACAAATTCAAGATGATACCTCACCTCTTAATTATAAAATCACTTAATAGAAATGCAAATTTAAAACATCTCTCAAAGGCCTAGTGTTTGCTTAATGAATACAAAGAAATTTGATGAATTAACAACACAATATAGCTTGGATATAACAAATACAAAAGATGTGGATTTTAAGCTCTAACAACTATTGATTCTTTAAGAGAATGAAAATATAGCTTGTTGATTCTTACTTTCTTAATTCATCAACCTTCTTAGTGTGTTGGAATGCTCAATTTATAGAGGAATTGAGAAACTAGCCATTGGGGATGGTTTGAAAGAAGAAATGCCCATTGGAAGCTTGAAAAAACTAACCATTAGAGTGTTTTTGAGCATAGGGGATCGATCCCTTTTTGGTACCAATCGATCCCTTTTTCAGATGATCGATACCCTAGCCTAGGTGATTGATCCCTTTTCAAATCCTAGAGTAAAATTTTCATTATGGATAAAAAACCAATTAATCCCTTTTTTAGGGGATTAATCCTGTCCAGTAGGGTGGTTGTTTCCTATTTTACACTTTACTCACTAATTTGATTATATTTTGAGTTATACAAATTCAAATTAAAAGTCGTTTGAAGATTTAGAAATTAGACTTAATGGGTTTTCTGTCCATATAAAATTCATTACCTAATTCATTGTATATGAATTATAATGAATTTTCAAAACCACCATTTGTGCACTTTTTAGACAACTACAAAGTGTCTAGTAAAAATTCAAAATCTTTTCTTACAAAATTTAAATTTTGATTTTGTTTAATCCATTTGAAAGTAGACTCAAAGAGCTTGCCCACCATATAAAATTCAAATATTAAAGCTTTGTGAATTAATATAGAAAAATAAAATAAGTTTAATGTTAGAAAACTTTGTTATTGTAAAACAACTTTCTTAAGTTAATCTATTTCTCAAAACTAATATTATCAAGATTGTATTAAGTCCAAAATGAATATGTTCACTTTAAAAACAATAATTGGACTTTCATTTAAGCTTAAATAAATAATGTTCAAAGATACTTTTGATTTGAGAAATAAGAAAACATAAAGAAAGGTTTGTTTAAACTTTGAAAATCATATTATTTATTTAATACCAAAATATAAAACTTAAGAACATATACTAAATAAATCTTTTTCAAAATCCTGATCTAGCTTATTTAGTTTAATGTTTTGTTATTTCAAAATGAGGATCAATTCAAGGCTAATATAAATTAAGCAACAACATCTAAAAATCATTACAAATAAAATAGTTTTCGCAACAATAATATTTTATAGTTACAAATATGCTAAAAAATTTTGTAATAACTTATTTTATCGTTGTATAAAATATTTAAAAAATAACTTAAACAACAATATTGAAAAGTCACTGCAAATAAAACATGTTTTCACAACATTTTTTTTTTTACGAATAGATTGACAACGATAAAATTTATCATTATATAAAATATTAAAATTTTCAATTAATCAACAATTGTAAGAAGTTGTAAATATAATAAAATTTCGTAATGATACTTTCATTTGTTACAAAATAGGGTTGTTAAATATCTTGTAGTGATATATGAATTTTATCCAATTTAATTTGCATTGGTTTATTAGTTTGTTTATTTATTCATTGATTTTTTATATTAGATTTAAAAGTACTGTCATATTTGTTGAATGTTGTTGATATATATAATTGTAATTTACTAGTGTACGTAATCTTTAAAAAAATCTAGCTATCAATATTTTTTAAAAGGGTTAATGTCTTGAACAACCCCTAAACTATAGTAAATATGTGATTCTTGAATTTTAAAAACTAATTTCTATTGTAGTACTTGAATTATAAATTTTTTAATTAATGTATATTTATTCTTAATATAATTAATTTCAAATGATGATATATGGTTGACAACCAAGCACATTAATGGTTTATATATTATGTTAGAGATTTTTAAAACTCAAAGATCACGTTAAATGTTTCATTATAGTTCAAAAATCATTTAAGACGTTAACCCTTCTTTTTAAGATTTTCAATACTTAAATCATGTAAAACCCCTTCATTTCTTTAGCAGCAATTTGAAAAAGAAAAAAAAGAAAAGAAAAAGCAACCCAAAGGAAAAAGAAAAGGTGTGGAAAAGCTACAAAAAGACATTAATGGAATTCTTTTTGCAATTGTTTGATTTGTACATACCTTTAGAATGATTGCTTTTTTCTTTTTAGAGATAATATTTAGATGAAAGACCGGCATTGCCCACTGGTTGGTTGAACTCGTATGAAATTTAAAAATTAATGAATAAATAGCATAGGTGATCCTAAATTTTGAGCTAAGTATCATTTTGGTCTTCATAGTTGGTGTTCATACTTGTAAAGTCATAATGTATTGATCCTTCTATTAGTATTTTCGTTAATTCAGACGTTGGAAATATTGACAAAATGATTAAAACATTATAACTTTACAGGTACAAAACCAACAAGTCATGTTTGGAAGTATAAAAATCAAAACGACATTTGACTTAAAATTTAAGAACTTCAAGTGCTATTCATTCAAAAGTAATTATTAATCGCTCTACTCATTCACCATGAAACTTCCTTTTTTTTTTGGGGGGGGGGGGGGGTAAGTTATATTTTATTTATCTAAGAAAGCAGAGTTCTACTACAAAGTAACTATCCAATTATCTGTACAATTAACAAACAACCTATTCTAGCATAGACACATTTAGGTTCCAAGCATCGCATGACTCTTTATTGACTCTATTTGCAGTAACATGACTTAGCCCCTGTAATCGTATTCGAACATCATCTTTAATTTGAATTTGCAGCTATGTTGTTGTCTCTTCTTTTTGCTTGAATATTTTGGAGTTTCTTTCCCTCCATATGTGATATATGCAAGCATTCCATGCTAGTCTCAAAATTATGGATATCAATACTTTCCCTTCAATCTATTTGTTGCCCAGTTCAATTCTGAACCCCAATTCTCCACTACTCTTTGAATTCTTCATGATTGAAGCAATCATTGCCAGACTTCCTTTGAGTATGCAGAGCCAAAGAAAATATGATCCCTTGTTTCTGCTCCAGTCTTGCATAATCCGCACCTGTCATCAATCTCCATTCCCCAAGCTCCTAGCCTATCTTTGGTTGGTGGGCGATTCAGTATAGCCATCCAAGAGATCAATGAATGTTTAGGAATATGGTTTGTGAACCAATTAGCCTGTGCCGTCTAACCTTTTCTTTCTAAACAATAGTAGCAAAATGGTTATTATTTGGAAAAAGGCCAAACCTCTACTCAATTTCCAGCTTAATGGACTGCCAAGCAATTTGTCTTAGTTGCAACAACTTCTTCCAACTTCAGCTGCTGTTTAGTTGAATTGGAACTTGGCAGACACTCATTACTTTTAGAACATAAGCTTTAAGCCATGCAATCCAGAATGAATCAACTTTTATGAAAATGGACCATATGTTCTTCAAGAGATAGGCTTGATTCCAGGACAATAAATCTTTAGAGTCCTAGTCCTCCTGCTGACTTAGGATAACAACTTGCTTTCCAACTAACTTTGGTTCCCTCTGCTATTCCTACTTTCCCTTTCTAGAAAAAGGTTGAGAAAAGTTGGTTAATCTCCTTTATCATGTGCTTGGGCAATATGAAATGTCTGCACCAATAATTCTACATACTGAAAGTTACGGACTGTATGAGCTACATTCTGCCAGCATATGAAAGTTGTTTTATAGCCCAACTTTTAATTTCAGATGTGATCTTTTCTATCAATGGAGAGCAATATTTTTCTGTAAGTCTTCTAGTGACCAATAGGACTTTCAAATATCTGATTGGCGGTGTGCCAATCTTGAATCCAAAAGCCTATTGAATGGCTAGTGGTTCATTTTTGTCAATTCTAGTCTGAAACAATTCACTTTTTGCACAATTTAGTTGTAGTCCTGAAAAAGTGTAAAATTCTTGCGCACCTTTTTTATCCCTATGATATAATCTACAAAGCCTAAGCAGGTCAATCTAATTTTCTTACATTTTGGATGATAGGCAAATACTCCATGATTGCCTGTTGCATCAAGCATCCTAGAAAAAACATTAATTGCCAAGTCGAATGTGTAAGGAGAGAGAGGATCCCCTTGCCTGACTCCCCTTGCACCTCTAAAGTCCAGTCCTTCATTCAAAGACAATGAATACAAAGGAGTGGTAATACACTCCCAAATCCATCCTATAAACCTTGTAGGTAGCCCAATTGCTTGTAGTACAACATGAATGGATTGCCAGTCTAGCGAGTCAAATGCTTTCTGGAGATCAACTTTGATAACACACCTTGGTGATAAAGTGGTTCTATCATATCCCCTGACCATCCTTTTTGCCATTAAAACATTATCTGTAAGACTTCTCCCTTCAATAAAAGCATTATGACTGCTGCTGATAACATCTGGGAGGAACTTCTTAAGCCTATTAGCCAATATCCTAATAATACATTTATAGACTATAGAACAAGAGATTGGTCTGTAATCCTTGAAGCTACTAGGATTTATACATTTTGGTACTAGTGCAACAATTCTTGAATTGAAGGCAGGTAACATTTTTCCTGTATAAAAAAAGTACGTAACAACCTTACAGATATCCTCACTATGGTCCAAGACTGCTCGAAAAAATGAGCTGTGTAGCCATCCAGACCTAGGGTTTTCTCACTATTGAGTGCAAACATGGTTTCTTTGATCTCCTCTTTGATTACAGGTCTAGTAAGAGTTTCCTAAGTTCTAGTATAAAGTGAAGTTTGTAGAAGTTCAACAAGGAATTCATGCGAACAGCCTACAACATTTTGGTCAGCTGTACCAATTAACTTTTTAAAGAACGAGATAGCATTTTATGAAATTTGGTCAAAAGTTTCTAGCCAGTTACCATCTGCATCAGTTAGAACCAGGTATTTTGATCCCCCTTTTGAATCCACCTTATTCTGGACTTTTGCCTAAAAAAACTTGCCTCAGCATCCATAAATGATTTTAGCTCAAGGGCGAGAAATCTTTCCAATTCAACCAAGTCTATTGTTCATGTCTGAGAAAAAATAGACATTTGTACTAAGTCCAGCTCTTTTCTCTTAGTTTGCACTATGTCTGATAAATTCCAATAGCAGTCATGATTAAGCTTCCGCAGCTCTATTTTCAGCCTTTTAAGCTTCATATGCAATGTAGCCATTGGGTTGCTTTTAACATTCACTCGCCAGGAGTTTCGCATGATCTGCTCGAACTCTGAATTGCCTGTCCAGTAATTGAAAAACTTAAATGGCTTGGGAGGAGAGTGACCAGCCATTTTAAGTTTAATAAGAGCAGCGTAAAGATCTGAGACTACCGGAGCCAAGTATTCCACATGTGAGTTGGCATAAGCAGTACGCCATGCATCATTTATAAGAACCCTGTCTAGTTTCCTTGTTAAATGGCTTCCAGGTTGATGATATGACCAAGTGAAGAAAAGCCCTATTAAGATATGGTCGAGTAATGTCACTTGAAGTAAACAATTTTGAAACTCATTTGTCTCTGAGCTAGCAGTTTGGTTTGTTAGGAAAATGGGTCTAGCCTCATGTAAGTGGTTTTGGACCAAGTAAAGGCCATGGGCCTTGATCTTTCATTTTACACAAAGCCCTAGCTACTTAATAAAAAAGAGTTGGGGTTACTTTAAGTGTGTGTCGAAAACCAAGTAGAGAAAGAAGAAAAGCCAGGAAAAGCAGAGAGAAAAAGGAGAAGGGAAAGTTGGTTGAACGGAAGTCAATCCGTGATCCGATTGAGTTGGAACCTTGTCAGGAGGTTTACGATTCAGAGTTCTACATTCTGAACGGTGAAGATCGGGTTTGAAGCTCTCTAGGAACAAATATAGGGTGTATTTGTTGAGTCACTTATTTGGTGAGATTTCTCCAATTGTTTCTCTAGTTGTTGATTAGCTCTAGTTTTAGCTAGAGAAGAACTTTGTATACCTATTATTTGATAGTGAAGATTTTTCTGGTGGTTCGTGGTTTTTCCCCTTTACACTGGAGGGTTTTTCACGTAAATCTTGGTGTGCTTTATTTTTCCTGCGTATTTTATTATTGATTATTGTCTATTGCTTCTGTATTGTTGTGATTATTGCTTCAGGCGCAACAAGTGGTATCAGAGCGAGGGTTATTTTGAGACATCGATACAGAAGCAACCCAAGATAGAAGTAAATTCTGTTTGAGATCATGGAGGGTGATACAAGTTCCATGATAAAATTGACAGCATCAAATTATTCTATTTGGAAGCCTATGATGGAGGATCATCTATACTGTAAAGATTTATATGAGCTAGTATTGGGTGATTTGACTAAACCAGCAGATATAAAAGATGAAAACTGGAAGAAGCTAGGTAGAAAGACGCTGGCTACAATCAAAAAATAGGTTGATATCAGCGTGTTCCATCATGTAGCACATGAGTCAAATACTCACATTGTTGGAAACAAATTGGCAGCATTGTATGAGAGAAAAATAGGTATGAATAAAATTATGCTTGTTAAAAAGCTTGCAACTTTACAGTACAGGGATGAACAATCTGTTACAGGAAACTTAAGTGATTTTCAAGATATATTTAATCGGATGACTACTATGGAGCTTAAGAGGGATGATGAAATGAAAGCGTTATTTCTTTTGGGTTCATTGTCAGACAGCTAGAATACTCTAGTTGTGACTATTCTTAATTCAACTCCTAATTATAAGGTGACATTGGATATGGTAAAAGACAGTATGTTTAATGAAGAAGCAAGGTGAAAAGATGTAGACCCTGAGAATCAAGCTCTGGTCACAAAGAACAGGGGTAAAAACATCGACAGAGGTCAAGATTCAAAAGGATGTGGTAAGTTTAAACATAGATCTAAGTTTAAAGGTAAAGTGAAGTGTTTTTTATTGTGGTAAGGCAGGTCATATAAAATGAAACCATAAAATCTTGAAGTAAGAGCGAAAAGATAAGAAAGGTAAGAGTTCAGATGATGGCAATATTACAATAGTGAATTCAAATGGTGATTCAGTTACTTTGATTTGTACACATGGTGATTGTAATCATATTAGTGATCCCGACATTGAGTGGATAATTGACGCAGGAGTGACATATCATTGTATTTCTAAGAGAGAGTTGTTTACAACTTACAAAGCAGGAGACTTTGGTTATACCAAGATGGGAAACAAGAATGTGTCGTAGATTATTGGGATTGGTGATATTATTGTACAAACTAGTACAGGTTACATGTTACCTTTGAAGGATGTCAGATACATTTCAGATATGAGAATGAACTTGCTTACTATTAGTATTCTTGATAATGAAGGATATGAAAGCCGATAAAAGAATGAATAGTGGAAGCTTCTCAAAGGATCTATAGTAGTTGCGAGGGAAAAACTATGTTGCACAATGTATAAGATATGGATGCAATTAAACGGTAACCAGGTAAATACCATTGAAAATGATGCTTCAGCAAACTTGTGGCACAGGAGGCTGGCACACATGAGTGAAAAAAGGTTACAGATTTTAGCAAGGCAGTCTCTCATTCTCTTGACCAAAAGTATGTCTCTCGATTCATGTGATTATTGTTTGTTTGGTAAGCATTAGGGCTGTAAACGAGCCGAGCCGAGCCGAGTAGTGAGAAGTTCGAGCTCGAGCTCGACTCACAACTCGGGGCTCGATACTCGGCTCGAGCTCGATCGAGTTTTATTTTTCAAGCTCGAGCTCGATTCGTGATCGAATTCGAGCTACTCGAGCTCTCTCGATTAAGCTCGATTAATAGGTAAAAATAAGCTCGATTTGTATACTCGACAAGAGTTCGATTATTCATGCTCGAACTCGAACTCGAACTCGGATTCGAAATATTTTTTTAATTAAAAAAAATAAAAATATATTTAAATATAAAAGCTCGATTAGGCTCGCGAGCTACTCGAGTCAGATATAAGAATACTCGAATTCGGCTCGATCGATAAGTCGAGCTACTCGAGCTCGAGCTCGACTCGACAATAATCGAACCGAATTCGAGTTTTTTTCGAATCGAACCCGAGTAGCTTGCGAGTACTAATGTATCATTTACACCCCTAGTAAGCATCATAGAGTTTCTTTTCGTAAAAGTTCTCAGAAAAAAAAAAGATTGGAATTAATTTTTTCTGACGTATGTGGTCCCACTAAGGTTGAGTCATTAGGTGGTAACATATATTTTGTTACTTTTATTGATGATGCTTCATGTAAGACTTGGGTGTATATGTTGAAATACAAAAGTCAAGTACTACAATATTTTTAAAAATTTCATGCCATGGTTGAAAGAATGACAGGGTTACCCTTGAAGTGTATTCGAACTGATAATAGTGGAGAATACACATCTAAAGGCTTTAAAGAGTATTGCTCAAAGCATAAGATCAAGCATGAGATGATAGAATCTGAAACACCGCAGCATAATGGTATAGCTGAAAGAATGAATCGCACCATTGTGAAAAAAGTCAGATGTATGTTGAGGATGGTAAAATTACCAAAGCCATTCTGAGGTGAAGCATTCAACACGGCTTGTTATTTACTTAACAGATCACCATCAGTTCTTTTGGCCTTTGACATTCCAGAAAGAGTGTGGACAGAAAAAGATACTTCATACTCTCACTTAAAAGTTTATAGGTGTAAAGCATTCATGCATGTGTCGAAAGAGCAGAGATCAAAGCTTGACAGTAAAGTCACATAGTGTGTGTTTGTAGGATATGGTGATGAGAAATTTGATTACAGGATATGGGATCCAGTAAAGAGAAAGACAGTCAGAAGCAGAGATGTGGTCTTTCATGAAAAAAAAAACCATAACAGACCTTAAGAAAAATGAGAAGACTACACGAGTTACTATTGAGTGTGATGTTTCAACACCGACAGGGATTCCACAGGAAAGAGCCACAGATGGTGGAAATGAGTAAGAAACAAAACTTAGGGATATGAATGAGCCAGCCACAGTTAATGATGAGCCAGATGCAATTAGTTTTGAGTATGGGGAGCAATCCTCTCTATCTGAGAGTGTTGAACAGGAGGAGCTACCTTTGGCATCAAGTGATGTAAAGTCTCAGCCCAGGAGATCTACTAAAGAGTGCAAGTCATCTACCAGGTATCCAAGTTCAGATTTTATTTTAGTTACAAGTGAAAGGGAGCCAGAAAGCTTTCAAGATGTACAGGTTACTCCGGATAGATATTACTAGTTAAAAGTAATGAAAGAAGATATGGAGTTATTGCGAAAGAATGGTACTTATGATCTTATTAAACTTCTAACAGGGAAGAGGCCATTAAAGAATAAATGAGTGTTCAAGTTGAAAAAAGATTATGATAAACTAGTGAGATATAAAGCTCGATTGATAGTAAAAAGTTTTTTTCAGAAACCAGGCATCGATTTTGATGAGATTTTTGCTTCAGTTTTAAAGATGAGTTCTATTCGAGTGGTATTGGGATTAGCACCTAGTTTGAATCTTGAGCTTGAGCAACTTGATGTTAAAACTATATTTTTGCATGGTGATTTACAGGAGAACATTTATATGAATTAGCCTGAGGGTTTTGAAGTGAAAGGGAAAGAGCACTTAGTTTGCAAATTGAGGAAAAGCTTGTATGGCTTGAAACAAGCTTCGCGATAATGGTACAAAAAGTTTGATTCTTTTATGGTGAGTCATAGCTATAAAAAAAAAGCAGCGAATTCTTGTGTGTATGTTAAACAATTTTCTAATGGTAACTTTATTATCCTATTATTATATGTTGATGATATGTTGATTGTAGGACAAGATGCTAGTATGGTTTGCAAGTTGAAAGAACAATTATCTAAGTCTTTTGATATGAAAGATTTAGTCCAGCAAAGCAGATTCTTGGTATGGACATTATCAGGGATAGAAGAGCTGGAAAGCTGTAGTTGTCACAAGAAAAGTATGTTGAATGAGTGCTTGGTAGATTCAACATGCAACATGCTAAATCAGTTAGCAGTTCACTTGCTAACCATTTTTATCTAAGTAAGAAATCTTGTCCAGTGTCTAAAGAAGAGCAACTAGCTATGTCTAGTATTCCATATTCTTCTGCAGTCGATTCTTTAATGCATCTTATGGTTTGTACAAGGCTTGACATTGCTCATATAGTTGGTGTAGTAAGCAGATTTCTTTTTAATATGGGGAAAGTTCACTGGAAGTAGTGAAATGGATTTTTAGATATTTGAAGGGTACCTAAAAAATGTGCTTGACTTATGAAGTTTCGCAACCAGTTCTAGAAGGGTTTACTGATGCTGGCATGCAGGCGATCTTGATGGTAGAAAATCTACTTCAGGGTATTTGTTCACTTTTGCAGGAAGAGTTGTATCTTGACAATCTAAGTTACAAAAGTGTGTTGTTTTATCAACTACAGAGGCTGAGTATATTGCAACAACCGAAGCATGTAACGAAATGCTTTGGATGAAACGTTTTCTTCTTGAATTGAGGTTGAATCAAAAAGAGTATGTGATATTTTGTGATAGCCAGAGTGCTTTAGATTTGAGTAAGAATACCATGTACCATGCTAGATCAAAGCACATTGATGTTAGATATCATTGGTTACATTTAGCGATTAAAGAACAACAGATGCTATTGAAAAAAGTCCATACTGATAAGAATTTAACAGATATGTTGACTAAGATACTTCTCAGGGAAAAGCTTAAACTTTGCAGTAACTTGGTCGAAATGAGTTCCCTGGTCAAGGTAAGTTCCAAATGAAACTGTTATGGTGATGAATCTCCTCCTAATGAGGCTGGAGGGGAAGATTGTTAAGAAAATGGGGTCCAGCCTCAAGTAAGTGGTTTTGGACCAAGTAAAGGCCATGGGCTTTGATCTTTCATTTTACACAGAGCCTTAGCTACTTAATAAAAAAGAGGTGGGGTTACTTTAAGTGTGTGTCAAAAATCAAGTAGAGAAAGAAAAAAAGCCAAGAAAAGCAAAGAGAAAAAAGAGAAGGGAGAGTTGGTTGAACGAAAATCAATCCGTGATCCGATTGAGTTGAAACTTTGTCAGGAAGTTTATGATTCAAAGTTTTACATTCTGAACGATAAAGATCAGGTTTGAAGCTCTCTAGGAACAAATCTATGGTGTATTTGTTGAATCACTTATTTGGTGAGATTTCTCCAATTGTTTCTCTAGTTGTTGATTAGCTCTAGTTTTAGCTAGAGAAGAACTTTGTATACCTATTATTTGATAGTGAAGATTTTTCTGGTGGTCCGTGATTTTTTTTCTCTACACTGGAGGGTTTTTCACGTAAATCTTGGTGTGCTTTATTTTTCCTACGTTTTTTATTATTGATTGTTGTCTATTGCTTCTGTATTGTTATGATTATTGCTTCAGGCGCAACATGGTTGCCATTGTAATTTGAGCTCTCAATAAGACGAGCTATAATATTGAAATCCTAAGCCAAAAACCATGGAGAATCTGAAATGTTACCACTGAGTAAAGATAATTGGGACTAAAGTCTTTTTCTTTGGATTCCATCATTACTGCCATATATAGCTGACAAGTAAAACTTTCTTTATTCGTGCATGATGCTGTTAGTAATACATTGATCTGATGAGTCAAGCATATTAATCCTTACATGGGTTTTCCAGAAAACCCATATCCTTTCATTAGTATCTTCCGTAGAGTTGTGAAAATTACCCCAATCGACAACGTGCTTGTCAAGAATAGGTTGCATTTTATGTCTTTTTACTCTAGTTTCTATAAGGTATACAATATCTACATTTAGTTTGTTTTATTCTGTACACAACTTCAGTTTGCTTTTAAGGATCATTCAATCCTCTAGTATTCCAAACTTAGTATATTCATACAAAAGAACAAGATGGTAGAATACCTGGAGCAGTAGAACCTTTCTTAACTTTTTATCCTTTGTCTATAGGCCCGTTCTTCTTAGTTTTCAGAGGCTTCATCAAATCTGCCACTCCTACAGCAATTGCTCTTTGCTATTTTGGTGAGGTTGGTGGTGGTGGCTCCTTTATTCCTTCTTTTTCCACATCCTAGTCATTAGATTCTAAAGTAGCAAATTTGTTTATAAAGCCTCCTCTAGCGGTGGTCAATGGTTGGGCTTATCATAACGTTTAGGTTGGGAAACCTACCATTAGACACAAAAATTATAGAGTTGCTACTAATATTTTTTTAACTAAGTGTGATTGGTTACCTATGTGAATTTATCTTTTTTAAGATTATCCTAAGTGTAAACTAAGAGTCCTTAAAAATAATAAGTTTTGATCTACATCATCAGAACTAAGGTTCGAGAATCAATTACATACAAGGAAGGGATTGGCACCTCTTTACATCCAAAATTGATACTAAATTAATTGTATTATCTGATTTAAGCCTTATCAAAGATGATTTTTATCATACAAATTAATCAATTCCAGTCTTTTTATTTATTTACAACATATGGTGACACAAAGATTCTATTAAGAATATCAAGTAATCATACAATCATGTAATAAATATTAAATCATACCATGCTAAAATTATTATGTAAATATATTATAAATTATACCAAATATATGTAATAATATCATGCCTAGATCATGCTAAAATATTCATGCAAGAATATCATGCAAATATATTAATTATCATGTAATAATAATAATCATATAAATATATAATATCATGTAAATATATTATCATGCAATAATATAAAATATCTTACAAATATATTAATAACCATTCACGCAAATATATAATCATAAAATCAAATATAATCACATAAAAATATTAGTAATGATGTATAATCATGCAATTACGTACACAATAACTATAGAAACATGCAATTAAATACCATTCAAATATAATATTAATCATGCAATAACATATAATATCATATCATGTAATAAATAACCATGTAAATAAATATAATAATAATAATAATAATAATAACCATGTAAGCACACAAATAAATAAATTAATAATCATGCAAATAGACATGTAATTAACAATGTAAAATATGCAATTAAAAATATGATCATGCAAATAATAATATAAATCAAGCAAATAAACATACAGTTAAATATATAATAATACAAATAAACATACAATTAAATATATAATCATGCAAATAAATATATTAATAAGCAAGTAATTAAATATATTAATAATCATACAATTGAATTAAATATAATCATATAAATAAATATATTAATAATCATGCAAATATATTAATAAATCACACAAATAAATATATTAATCATGTAAATAAATATATTAAGCAAATAAATTATCATACAAATATAATATTAGTCGTGCAAAAATAAAATACCATGCAATAAATATAAAAATAAAAGTAGGCAATTAGATATTATAAAAGTTATGCAAAAATCATATAAAAGAAAAGCAAATATTACCTCAATGGGTTCCAACAAAAATTTCATATTTCAAACACTAATACTTTCTACTATAAATCTTAGCTTTTTTTTCAAAAAATCTAACTAAATCTTCTTACAAAATTTTTTTTGCTTGATTGTTTCTTTCTTGTTAATTCAAAACTTTGCTCAAATTTTTTTATCTTTTCAATGATCTCTGTTTGATCTTGAAGTGAATTATTGTAAGGCCTCATCCCTATTGCCTTTATCAATTGCCTCTGCTTTTCCCCTTCCCCCTTTTTGTTTCTAGGAGATTGGTTCCATATATAGGGATTTAATCCCTTTTGATTTGGAAAGTTTGGAATCCTACTGAATTTAATATTTGCATGATTCGATTTTTTGCAATTTATTTTCTCGTGATTTTCCTTTTTCACAAAGATTAGGATCCAAATCATTCCAAAAAAATCCTTCAAATTTGAGACAAAATCTCTTAAAATTAAATGAAACCCTAGCTAATTAGTGGAGATAATTTTTTTTCGTCCTTTTTTTTAAAACTTTGTTAACCTTGACTAAAATTTTTTAAAATTTAAAACAAAAAATCAAAATTAAAAATTAAAAATTAAAAATTCAAATTGAAATTAAAATTAAAATCAAAATTAAAAGAAAAATTCAAATTCAAATTAGATTAAAAATTTTGGGCCTTTAATCATTGGGTCCAAAGTTTTGTATTAAGACCCTAATTCACAAATGAAGCCCATTTTATTATCGAAAAATTTTTCAGACAAAATTGGGTGTCTACAGTTGCCCCTCTTTATGTATTTTCTGTGAAATAGGAATTGTAAAAATATAAAAAGATACCCATTTTGTTCAAGTCAAGAAAAATCAGAAAAGAGAATTGCAAAGGCTGATCCTTGACAGAGGTTTGAAACTTTTTTTTAAAAATAAAATGCACTCCTACAACTGAGGTTTTGAAACTTTGAAAAGTAAAATATTCTTCCACAACTAAGGTTTTGAAAATTTTGAAAAATAAAATACTCTTCCACAACTGAGGTTTTGAAACTTTTAGAAAATAAAATGAGATCATTCTTACCTTCAAAAAAGCTATTCCCTAATAGAGGTATTGAAACTTAAAAAAGTCTTACCTTAAATTGAGTTTCTGCATCTCATCTGAATCATCATTGATTGCCTTTTAATGTCATTTCTCAAAATTATTTCCTCATCTAGTTTTTCCTTCCTATTTTCTAAATATATGCAATGAATGCATACAATGAATAAAAAGATTCTCCACAATTCTCAAATTCAATTTCAAGATTCAAACTTTTAATTTTTCTTCCTTTCAAATATACATGATGCTTAGGATGAATATGATGAACATAATGTATGCATACAATGAATGCATGAGCAAAAGATTTTTCAAAATTTCATCCTAATTTCACAACTTAAACTTTGATCTTTCTTTTCCAAAAATAAAGTGCATGAGTGCAATAAATGTGATGATATATACAAGATGTAATGAATGCAGAGAATACAACGCATGAATGCAAAATTCCTACCTAATTTCAAACTTTAAACTTTTTTTTTCTTTTTCAAATATGTATAATGAATGCCATGAATGAATGCAATATTCTTAATATGATGCATGTATAGAATACATGTGGTGAATGCAATGTATGTTATGCAAGTCATTTGTCTTTTCAATTATGTTAAATTAAAGGGTTCTCAAAACTCTTGATTTATCTTTTCACTCATTTTAACTCATTAACACTTGTAGTTTTCAACATGAACTATCATGAATTATCAAGTAGTCTTATCCATTATATCATCCAAATCCAAAGTTTTTTTATCAGCATGGGTTATCATGAACAATCTACATGGACATTACGCACTATCAAATGATCTCACCCACATTATCATCCAACTTCAAGTAAGGATATCAAAAATTTCATTCTAAATTGCTGGGGTTTAACATTTCTTCAAGTCTTTTTATTACCTTCACTGCTCTCTTCCTTCTTCTAAAACAATATAGAGATCTTTCATGAATTTTCATTTACTCATCATTATTACAATATCACAAGAAACATAATGCAATCGTGTATTTTCTCAATCAAAATAGAGATAAATAAGGCAATGTGAAAGGTCAAAAGGATTTTTATTGAAGGGCATGGACCTGGTAGACTAAAGACAATAATCAATCAATAGTTGAATAGGTATCCAAATATCCAAAGAAAAAAGGGATAATGGTAATCAATAATTGAATGGAAAGTAAAATATCTAAACAATAAATATTTAAACAATCATGAGCAAATAATCTAAAATTCTTTTCTTAAAGCCTATTCCATCAACGATCTTAATCATGACGAGTTTTATCAAACTAACTTTGCCCCTAGATGGTGAAACTTTCATGATGATATTCCATCCTTACATCCAAGCTACCTTTTTAGGTTTTCAACTTACATGCCCCCTTTTGACTCAAACTACCCATTTTTGGGATTTCACTTTGAGTCCTCTTTTTCATTTTTCCTCATGTTTCTTTTTTTTTTTCTTTTTTCATTGCACATCTTTTCCTCATTTTTCTTTTCATTTCCTTTCCCCTTATTCAACCAATAACATTTCGATCAAAATCTCAAACAATTCCATCACAAGTCTGCCTTAATTCAATTCATGATTCTTTAATTTAAGTATTTCCATTTGATCAAAATGAACTTTTTAGGGATGTAACGTATGCTAATGTGAAGGGTTATGAAAGAAATTGATAAAATAGGTCCAAAATGTATATTCGAAGGGTTATGAACCAAGGATCATTTCTTTTCATGCGGAACACTTTTGACATTTTTCCTCATCAATATCTTTTTTGTTTTCATTTCTTTATTTTCATCATACCTTTTTTTTTTTTGCACTTTCATCATTTTTCAAAAAGATCTAAGCACAAAAAGGCTTTGCCTTTAAAATCATTAAAGACATTCACTTTCTTTTTTTATGAACAAAATTTTTCATCTTTAACCCTAGTGTAGGGGTGATCATTGGTTAAAGTTTTTTCCAAAAAAAATTTCAATAAGCTCAAATAGGATAGCAAATGGATAATTTTACTTCTTTTGTGAAAGGTAAAAAAAAATGGTCATTTTTCATATTAAACATGAATACTTTTAATAAAGAACATTTATTGACTAAGAACAAACTTGTGAATGAATCATTAAAAAAATTCACATACTGCATCTTTTTCATCTTCCAAAACTCCTTTCTCATTTCATGCTTTTTATCTTCTTTCACTTCAATGATTCCAACAAATTAAAAGTTTAAACTTATCAATTCCATTAATATGAATAATGCTTTCAAAATTGAATCCTGAATTATTATCATGATTGTCCGAACATTCATTATTTAGAACATGAAAGTGGGTGAAATGTGAAAGGCATGTATATAAAAGCAATGGAGCAAATGAGAAAATGTAATAAAAATCCATCTGTCACTTTATTGAAATGATAAAAGATAAATAAAAGACTAACATAAAAGATTAAAATGTTCCAAACTTGCATTATTTCTTAAAGTTTTTAAGGTGATAGACATTTATAAATACTCCTTCAAAATTATGTTCCAGTGTGGTTAAGCAAAGGGTTCTTAATGACACATGTCCTTGTTTTTTGATCAAAATTCACCAATACATTTTTGACCAAAATTTGTACTTTATACTTCATTGCTGTGTAATTTTCTATAGAATGCTTAACAATCCTAAGATAATAGTCACAATTAGTATTAGCATCATACCACTTAGAGTAGAGAGGCTTTATAGGTTCTAAATAAATTGGTGCAACCAAATAGTTTTAAATGAGTTGAGGGAGAGCTCAGTGTATGTCATAAGAATTGGATCTATAGAAGCCTTTTATCTTTTCACTTGATTCTTAAGTCGGGCAACTGGCTAAGAGTCAGGTGATTGTATGACTGGTTGATGAACATAAAGACTTAGGGAGATATTGTTAATGGTTGGGTAATAAGTTTGGTAAATCAAGTAAAGATAATATAGGGTGAAGCCTCCAACTTGTTACCCCTCATAAATTACAGCTTAATCATCTTTTTCTTTCTTTTTTAGCATAGCCATTTTTTTTTGCATCATCACCTTTAAGCTTTTTATTCTTGATGGCATTTTAATGATCTCTTCAGGAATTACCATATCATTGAAAATTTTAAAGGTATTTTCAATCATCCTTTCATAATAAGAAGCCGTGAGAGTATTGATAAAAAGGAATGTGATTTTTTTTCAATGAGTGGTGGTTGAATTTAGGTAGCAATATCTCTCTATTTTTGGGTATATTTTTTGAAAACTTTTAGTATCATTCTTTTGCATACTTTGTAGAGACATATGATCTAGTGTTAGATCTATAATGTGTTTGTATTGTGCAATGAAAGCCCGTGCAAGTTCTTTTTATCCATGAATGTGAAATCTATCCAGTTGCACATATCACCTAACAGCTGAAATAGTGAAAACAGTAAAACTGTCTTGAAAAATATGAATAAGTAACTTTTTATTATGAGTATATGCAGCCATCTTTTGACAATACATCGTAACATGTGTAATAAGGCATTTGATCCCATCATATTTTTTGAACTCAAGCATTTTAAACTTTGGTAAAATCATAACATTAAGAATCAAGCATAATCTAATAGCATCCATTAACCCATAAAAATCTATCCATTCGATAACTTTAAGCCTTTCTTTAATGATATCCATCTTTTGGGTTTTAGAGCTTTCTTTAGTTTCAATAATGCCAATTTTAGCCTTTCTTGCTCTTTAAGATCTTCAATATTTGGAACTTATGTATGATTAAGTTTTTTGAAGTCAAGAACGGAGGTAAATAGAGTAATAGCAATAGTTATTAGCATGTCAGTTGGCACATAAGGAAAGCTTGTAGTGAATGGCATTTGGTGATGGACCCCTTGAGATGTATGTGTTGAACATGGGCCAAAACTAGAGGGATATAATGGATTAGCTTCATTTTGTATCATCATTTTTTTCCACCACTTTTTTCCCTTTACTTATGTTTTTCAACAGTTCAATAACAATTTTCAACTACCCTTTCAGTTCTTCCTGTGACTTTTCTAGCCTTTGAAGGCGAAAAATATTTTCTTCTTTCATGATCCTTGCCTAATATCTAGTATTGTAATGCCTCAAATTGTTTGAAGATTGAGTTATCTTTGAACGTTGATTTATCATAATTTTTTAAAGAAATAGGATGACTTATTATCATGCACTTGGAAAGATATTTATGTATGAATACAATAAAGAGGATTCACCACATAACAATTGTTAACGAAAAAAAATCTTTATTTAATTGAAATTTAGTTCTAACCAAATTCAATATTACATCCATGAAAAGTTTAAAACTTATTGTGAAAAAAAATCTCTAATTTGTCGATATTGGCCTTGCATGTCATTAAAGAAAACTAGTAGCTCTTAGCCATGTGTTTTCATTAGTCGTACCTTTATCTTTCATTCTTTAATTTTTTCTACCATGTTCTTGGCTTTGTAGGTAGCCATGGTGATTTAGTTAAGTAGATACTTCAATTGGTTATGTTTTCTCATATATGCTTCATTGGCTTGTTCATACCTTCATTCATAATACCTATTTCTATTCCAATTTCGACCACTACCTCATTGAGCATTTGGATGTGCTTTTGTGTTTCGATGAATGCTTTATCTTTTTCTTAAATTTTTGCTTGCAATTATCCATTTTCTTTCAAAAGTTGGGTTAACTCATGATTGGTGGATGACAGTGTGATGTTGAGATTAGAAAACAGATTCTTCCATTCATCCCTTTTTCTTATCTGCATGCTTAAACTTTTTGGTCCATTCTTTTCTCTAACTCCTTTTAGCCTTTTGTTTTCAAGCTCCAATTCATCTTTTTCAACTTGGAGTGTTTTTTTTTTACAATTTTCACTACCAATAGGAGATTAAAATGGATGACATCATTGGGTCATTTGGAGTTGCTTCTTCAGGGATTTTAATGTTTTTACCTTGTCTAAGATACCACATAAAGTAGTTAGGGGTAACCTCATTTGAATGTCTCATCCTATCTTCTCTTTGAGGTAAATTCCAAGCTTGCAGGACTTTGATTATCTTTATGGAGGCATCAATTTCAACATATGAAAACTCCATTTTACTAAGTTCGAAAGTGGCTAGGACAAACTATTCATAGCCATATTGGCTTTGCAACGTGATGGGAGAATAGCTCACTACATCCTAAAAGCCTAAAAGAGAAACTTAAAGCTTATATACAACACTGGTCTATAAGGCATCCAAAAAGCTCTTTGGATCACATCTTGGCTAGAAAGCTTGCATACAAATAAGATTCAGACTTTCTTGGATTTTTGTATAGCCTATTCATTTTCACATAATTCCTTGGTGAGAGTACTTGTAGTGAAATATGGCTTGCAAAATTTACCACCACTATTTTTAATATGACTTTTCATCCAAATGGTTAATAGTTGAACATATCTAGTAAAACGACCTTCTCCGTTATGATGACAATGATTTAAAGATCTAATGGTCTTAGCTAAAATTGTAGGAATATAATTGATTTGGTAACCAAATTGATCAAAGAAATTCACCACTGCAATATCAATATAACCAATTACTTTTAGAAATATCATAATCCTGTATAGAGCCAATACCATTAAATCCATTCCTCTTTCAGTGTCAAAATATTTGTATATAAAGTCACGAATAATAGACCAAGGAATACCAATACTTTCACATTTTTTTTTACCCAATTATCAATAGTTTGGACATCTTTGACCATCATTTGAGCAAGCTTTTTACACTAACCAATCTTTTTATTTTTTCAATATACCTTGTCAAGATTAAAGAGATCCAAGCAAAGAAAAGTTGAATATTCTTCAATAGTTGGCATCATGTCAATCTTATTGAACACAAAGTAGCGATATGAAGGGTCTTAAAACTGAATCATGGCACTAATAAGCTGATCATCAACAGAGACTGAAATAAGTATTACAAGGTCCCCAAACTTCTTTTGGAAAGTTTCCTTAGCAGTGACACTTTATTGGTTCCAAATACTAACCAAATCACTAAGATCATTTAGTTTGAGGTTGAGATGGATTTTGGCAGGCAGAGTAGTTACATAATTGATTGGCAAACAATCACCTTCTTTAAGTTGAGCTTTCTTAGACTTCATTCTCAAGCTCATAGGAAACTTTGATAGGCTCTCCATGGATGTAATTAAGATTGTCTTTATTAAGATTGTTTTATGGCAATCACTCTTAATGTAAATTTAATAATGCATACATGCAAAATAAAATAGAGAAAAAAGTTAGTTAACATATACAAGGAATAACATAATATATATAAGGAATAATATAAAAGGTTAGTATGTAAAAATATATACAAGGAATAACACAAATTTACAAGAAGAATAAATGTCCCATCATGTGTCCTATTTAGGTTTTTTCTAATTAAAAGAAAGGCATGGCTCTAATTTAGTTTTGGATTCTTAGGGTTCATGTACATGTTAGGTTCAAAGGCTTGACAATTTAAAGGCTCTCAAACTATTTCGTACATCATCGTCTATTATAGACTAGTAGGGTACCTCAATCCTCATCCACTATTATAAGCTCAAACTGAAAAGGTTCAATTTGAGTGAGAGATTTTGCTAGCTCACAAAGAGGTTATTAGCTCACGATAGTGTAGGTACTCCCTCTTAATAAAAGATAAAGCTCGAGTATAAAGCTTATGCATGAGTGCATGAGTGGCGTGTGTAAAGGGACATGCCAAATAATCACATATATTCATGCACAAATAGTTTAGTAATATGAAAATCACAAATAATTACATAATAAAACCATCATAGTAAGGCTTAATATAACATATAACTAACTAATGTCTTGACTCTCTAATATCCCTAGTTAAGTCACCAAACTATCATAACGTTTAGGTTGGGAAACCTATCCATTAGACGCAAAATTATAGAGCCACCACTAATCTTTTTTTACCTAGATGTGATTAGTCACCTATGTGAATCTATCCTTTTTAAGGTTGTCGTAAGTGTAAACTAAGGGTTCTTAAAAAGAATAGATTCTAATCTACATCATCATAACTAAGATTCAGGAGTTGATTACGTGCGGGGAAGGTAGTAGCACCCCTTTATGCCCAAGATTGATACCAAATTAATTATGTGTTATCTTATTTAAGCCTTATCAAAGATGATTTTTATCATGTAAATTAATCAATTCCAATCTTTTTATTTATTTACAACACATGGTGGTACAAAAATTCTATCAAGACTATCAAGCAATCATGCAATAAATATTAAATCATATCACGCTAAAATTATTATGCAAATATATTATAAATTATACCGAATATCATGTAATAATATCATACCCATATCATGCTAAAATATTCGTGCAAGAATATCATGCAAATATATTAATTATCATGCAATAATAATAATAATCATATAAATATATAATATCATGTAAATATATTATCATGCAATAATATAAAATACCACACAAATATATTAGTAACCATTCATGCAAATATATAATCATGAAATCAAATATAATCACACAAAAATATTAGTAATAATGTATAATCATGCAATTATGTATACAATAAATATAGAAACATGCAATTAAATATCATTCAAATATAATATTAATCATGCAATAACATATAATATCATATCATGCAATAAATATAAAATCATGCAATAAATAGCCATGCAAATTAATATATTAATAATCATGCAATCACACAAATAACTAAATTAATAATCATGCAAATAGACATGCAATTAAATATATGATCATGCAAATAATAATATAATAATACAAATCATGCAAATAAACATGCAGTTAAATATATAATAATGCAAATAAACATGCAATTAAATATATAATCATGCAAATAAATATATTAATAATCAAGCAATTAAATATATTAATAATAATGCAATCAAATTAAATATAATCATACAAATAAATATATTAATAACATGCAAATATATTAATAAATCACACAAATAAATATATTAATCATGCAAATAAATATATTATGCAAATAAATTATCATGCAAATATAATATTAGTCATGCAAAAATAAATACCATATAAAAATAAAAAGTAAGCAATTAAATATTATAAAAGTTATGCAAAAATCACAAAAAAAAAAAAGCAAACATTACTTTAATGGGTTCTAACAATTTTTCACCTTTCAAAAACTAATGCTTCTTACTATAAATCTAAGCTTTCTTTCTAAAAACTCCAACTGGATCTTCTTGTAAAAAGTTTTTTGCTTGATTGCTTCTTCTTTGTTGGTTCAAAATTTTGCCCAAATTTTTTCTTTTTTCAATGATCTCTGTTTAATTTTAAAGCGAATTGCTGTGAGGCCCCCTCCTTACTGCCTCCATTAATTGCCTCTATTCTCCCCTTCCCCCCCCCCCCCCCTTTTGTCTAGAGATTGGTTCATTAGATAGGGATTTAATCCCTTTTGATTTGGAAAGTTTGGAATCCTATTGAATTTAGGATTTGCATGATTCGATTTTTTATAATTTATTTTCCCATGATTTTCCTTTTTCAAAAAGATTAAGATCCGAATCGTTCCAAAAAATTCTTCAAATATGAGATAAAATCTCTTAAAATTAAATGAAATCCCAGCTAATCAGTGGAGAGAAATTTTTTTTTTTTGTCCCTTTTTTTTTTTACTTTGTTAACCTTGACTAAAATTAAAATTAAAATTAAAAACAAAAAAATCAAAATTAAAAATTAAAAATTGAAATTAAAAGCAAAATCAAAATCAAAATCAAATTAAAAATTTTAAACTTTTAATCATTGAGTCCAAAGTTTTGTATTAAAGTCCCAATTTGCAAATGAAACTCATTTTATTATCAAAAAATTTTTCGAATAAAATGGGGTGTCTAAAGGGATGCTATGGTATCTAGTTTCTCTTAGGACTAGCTACTGCAGGCAAATTTACATCCAAGTTAATCCCCTTGGGGACATCTTTGTGCACTAATTCAACCATTTTGTTCTCCTGTAGTGAAGTTTCAGTCTTATCCTCACTCTTTTTGGGATCCCAAATTTTTCTAGTAGTTTTGGCCACTTTCTGTGGGCAAGACTTTTCCAAATGTCCAAAAACACAATAATGGAGACACCACTAAGGCATCCATGATACCTCCACTGAAACAGAGACAATGGATCCATGCCTTAATTCCACGTCAATGTACTTAGGAACTTTCTGGCTAGCCCTTGACACAAATTTTAGCATATGCAAATCGCTATTGTTTTGCTGTAATTGAATCCATGTAAAGAGGGTTCCCTAGCGCACTTGCTATATAAGTCAATTCTTTTTGTGAGTAAAGCTCCGGGGGAACATTACCCTAGTGAATCCAAACTGGCGGTTTTTCTATGTTTAACTCTAGAGATTTCATACCAAATTCCCATTTCCGAACTAACAATGGTTTGTTTTGTATATGCCATGGACCATGTTCAAGAACCCAGTCCCTTACTTCTGCATGTGGAAATTGGATCGCAAATAGATTCAATCTCGTTGGTTTGATCTCAATTGGGGCATTTATTTCCCTAAAGAATATTGACCATTCTCTGAAACAAGCTGAAGCTTGGGATTCTTTCTATGAACTACGCTACCAGAGAATTCTGCCATTTGTGTATTCTTTCCTCAAAAATTTCACTTGGAGGTTTCACAACCACTCTCCCATCTTCGTTCAGAGGCGAAAAATACTCAAAAGATTGATCGACAGATGCTGTAAAGAGTTTTTTTCCAGTCCATTATAGTTGGTTTATGGCATCTCTCTCATCCTCAACCTGTCCTTTCTCCTTGTTTTCAGCCATTCTCAGAATAAGATTCATAGAGCCATTACAATCTGGACACGAGCCCATCGACTCTGGGAGAGATCCTACACTTCCCTCAATCATCAAGGAGTTCCAATTTAGAGACTTCCCCCTCCAATTATACGACAGGAGCCTAATTTATAATTAATTTTACAATGAAATTTGATGAAATATCAGTGAAAGAATCAATAAATTTGTTGGAAATCGAAGAAAAAAGCATCAAAATCCTAGCTCAAGAAAGACCTGTTGTCTTAAGTTGAGCTCATCGTGCTTTTTCCATTCTAAGAATTTTATATAACTAACTACCTTCCTTTTTTCCTTTTTTTGGTAGATATTATTGATTAACATTTAAGAAATCCACTAACCCACTATCTGGCAATAATTTAATCTCAGCATCTATATTAATTTTACTTGAAAGATTAAACTAAATTTGAACACAATTCTTTTAAGGAATACATACATTTATTTACAATTAAACGATATGCTTAGATGTTAGACATTATGTCACACAAAAACACTCAAAAGAGACTTAGATCATGTTTGGTAAATGAACGATGGATAGGATAGAATGATGGACAAGATAGGATAATAATCATATTATATTTTATTTTATTTATATATAAAGAAATTAATAGAATTATAAAAAATTAATCATCTTCTTAGTATAAAATAATTTAATTTTTTTAAAGTAGAGATGATTACTTTTAATTCATGAAATTAAACTTACATGTTTTATTATACCTTTAAAAATTATATTAATAATTTAAATTTTATAAACTTTAAAATAAGATAATTTTTATCAAATAAATAAATTATTCTATCTCAATCTTTACATATATTAAATATAAAATAAAATAATATTATTTAATTTAATTATATTTATAATATCATTTTATTTTATTTTATCATAATATTATCTACTAAACAAAAATTTTATATATAATACACAAATAGGTTAAGGAAGATTTTGTGGCTTCTTAA
Organism: Durio zibethinus; assembly: GCF_002303985.1. The sequence continues at coordinate 7,214,331 of NW_019168481.1, read as the reverse complement.
ACTTTCTAACATGCAAATTTAGGAGGTAAATGTCATAGTCAAAATCTTGGCATGTCTGTTTTTTTTATTAAAAAAATAAGAATTTCCGAAATTGGGCTTGCCTAGCCAAACATTGGTAGTACGATTTTGGATTATAACACCGACTTTGCTCTTTTTTTTTTTTCTTAATATTTGATAAGTCAGAATTTAAACCTTATTACTAATACCCACTTTATTTTACAAGGCAGACGAGCTTTTTATGGCTCAAAAATGGAAGTTAGACATCACCTTTTAGTGTCAAAGAAAGAAGACAAAAAATTAACGAAATAAGCAAGTGAAATTAAAGTGGGTGGCTAATTAGAATTTGCAAGCAGCTTTAGAAACATAATCAATCTTCTTTTCACTTAATTATATGCATCTTCTAGGACCCAACGTTAATTTTAATAATAGATTTCATTGGTCCCTGCAAGATAGAGAGGATTTCACTGTTTAAGATCAGTGCTTTTAAGGTTTTGACCTATATAGCATAGGGGAACGAAATTTTCCTCATTGTCAGTCATTTTGAAACATCCCATCAAACTTTTTTCTAATTTTCTCATATTTTCAAGCTATTATGAAATTACCCTTTTCTTTTCTTACATGGAACCTTTTCTTTTTATTGCTTTTGTTTTTTAACGCAACAGTTATTTTCTTAAGTAAGACATAAAATACAGATAACCTGAGATATATATGTAGAAGCTCAATTGAGATAATGATCTTCATTTGAGTGAAAAAATATATATATATATTAGTCAAATTTATATTATGAGTGATAAGGCCTGGGATTTTTATTGCTTATGCAGTTTTAACTGCTCTTCTAAACCCATAAAAAATGTCTCTTCTCCTCTATTACTTTTGTTTTTACCTCTAAGCTACCAATAAAATTGATGGCTTTCATCCTTCTCTCACCCTAAGTTAGTATTTTATCTTAAAAGTTACCAAGAAAGACTTCGGGTAATGATTGTTACCTTTCGTTCGAATTCAATATTCTTTTTCTTGAATTCCACTGTCTTTTTTTTTTTTTTTAAGTTGAAGTAATTTTATCAAGGGAAATGCATACATGTATTTAAATCTAAGCCACTAAGTCAGAGTTTCGAAAGACACCCGACTTAGCTAGACTATCACCAAAATGGTTAGCTTCCCTAAGTACATGGAGAGAAGTAATTTTCTTGATCGAAGCGACAAGGTTGGAGATTTTGTTGAATAGGTCATTGTATTTCCATGGCCTTTGATCGGTATTGTTAATCCACGAGATGACCACTTTAGAATCACTTTCAATCAAAATCTCCGGTAGTGAACTCTGATTAGCATCCACCACAATTGAGAGTGCCTTATGAATTGGCAAGAAGTTCTGTTAAGTTGGAGTCAAACATACTTACGCTTTTGGAGAAGATGCGTGTGACGTTCCCTTTACAGTCTCTAAGTACACTTCCAATATGTGCGGGGTCAGGCTTTCCAATGATTGATCCATCAATATTTATCTTCCATAAGCCTTTAGGTGGAGGAGACCATACTGTAGCCGGTTTATTTGGTTTCTTATGAGTGGGGAAGAAAGGCTCTTAATATTTTCCAGAAAGTTCAGCACACTAAGGTGAAGGGTGAGGAATTTAGCCTTCATCCACTATCTTAGTCTGATGCAAATCAAGTTCATAATTTCATCTAACTCTAGTACTTTCTAGTTGAAGATCTTTTCGTCTCGTGCCAAACAGATGGACCACACTATGGCATAAAAGAGAGTTTCCCGGAGCAACACCTGGTCCTTCTTGAACATTAGACCCTTCCGAGTTTGAAATAGTGTTTTTAAAGAATATGGCATTCTCCGATTAATGTTCCATCGCCGGTAGAACTTGTACCAAATTTTCCACGAAGTATGGCAGAACAAGAATAGATGATTAACCGATTCAGCTTCTTCACAAAAAGCGCATTTTTCTCCATATTTCTCATGCACCCCTTTGCTTGTAATACTTTCAGAATTGCAATGCTTCATCTCAGCGCGTTCCAGCAGAAAATCTCCACTTTTGGTGGCGCAATCCCTCTCCATATTTGGCTCTCTATTGGCCTAGCTTCATCGGCAAGTTCCATCAGCTCTGTTCTGAATGCTTTAAGGCTTTATACACCGTTGATCGCATGAGAACATATCATTCTGTCCTAAGCTTCTCTCGAGAGCGTGGCATTTCTAAGGAGGTTCGTAAGCTTCTTTAAACTGTCTTCTCCCAGTCATAAACATTACGCCCTAAGGGAATATGCCCTCCAAATTTTTTGATCTCACCAAACTTGTTTACTGATAGTGCGTAGATTCTTGCGAATGTGTCTTTTAAAATGAGACCGTTGTGCCATTTGTCACTCCAGAAAAGGATTTTGGAACAGTTACCTGCAAAAGGAAAAAAACCGGATTTTATAAGTTTAGAGAATTCTCTGAAATTCCAACTGTTTTGTATGTCCCTCCACACTCTAGAGAGGGAAAGAATCGGACAGGGAACAGTCCATACTGCCATTTGGACCACGTTGTATTTTTCACATATAACTTCTTTCCATATGGCTTGATTTTCATTACCAAATCTCCATGGCCATTTCAGCAAAAGGGCCTGGTTACACGTTTCTAGGCTTATGATGCCCAGACCACCAAATTTCTTGCTTCGACATATCGTATTCCGGTCAACCAGTCTCAATTTTCTTTTGTCATTTGTGTCACCCCATAGAAACTGCCTTGTATTTTTTCCAACTCAGTCCTAACTCTGGCAGGCATTTTGAACAAAGACATATAGTGTATCGGTAGGTTTGCGAGGACTGATTTGATCAGTGTAATTCTCCCTCGCATTGATAATAGTTTACCCTTCCGTTTACTTCATTTGTTCTTAAAAGAGTTAATCAGCTGCCTCCATGTTGATATCAGCCTTGAGTTCGCTCTAAGAGGGAGTCCCAGGTATTTAGAAGGAAGACTGTCGCTTTGCATCTAATAATCGATGCCCATTCCACCATCAGATGCTGCTCCACGTTAATACCAAATAGTGCACTCTTGCGGAAGTTCATTTTCAGTCTAGAGGTTAGCTGAAAGCGTTTTAACGTTCTTTTGATTTGGCGCAGTTTTCCACATCAATCTCGCAGAAAATGAAGTTATCATCCGTGAATTACTGGTGAAAGATGTAGAAGTTTCCTTAACAATCTTGATGCCATTAAATAGATACATAAGATTTTAATTCCGAATTGGATATCTTGAGTTATGGTCGTTTTAGTGAAAGTAGCGTAGACTGCCAGAATTAATTACTCGAGTTATTACTTGTTTAACTTAATTGTTTTGGTATAAGTGACCTCAAATGGGTTAATTAATTATTGTTATGTTGGAATTATCTTGAATAGGCCACTAAATTTTGAGGGAGAAAAATTAGGTGGTGGAATCAAAAGAAGGTAAGTAGAATCTCGCACACTTTGCTTGTTTTCGAATCTATGTATATATATATATATGTTTCTAAATGAAAGAATGTTTTATTTCATTATTTTCAGTGTATGAAAATAGGATCAAGCATATGATTATTTTGTGTTTCTCTATATAAATGTTGGATCATGCTTATAAATGAAATGAGAAAATGATTTATGTTTAAAGAATGATTTTATGATAGCTACGTTTTTATATCCCTGGGAAATGGGATCATCGACATCAGAACTTAGTTCTACGACCCTGGCTAACGGGTAATAGTAGTTAGCAAAGACATGATCATACGACCCTGGCTAACGGGTAATAGTAGTTAGCGTAAGCCCTGGCTAACGGGTTATAATAGTCAGCAATGATCATGAGAATGAAATTGTCGATACGGCCAATGTCACGGGTTATAGTAGTGACCGTAGCTAACGATTTGAATGATGATGATTATGATTTACGATGATTTTTAATGATTGATCCATGATTTGGTTTGACTACGATATTTGAATGATAACATATTTTACAATGATTTATGAATTTATGAAATGTTTGACATAACGATGATATTAAGGTGTTTTGACATTATGATTTGACGAATATTTTGAATGATCTATATGACATGTATGAAACGATATTTGATCCGGTAAGGTGTGTGAGCCTTTACTTACTGAGCTGTGGTTTGCTCATTCCCTATTTTCTTTTCTTTTACAGATGTTATGAATGATAAGTATGATTAGCTTGAGAAAAGCTAGAAGAATCGAGCATTGTGAGGCCACCTTTCTTAGCATCCTACTTAATCCTTTAGCTACTATCAGAAATAGCAAAAGAGAGAGTGGGTCACCTTGGTTAAGTCCTTTTTGCATCATGATTGGATTAGTGGGCGAGCCATTGATAAGAACGGATACCGATGCCGTTGAGATACATCTCCAAATCCATGAAATCCATTTTCTGTCAATCTCATTTGTTTTAGCATTGAGATCAGAAAGTCCCAGTCAACACTCAAAGTGGAGTTTGAATATCAGTCCCCCCTCCGATGTTTTTCTCATGCTATCAATCGCCTCATTAGTGGTCAGCATACTATCCGTAATGTGTCTTCCCTCCACAAAAGCTGATTATGTTGAATGGATCAGTGTGCCTATGACTTGTTTTAATTTGTTGGCCAATATTTAAGCTGCGATTTTGTATAAGCTTCCAATTAGGGATATAGGTCGAAAATTATTTAAAGATAAAGGAATAATTGATTCCTTTTGGCATTTTCCGATTTTCTGAAACTCAACCAGGAATTCAAGTATGTCAGCTTTTAATAAACTCCATTTCCTTTTTATAAACTGGAAATTGAAACCGCCAGGTCTAGGCGCCTTGTCCCATCACAGCCCTCTATTGCATTCCAAACCTCCTCTTCAGAAAACGGCACTTCAAGCAAGTGAGCAGCCATAGTACATAACTTCCCCTTATATATGTACTAAAAAAAAAAGCAAATGAAACAGTTAAAGATAAATATATTTTGAATCCCATGGTTCCAAAATAATGATCACTTTGTAGGTAGAGATTAGAAGACACGTTGATGAGTGGACTGAATTAGTTTGCATGTTAATTTTGTTAAAGGCTACTGAATTTTTAAGAAAATCAGCAAGATCCCACCTCCAACCAAAAAAATGAAACTTAAAAATAGATATAATATTTTAAAACATAATACAGTGATATAACATAAAAATGATATAAAAAATATAAAAATGATAAATTTTAAAATTTTAGTAAAAATTATATAAATGATTAATAAAATCAAAAAATATATTTTGTATTTTCATATTGAGATAAATTATGATATATAATTTTTATATAAAACATAACATTAATACATAAATTATTAATATTTTACATGATACTAATACATGAATTTTCAACTCTATTTAGAAGGCTTTCATGATGACATTATTAGTATCCAATGAACTTTAACTTTCTCAGCCTTTTGGCTAAGATCGAAGACAACATTATCATGCAATTTGCTATCCTTAGCTTTCAGTTCGCCTTTTACTGATCAGACCAAAGCGAAACATATGCATCATGGAAACTGCTTGGTTGGCTGTTCATTAACTAAATTAAAGCGTTAATTTGGATAAACTAGAGAAGCAAGTACGTAAAGGGTGTGTGTGTTTTTGCATCTATGGTATAATTTTCTTCTTTTAGCTAGGTTCTTAGCACGATTCAAAAAAGGTCATTAATTTACAACTTAGATTAATTACCACTAATTATTGGAACTTATAAATTTACCATACTTGGGTTAATAAATAGTTGGATTTCGCTAAGTAATTCTTTAAGGGTTTGCATGGTGAGAATAATGAAAAAGTTGTTAATTTAATGGTTAAAATTCATAACTGTTTTCCTATTTTATAGTTTAACCATTAGATTAATTAAGAAATTTTTTATCCTTACTCCTTTCTATCCTTCCTATAAAGTCTAAGATTTTTTTAAAAGTAGTTAATATACTATTTATAGTGAATTCCAATATTAGTTTACTTAGTTCATGCATTTACTTTTAAAAAATAACATTTAATAAGTTTGAGATTCACATATCAATATTTTTTTTATTCTCAGATTACGTTTGTACAAAAAAAAACTATTTATAGCAATAATTTTGACTTAAATATAGTAATTAAAAGTTAGTTTGATGATTTTTAATGTATTGACAGAAGTTATAATCCATATGATAACTTTAAAAAGTGCTTTTAAGGCAATGTTAGGAAAACCCTCAGTTTGTCAGGATTTGAGATTGAGACATAGATTTGCATCATGTTGCCCTTAATAAGAAATCCCACTGATCCTAAACAACCCAATTACTCATTGTCACACCTCTCTCTCTCTCTCTCTCTCTCTCTCTCTCTCTCTCTCTCTCTCTCTCTCTCTATCTATCTATATATATATATATATATGTATATATATTGAAGTATTTACTTGTTAGCTATATTTTATGAAAACCTTTTCTTTGAAGTAAAGAAAACATCTTTGATTACGATTAAAAAGAACAATCTAAAACAGATTAAACAATCTTAAATAGATTAAAATCAAATTTCGGGTCATTTTTTGGTGAACATGATCTATCAAAATCTGTTCAATATTTTTATTTAAGTGCTAGAATAAAAAGAGATTTTAGTAGAAAAGTGAATGAGGTTTTTTTGTAAATGATAATCGTTAATCAAAGGATTCCTTGAAGTAATACTTGAAAACATTTTAGTTGATTAAAGTAAACTAACTCTTTGGTCTCCTAATTTTAAAGCTAACATTTTCATCACCAACATTTATAGTTATAAGTGTTTTTATTTTGATCATTTGACTGATAAATGACTAAGTGATTCCAACTCAATTAATAAAATTACTCAAAAACCCAATGATAAATAAAAAATATGCAACATTAAGTCATTTACCTTTCTTTGAAATAAGGGTTAGATCTAAATATTTTTAAATAGGTTAATACTATGAATGGCTCTTAAATTATAGTGAAATGGTTAATGTGTTATTTGAATTTTGAAAATATTTAATATAGTAATTGAATTATAAATTTGTTAACTAATATAGTAGTTGGAGGGTTATTTGTCTGCTACATATTATCATTTAAAACCAGTTACATTATGGGTGAGTACCACTTTAGTTGATAAATTAATAATTCAAATACTATATTAGAGATTTTTAAAATTCAGATATCATATTAAATATTAATTCACTATACTTTGAGTGCCATTCATAACAATGACTCTTTTTAAAATCATTGTTGTTGTTATTTTACTCAATTCCCACTAACTACACGTTCCATTATCTTACATCTTCTTTCCCTTTTACGTTAGCTTTTTCATGGATTGGATGATCAATCATGTCCATGGGTTGGCTTGACTCAAGTCGAATCCCTTAAAAATATTTTGCTATTAGATAATTATTTTTTATTTACATTTATATTTAATAATATTAAAATATATTAATAAAATTTTTAAAAATATTTTACTAATAAATGCAAATTTAATGAACTTGAGAAGTTAAATGGTTCAGACTTGACCTTAGACAAATGTAAATGATCGCAACTTTTTTATCTAGTACCTTTTTATATATATATACATATATATATGATTGCTACTTTTTGTAATCCTTTCAAGTTCATAAATTGTAATCAAGTAATAGAGTAAGTGAGTAGAATATCATTCCCTCGAAGATTATAGAATTGGATTTGTTTGATAAAAATCAAGTACCAAAGGTGATAAGCTACTATCTTATATCTAAACTAATGGAAAGATTTGTTTGATTGCTAAGAATAATAAATCAAGAACCTATAAAGAACACTTATGTAGGCCTAAATCTTAATATTGAACAGTCATTTGGAATCTTGGATGTGGCCAAGTGCTAGCTCTAAAGAAACAAGGATTAAAAGCTTTGAAATAAGAAAGATTTATGAATGCCAAAAACATTAAAGAACATAAAAGAAAGAATGGAAACAAAAGTGCATGAAAACCAAAATCTTGTAATGATAAAAGAACTATGGCTGAAACTTAATAACAATAAAAAATTTTGTAAATTGAAAGTAAAGAAAAGGAAGCTTTGAAGAAAGAATACTTCTATTAAAAAAATGTTAACCTTGAATTGATAAAAGTTTTTGCATTGACAAAACAAAAATTTGCCTAACTTGAATCAAATTTATTTTATCTCAAATTAAATATTTTTTCAACCTTCTGTCTTGTTAAAAATTATTTTTGAACTAAAACAAAACATGCTCTGGAAACAAAAATAGACTTTTAGACAATTTGGGATAGAAAGGATCGATCTCTTAAGGGGAGGGATCGATCCTCTAACTAAAGGGATCGATCTATTTTTCTTCCAATAGCCTAGCTCGTTCAAGTTTTTCAAAAATCAATAAATCCCCACCCTGTAGGGATCAATTGGCTAGGTTTTTTAAATGAACTAATCGATCCCCCCTTTAAAGGGATCGATCCATTTTTTATCCTGAAAAAAAATAGGTTTCAAAATTTACAGAAGGGATCTATCTCCTTACACAAGAGATCAATCATCTGGGATAGAAGATTGATCAGGTCCCTTACTTGATTAATTAGGTAGCCTAATGGTGTGCAAAATTGGTCTAATTTTTAACTGACCCAATCGATCCTTATACGAGGGGATCGATCCCCTAGTGCCCAGAAAGTTTCAACGGCTAGTATTTTGTTTGAAATTTTACATGTTTCAAGCATTAAATACTAGCAACATCTATCTTCCTTTTTCAACATATATTTTTCACTACATTTGAAGGGCATAAAAAGAAAAAAAAATTTATTGCTTTCATCTACCATCTTCTTCAAGCATTAAAAAGTATTTTAGAGAGAAAAAATGTAAAAAATTCATATTGTATCTATTTTTCTCTTAACATTCTTCCTAATCTTAATTTGTGTTTCAAATTAACAGACACCTAACCTTAGAGAAATTCTTTGAGTTTGCAAAAAACTCAAAAGCTTATATTGTGAAGTTGTAAGCTTAAAAGGGAGGATAACCCTTAAGAAATTATGGTGTTGATTGTATAGAGCTTTAAAGAACTAGATTGTAATATTCAACACATAATGGATTAAACTCCTTAGCAAGTGAAGCTAAAGGAGATGACATAAGTGCCTAAAGGAAAGATCGAATCTCTATAAATTTTGATGTTTGATTTTTTATCCCTATCTTTTGCTTTTAAGATTATTAGTATACTCATACTTGTTGTGTTTATTTGCTTAAAAAATTGATTTGTAAAATTTGTTCTTATTGGATAAAGAATTTTAAAAAATTTATTATTAACCAATTTACCCCCTCTTAGTTTATTTCAAGCTTTTGAGCTAATAATTGAAATCAAAGTTAATACGATTTTTTGTAGGTCTAACAACCTAAGAGTGATCATAAAATGGCTCAAAAAAATATGATGATCAATTTGGAGTAAACATCCTTAAGCTACAACAAATATGATGGGCAATAAAAAATGTGTCTTATGACAAATAAAATAGTTATTACATCTCTTAGAGGTGAAGGCCATTCCATTATATGACCTTCTTTTTTTGTTGGTGATATACTTATATTGGAATACTAGGATGAGATTATTTATTCAAGCCAATGACTATGATGTTTGAAGAGTTATTATAAATGGTCCTCAAATTTCAATAAAAATGATGGATGATAGAAAGGTGGTCAAGCGAAAAAGTGAATAGGATGTCGATGATATTAAGATAACTCAACTCAATGCCAAGGTATTGCATACACTCTTTTATGCATTAGGGCCTAATGAGTATAATAGAGTTTCATTATACAAAAATGTTAAGAAAATTTAGAACAAGTTGGCTATCACTCATGGAGGTACTAATCAAGTGAAAGAGACCAAAATTGGTATACTCACCCATGATTATGAGCTATTTAAGATAAAATTAAAAAAAACCATTAGTGAAATGTTAAACCGTTTCACCGACATCATTAATCATTTGACGGCTCTTGGAAAGACTTACTCAAATGTAGAGACGGTGAAAAAAATTCTAAATAGTCTACCAAAGAGTTAGGAAGCTAAGGTAACAGCTATTAAAGAGTTCAAAGATCCTTACATACTCTTTTTAGATAAACTTATTGCTCTCTTCTTACCTATGAGATAATGCTCAAAAGACAGCAAAAACCAATCAAAAAAGGTGGTATTGCTCTCAAATCGACCTTTTAAAAAAATGAAAAAAAATTTGAGCAAGATAAGGTTGATGAAGATGAAGAAATAGCCTTGTTTGTAAAAAGGTTCAAGAAGTTTATGAAGATGAACAAGTTCTCAAATAGAAAAATACCATAAAAAGAAATGATCAAAAAAAAATCAAGTAGAAGACAAAGAGATCAAATTGTTTACTATGAATATAATAAACCGAGTTATATCAAATTTGATTGTCCTTTGTGAAAGAACAAAACTCAATAAAGTAAAGAAAAAAGCAATGGCTGCAACATAGAGTGATAGTGACTTCTCCGATGATGAATCAAATAAGGAAAAAAATAGCCAACCTATGTTTCATGGCTTTTGTTGAGCCCAACTAATTCAAATGATTTAAGTTCATACACATTTGATGAATTGTAAGATGCTTTTGATGAATTACTTATAGAATTTGAAAGCGTGGACATAAAGTATGAAAAAATGATTTCTAAGTTGAAGGTAAAGAATAATCTTTTGACTAAAGCAAAGAATAACTTAAAAAAAAATTGAGCTTTCAAAATTAAATATTGATGATTTGACTAAAAAAATGAGAATTTACATAACTTATTTTCTAGATTTTATATGGGACATAAAAAACTCAATGACATACTTGAAACACAAAGAGCCTTCTTTGATAAAGGTGGGTTAGGATATAATAGTGGTGATAAAGAGACTTATTTGAAGAATTTTTTTGTTAAGCTAAATGATTCATCTAGCACATGTACATATTGTCATAAATTGGGTCATTCTATATAGTATTATTCTTTGAAGACAGTAACTCATAAAGATAAACTCATTAGGAGTGTGAATTTCAAAAAGAGTTAGCATATCTCAAGATGAGATTAGTAAGATGAAGTGGATTCTAAAAGGTACAAGAATTGTGAGTACTAACACTCAAAGATCCGAAAAAGTTTGGGTACTTAAAACAAAATTTTAATTATATTTTTATAGGTGGATAAGCATTGTTATAAGGTAAATTCAAGCAAAAACAATCCATGGTACCTTAATAATGGATGCTCAAAACACATGACCAAAGACATGGCTCAATTCAAGGATTTAAAGGTTAAAAGTGGAGGAGATGTTACATTTGGAGACAACTCGAAATGCCAAATTAAAAGCATTGGCTCCATTGGTAATAATTTTTTTACTACTACTGAAAATGTTTTACTTGTGAAAGGACTCAAGCATAATTTACTTAATATTAGTTAATTATATGGCAAAAGACTTAAAGTTGTATTTGAATTCATGTGCTATCAAGTGATTGATATCAAGACTAACAAACCTTTTTTTATTGGACATTGTTAAGGAAATGTTTATGTGGTGCATTTGGATTATCTATCTTCTAAAAATGTTGTTTTATCGCTTAAAAAGAAAATAAAAGTTGGATTTGGCATAAATGACTTGGACATGCAAGTATGCATGTAATTTTAAATTTTTCTCAAAATGATTTGGTTATTGGTTTACCAAAATTGAAATATGAAAATGATAAGGTTTGTGATGCATATGCTCAAGGAAAACATAGAAAAATCTCTTTCAAACCTAAGAATTGTATTTCAACCACTAAACCTCTCTAACTGTTGCATATTATCTTTTTTGTCCTACTATGATAATGAGCCTTCATAGAAAACAATATGGGTTTGTTATTGTTGATGATTTTACTAGATATACATGGGTTCTCTTCTTGCATTCAAAAAATGAAGCTTTGAAAAAATTTATCACTTTTTCAAAACAAATACAAAATGAAAAGCGATATTCAATTTTTAGTATTAGAAGTGATCATGGAAAAGAATTTGAAAACTTTGGCTTTAATGTGTTTTGTAGTGAAAATGTATTAGCCATATATTTTTTGCTCATAAAACTCTTAAACAAATTAGGGTAGTAGAAAGGAGAAATAAAACTTTAGAAGAAATGGCTAAAATCATGCTTCGTGAAAATAATTTACCTAGATATTTTTGGGTGGAAGCCATTAATATCTCTTGTTATATTATAAATAGAGCTATGATTAGGCCAATCTTGAAGAAAACTCCTTATAAACTTTTTTAAAGAAAAAGACCTAACATGAGTTATTTTCATCCTTTTGGTTGCAAATGTTTTGTTTTAAATAATGGAAAGATAATCTTGGAAAATTTAATGCAAAAAGTGATGAAGGCATTTTCTTAGGATATTTTTTGAATTCAAAAGCTTATAGAGTCTTTAATAAAAGAACATTGTTGTCGAAGAGTCTATACATGTTATATTTAATGAATCTAATCTACCTCTGAGAAAAGTGTCTCTTGATTATGACGATGTAGGTATATTTCAAGAAAATATCGAAGATGCATCACATGATATTGAGGAGAACGCTCTAAAAGAGGATGATGAGTTTTTAGAGGAACTACAACAAATAAAGCAAGAACCAAATCATTATAAAAAAATGAGGTATGTTAAAGATAGTGAGATTATTGGTGATCTAACTTAAAGGATAAGAACTAGATCTTCTTATAATGTGTGTACTTATGTTACCTTTCTCATATAAAATCCAAGAACATAGATGAAGCCCTAAAAAATGCTAATTGGTTAATGGCTATGTAACAAGAATTGAACCAATTTGAAAGAAGTCGAGTGTGGAATCTTGTACTTGACCTAGAGATCATCCTACTATAAACATCAAATGGGTTTTAAGAATAAAATGGATGAGCATGGCAATCTTATTAGAAATAAAGCTAGGTTAGTAGCTCAAGGGTATAGTCAAGAAAAAGAAATTGATTATGATAAAACATGTGCCATTGTTACAAAATTAGAAGCCATTAGGATGTTGATTGCATTTGTATTCTTTAAAAATTTTAAGCTCTTTCAAATGGATGTTAAGAGTGCATTTTTAAATGGTTTTATAAATAAAGAGGTATATGTAAAACAACCTTTCAATTTTGAAAATCCTCAATTTCCAAAACAAGTTTACAGATTAACAAAAGCTTTATATGGTTTAAAACAAGCTCCTAGAGCTTGGTATGAAAGATTATCAAAATTTTTAATTAAAAATGGTTTCAATTGAAGAAAGGTTGATACTACAATTTTTATTAAAACAAAAAGAAAAAACATTCTAATTGTGCAAGTTTATATTGATGATATCATATTTGGTGTTACTAATGAAGCTATTTGTCAAAAATTTGCTAAAACAATGTAAGGTGAATTTAAATTGAGCATGATGGGAGAGCTTACATTTTTCTTGAGATTACAAGTAAATCAAACAAAAGATGGTACTTTCATCAATCAAGCCAAATACATAAAAGACTTGCTCATAAGGTTTGGATTGGAAGAATCAAAGCCTTACTCAACACTTATGAACACTTCAACAAAACTTGACAATGATGAATGAGGTAAATGTATTGATTCTAAATTATATAGGTCTATGATTAGTTCATTGTTATATCTTATTGTAAGTAGATCGGATATAATGTTTAGTGTGTGTTTATGTGCTAAATTTCAATCATCACTTAAAGAATCACATTTATTTGCTATTAAAAAATTTTTAAGATACCTTAAGGACACTCCTAACTTAGGATTATGGTATCCAAAAAGTTCATCTTTTGCTTTGCATGTTTTTTTAATGCGAATTTTGGTGGTGTAAAATTGATAGAAAAAGCACTTTCGATATTTGTCAATTGTTTGAAAATATGCTTATATCATGATTTTTGAAGAAACAAAATAATGTTGATTAATCCACAACCGAAGCTAATATGTAGCAGCCGATAGTTATTGTGCTTAAGTTTTATGAATTAAACAACAATTAGAGGATTTTGAAATTACCATGAACCACATTCCCATTAAATGTGGTAATATTAGTGCCATTAATCTCACCAAAAATCCAATTCAACACTCAAAAACTAAGAATATTGAAATTAGACATCACTTCATTAGAGATCATGTTTAAAAGGGTAATATTATACTTGAATATGTTGATACTTTGCATCAATTTTCTGATATTTTTATAAAATCTCTTAATAGAGATAGATTTCATACAATTAGAGATGAACTTGATATGATGAATGCTCATTGAAATGTAACTCATGATAAATTGATGGTTTACTTGAATAAAAATGTGTTCACTTTTGATAATTTGTGTATGATTACACTTGAAATGTTATATGCATGTTTAAATTAGTTACATTGTATTTTGTTAATAAAAAAAGGCTATAGTGAATCGATCGATCTTATGGAGGATTGGATTGATTGGTTTTGTACCTAATAACAAATCGAACTGGGATGTGAATGAACTGATCAATCCTCTAAGGACCCAATCGATTGAGTAGGCTGGCAAACTTAAAACTCACAGTTTTTGGCTTTTTAAATTCTAACTCTTTTTCTTTCAAAAGCCTTACACAAACTTCCTCTTTATCTTCCTATTTTATTGTTCTTCTATTCCCTAACCCTCTCTCTCACAAATTCTCTCAAAACTCATCCTTTTCAATTAAAATTTCTTACAAAAATCTTCAAGTTTTCTTGTTTTCTTGCAAAATCTTCACTAGTCTTTTGGAAATCATACTAAAATCATCACAAATCACTCCTACCCATTTCTCTCTCTAGAATTTTGATCCCTTTTTTGAACCTTCATCATTCCCTTCAATATCCTTACTTTTCACAAACTTATATCACTTCCTATAACCTACTTTGTTAGTTTCCTTCATCAATTTCATAAAAGATTACCTATTTTCTCATATTCAATTTTCTCATGGCACACAAAACTAAAAGAAGTGTTGAAACAAGAAAAAATCCTCCAAAGGAAGATTTTAGTTTATCAATTAAACCTTCATTCAATCAAAATTTTATGACTCCTGATGCTAAAGAGAGGTATGAAATGTATCTTGCTCATAGAGAGGTTAAGTATGGAAAGATAATATCTCTTTAATTTTTTCAATTTATTAAGTTTCCTTATCTACATGTATTTGAGGATTTTGGCTGGATGAATTATATGTGCATGGATGAAATAGTTTATAAGAATTTAGTTAAGGTATTCTATAGTAATGCTACATGTATTGAGATTGAAGAGACTGGAAATAGGTATTATTTTGATAAGTTCAAAACTTGTTTGATGGGTAGAAAGATTATAGTTAATAAGTAATTGTTGGTTGAAACATTTATGCTAGATGATAATGGGAACACAAACACTATGTGTGAAATGTTGGATTTAGCTCAAGATATCTTTAAAAATGAAAACTTGAAAGTTGCTCCTACATAGGCCACTAAACTCTTTATGCATGATAGATTGTTGCACCTTATAGTTACTCATGTTTTGTCACATTTTGGCACCTAATATTCAACTATTAGGAAACAAGATTACTATTGGATGTACTAGATCAAACATGAGGAGAAACATAATCTTGTGCACTTTATCTTTAATGACATGATAAGAGTAGTACAAAACAAAGATTACACCTTAGTCTATGGGTTTGCTATAAGTAATCTATTGAAGAAATTGAATATTAACACTAGGAGTGATAAAGAGATTGTATTTAATAGCCCAGTTAGCATTCTTAGAGTTGATACTTTGCACAATATGGGTTATATATAAAATGCAATTGGTTTGTGGATTAGAAAGATAGATATTGGGGCTGTGCAAAAAGAAAAAAAGCATGATAATCCATATGTTCCTGATATGCCTCAGGAAGAACCCTCTAGTCCACCATTTGATATTCAAGGTGCATTACAAATTATGAGAGTTCAAATGAATAGCTTGCACTCCTTGGTTGGAGATATGAACTCAAGGCTTAAAATTTTAGAGTTAAATTAGAATGCCATGACTGAAGATATTTGCCAAATGAGAACTGAGATGAACCAATACTTCCACCATTTCTTACCTTATCCTCTTCCTCAATGATCCACCTTGATGCCATGCCTTAGATGTTTTTCTTACATATCTATCTTTTTAAGTTTTAATTTTTCTTAAAGACAGTTTGCATTTTTTTTTTAACCTTGGTTTTTTATGTTTATATTAATAATAAATGCATTTCATTTTCATAATGGTATTTGGTATGTTGCATTTGAGTTGGTTTAAAATTGATGTTATGTGGAAATTGGATATATTGATTGAGTTGCTTTGGCATTGAGTTGTGGAATTAAGTTGATTTAATTTGAATGTATATTGAGCTTATTGTTGCCTTGAATTTATTGCCATATTACTTTGATTGTCTTGATATTTTTGTTATGACAAAAAGGGGGACAAATAATGAAATGAAAAATTCTTGTTGATAAGGGTTGTAATAAAAGGTCATTTGATTTTGATATTGTCTTATATATTAATGATCTTAATATTGATGATTATATTATTATTCTTAGCTTGTTTAAATTTCTTTATGCTTAAATTCATGAGAGTCTACTTTTCAAATGAAAAAATTTTTTGAAGCAAATTTTTCACTTGGATTTGTCATATCAAAAAAGGAGAGATTATTAACATTGAATTAATAAAAGCTTTTGAATTGACAAAACAAAAATTTGCTTAACTTAAATCAATTTTGTTTTATCTCAAATTGAACATTTTTTTAGCCTTCTATCTTGCCATAAATTATTTTGAACTAAAGCAAAACATGTTCTGGAAACAAAAATAAACTTTTGGACAATTTGGGATAAAAGTTATAGATCCTTTAAAGGGAGGGATCGATTCCCTCACATGACCCAATCGATCCCCTAGCTAAAGAGATCGATCTATTTTTTTTCTAGTAGTTATCTTGTGCAAGTTTTTCAAAAATCAATCGATCTCTTCTCTATAGGGATCAATTGGCTAGGTTTTCTAAGTGAACCGATAGATGCTCCTTCAAAGGGATTGATCCATTTATTATCTAGAAGCAAAACATGTTTTAAATTTTGTAAAAAGGATTGATCTGTCTACACAAAGGATCGATCATCTGAGATACGAGATTGATCAAATCCCTTACCTAATCAACCTGGTAGCCTAATGGTGTGCAAAATTGGTCTAATTTTCAATTGACCCAATCAATCCCTATATGAGGGGGTCGATCCCTTGGTGCTCAAAAAGCCTCAATGGTTAGTATTTTGTCTAAAATTTTATAAGTTTCAAGCATTAAATGCAAGCAACATCTATCTTCCTTTTTCAACATATAAATGAAGGTTTTCCACTGCATTTGAAGGGCATGAAAAGCCAAAAAAAACTTATTGTTTTTGTCTACCATCTTCTTTAAGCATTAAAGAGCATTTTAGAGAAAGAAAAGTGTAAAAAATTTATATTGTATCTATTTTTCTCTTAACATTCTTCTTAATCTTAATTTTTGCTTCAAATTAACAAACACCCAACCTTAGAAAATTTTTTAAGTTTGCAAAACATTCAAAAGTTTGTATTGTGAAGTTGTGAACTTAAGGGGGAGGATAACCCTTAAGAGATTATGGTGTTGATTGTATAAAGCTTTAAAGAGCTAGACTGTAACATTTAACATATAGTGGATTGAACTTCTTGACAAGTGACGTTAAAAGAGAGGATGTATGTGTCTAAAGAAAGGGTCAAACCTCTATAAATCTCGATGTTTAATTTTTATCTCTATCTCTTGCTTTTAAGATTATTAATATACTCATATTTATTATGTTTATTTGCTTTAAAAAATTTATTTGTAAAATTTGTGCTTATTGGATATTGAATTTTGAAAATTTTATTATTAACAAATTCACCCCCTTTTGATTTATTTCAAGTCTTTGAGTTAATAAGAAAGAATTAAAAAAATAATTTTTGTTATGGCTAATCTGCCACCTTAGCCAAACTATAAAAAAAACTAAAAGAAAACTAAAGAAAAAACTAAAAGAAAAGAAATGAGATATGAAAGATGTGTTGAATAGAAAAGAAAACATCCTTATTTATAATAAAGGGTTCATGTATGGGGAATTGGATTACAAAAGTTTTCTTCCTATCTAAACTCTAAAAGATAAAAGTTATCTTAATCTTCAAATATTTGGCCAAATGTGGTGACTTTAATCTTGTATATCCTTGGCTGATTGGAACTTTCTTAAAGTGATCTTGTCCATTCATTTAATTTGCTTGATTGATCTTGAATTCTTCAAGATAGGTTTAGCTAAATATGGTTTATCAAGACCATGTGGTTACTTCTAATCCAAACTTTTAAGAACAAAGATCAAAGAGTCCTTGTTTAAGGTTAATTCTTTTGGCCGAATGCATTAATGAGTCAATCTTCAAATATACTTCTCCAATTAGTGATTGCATGTAGAAGTCCTATTAGAATTAGGAAAACTGAATACATGTAAAAATTTGAATGCCATTAGGATTCCTTAATCCAATTGAATTTAGGAAACCAACATCAAATAGGATTTGATTATATTGGTTATTGCATGGCAAATATTACAATGATTAGGCTTATCCTAATCTTGCATGAATCTTTCCATGAAAATCACATCCTAAGCATAAAAACCTAAAGATCAAGAACACACACATTAAAGGCACCAAATTTTATCAAATTTCAAAATTTTTCAACAAAAAAGAAGTTATAAATTACTATATATTTTAGTGCTATCATACCCCTACACTTAATATTTTGCTTGTCCTCAAGCAAAACTCTCAAATTAACTATACTAAGGATCAAAACAAATGCACACAAAGTCAAAGTTACACAAATAATCAATTATGTACTTTAGCATAATACAAAGATAGTTAAAAACATAGTTAACAAGAAACTCATTCAAAAGTAAGTTCTCAATAATCATACAACTCTTTATACATGTGAAGTTAATCCATTTCTAAACTATACATACAATATAAGCAAAAAGAATATAAAATATGCCATCACATATCTATTTAAAGATAGAACATAATTCATATGTTTACTTTCCTTATTCTCACTCCACTAATGTTAGACTTACATACTTGACTCAAGATCAAAAGGTTTTTAGGCTTATAATATAAGGCTTGAGTCAAGATAGAAAAAATAAAAATTTAGGCTCATAACCCCTTTTTTTGAAATTTCTTAGACTATTTATTTAAATTGAAAACTTTTCAAGACTTTGAAGCATCTTAATTTTGACAAAAAATTTTCACATTGCCATTTTTGGCTTTAGCCATTTTGGCTTTTATGTTTCTCTTTCTTTTGCTGAGCTTTTCTTTTCTTTTTTCTTGATTTCCTTGTGCCTTTTTTCCTTCCAAATTTGTTCTTTTGAATTGTCCAAATATGCAAAAGCAATATCGGGTTGGGTAATAACAAAATAAGGATAAATTCAAGAAAAAGGCTTAGACTTATGAAAGTGGTTAAATAATAACAAAGAAAAAGGTGTGTGTGTATATATATATATATATATATATATATAAGCTCAAAACAAAGGTACCATGAATACATTAATAAAAGTAGGCTTAAAAATACTCAAATTGTCCAAAAAATGCTAGATCATCTTTTGAATCAAATACAGTCTAAAATTTCACCTTGAGTATTGAGTAGGTAAAGTCATATTCATACCTTAAAATCTCTATGTAACTATATATCTTATGTGCTTCTTACAAAAATTGATGCATATCAAATATCAAAACTAAAAACACAAACATAAAATATCATACTTTATTGAAAAACATACTAAAGAAATCATTCCATTACTTCACTACATTTATAATTCTCCTCATATCATACTCATGTCAATCTTGAACAATTCATGAAACATTAACTAGGCCAGCATCATCATGATTATAGTAAATCAATTTGGTTTGAAAGTAAAACACATAGGAAAAATTTTAAAAAACACATTTTTAGCTCAAAAAAGAATTTTCCTTCCCTTACACATAAATTGGACAATATTTAAAAACAAACTTTGAAGAACTAAGGAAAAGGAAACATTTCCCTATCTTTGTTTTCCTTTAAGGTCGAAACTTGAATTCTTCATAGGGTATCTCTTTGCATATCTTTATCCCTACAAAAACAACTTAAAAACAACAAAAAGATAAAAAGCATAGTTGTCCTAAAACTAAATAACAAAGGAAATGTAAAACTTGAAAATGTAAAACTTAGGTTGCCTTCTAAGTAATGCTAGTTTTGGTCAAGCTTAACCATTCCTAAAATCTAAAGTTACCTCACCCTCTCAAGAAAGAGTTTTTCTTATTGCATATCTTTAAAGTATCACTTAAACTGAATTAGTTCTAAAATGTGCACTAACTCTCCTTACAGGTATAACATCAGCTAGATTTGGATTCACTATAGGGACATTTGGCATAGGTTAATGGAATCAGTTTTAGGTTTATATGGGCCATGACATAGTGGGTTAGTTGAATAGGTTTGTGCCTTTGGATTTAAGGGTTGAAAGATTAAGTTGGACTCCCTAACATTAGGTTTCTCCTTTAACCCCAAACATAGTTTTCTCATTTTCATAATCTCTAAGGACACCTTATCCTTTAATTATAAATTGTATCATTTTGTCATTAAATCTTAAAGTCAAGTTATAGTTCTATACATCAATTAAAGCTTTAGATATTATAAGGGAAGGTCTACCTAAAAGTAAGAGGGCTTCGTTATTTTTCATATTCAAAACAATAAAATCCAAAAGAAAGGCATATTTACTAACTTTCACCAGAATATTCTTTAACATTACTCATGGTTTCTTAGCAAATTTGTTAGCAAATTCATTGCTAAATGTTAGAGGTTTCAATGTGCCACATCCTAACTGCACAAAAATATTTATAAGCATTAAATTAATACTAGAACCAAAATCATAAAAGTTTCATCAAATCATAAATGACCAATAAAATAAGATATAAAGAAACTTCTTGGATCATTTGCTTAGTTGGAAGAAGTTGTTTAAGTGTAGTGTTACAATCACCAATAAATGTTGTATTTTTAAACTCTTTGAATAGCTCTCTTGGTATTGGCTTTGACATTGGTTGTGCTACTCCGAATACTTGTCTTTGGATAGACATTCATGAAGCATCCTTATCTTTTTTACTTCTTGATCTTCTTCTTGCACTTTCTCTTCCTCTTTTAGTTGTATACTTCAAGTAATGCTCTTCTAACTTCTCTTAACATTTGTATCTCCTTAATCGAATTTTGTTTAATATATTTGTCAAGGTCTTTTTCTTAAATATACTCCTTAGGATCCTCTTCAATCTTAAAATTTTCATCCATCCCTTCATTTGGTTTTAAACTTTCAAGGGCTCTTAGAGCCATGTAATCAAAGCTATCTAAAACTTTCTTACCAAATCTTAATAACTCATTATCATCCATCACTAATTCCTTCCCAATGAAATCCACCTCAAGCCACTTTACAAAGCTTGGTAAGTTTACCACCACTAGCTCATCCATAAAATCATCATTATTATCAGAATAATATATATCACATTCACCATAGGAATATATCGTATTGCATGTTTTCTTGCCATGTTTCTTAGGGTTGAACTTAGTATTACTAGGTAAAGTTTCTAAAGGTCGGTTGGCTATGGCTTGAGCTAGTTAACCTATTTAGGTTTCAAGGTTTTTAATTGATGCAACTTGGCTTTGAATGGTTGCATTATTGAATTGCATGAATTCGGCCAAATTTCTTCAAAACTAGGTTCTTTTCTTAGGGTGAGTTATATAGTTATGGGCAAAAGTTTGTATTTTGGGTGGTGGCTTGGTGGTTGGGTTGGTTCTAGAAAAGTTTAGGTGGTTTCTCTAGCTTGAGTTGTAAGTGTTGCTGTATTGGTTACAGGCTTAAATTGTTGTTCATACTAAACTGTTTCTATTCTAAATTAACATTTTTCAATAACATATGATCTATCACAAATTTCACAAGAAACAAATAGGTTTTGTATAGCATGGACAAAGGTGGTTTAGGATGGGATTTGTAGGGCATCTTTTTTCTTTAATAGGCTAGCTAATTGTGAAGTAATAGAAGTAAAAGTATCAAGTTCATACACATCAACGGTTTTTTTATGTACTTTACGTTTCATACCCCATTGGTAATTGTTGGCTACCGTCTCTTCATTAACTCATGCGCCTCATTGGTGGTCTTACTCATTATGGCTCTTTCAACAACCGAATCAAGCATAGTTTTTCATTGATGGTGTTAACCCATTGTAAAAATCTGAATTTGCAACTGTGGGAAACCATGGTGTAGACACTTTCTTAACAATTCTTTGAATCTCTCTCACAAATCATATAGGTTTTCACCATCAAACTGCATAATATTATTATTTTGTTCCTCAACTTGGCCACCTTGACAAGTGAAAAAAAATTAGTAAGGAACTTTTGTGCCAAATCATCTCATATTGTTATTTATCTAGATGGTAAAAAAGATAACCAACTATTTGCCTTATCCCTAAGAGAAAAAGAAAAAAAATTCTTAATCGAATAGCATCATCTAAAATACCATTGTATTTAAATGTATCACATAATTTAGAAAAATTTTTAAAATGAAGATTTAAATCATTGTTTGGTAACCCTCCAAACTGTATAGAAGTTTAGACCATTTGAATAATCAAAAACTTAATCTTAAAGTAATTTAATTGAATTGTCGACCTCCATATGGATGGTTGAAATCCATCAGTATTAGGAACAGCATAGTCCCTCAACATTCTATGACATTCATTGTTTGCATTCACCATTTGGATTAGTGTTGATGGTGTTTTTCTCTCTTCTTAAACACCTAAAGGTTCTTTCAATTTCCTTGTCAAGTAGAGCTAGGTTAACACTTCTAGATTTACGCATACAAATAAAGAAAAGATCAAAACAATTTAAAACAAAGAAAAATAAATATTTAGATTACAAGAGATTAGAAAATCTTTATTGATATTAATTTGAACACCATTATAATCTTTGATAATGGCATAAAAAACTTAGTTGCTATTTTTTGTAATGCCTGCAAGTGTACAAATCATTATCAAGTAATAGATAAGAGAGTAAAGTATCATTCCTTCGAGGATTATAGATTTGGAATTGTTAGGTGAAAATCAAGTTCCAAAGGTGATAAGCTATTATCTTATATCTAAACTAATGGAAAGATTTGTTTGATTGCAAAGAATAACAAATCAAGAACATACAAAAAACACTTATGTAGGCCTAGATCTTAATATCCAACTGCCACTCGCAATTCTTCTTTTGCTTGTCTTGCTTAACGATTTGTGTTTCTATCTTACTTATTCTTATCCTTTTATTGCTTCTCTGGTTTTCAATTGGCCTCTAATTGATCTTGATTTGCTACTGTCTAGCCCCGCTCAATTGAGTTGTTGGTGCTTTTTATAGCAAATTCCAATCTAAAAATTCACAGGAAAGATTTTATGAAATCAAATTTATCAAGATTCAATTTTAACTTTACATAATTCTTTTTCCTTTTTTTTAGGAGAATTGAAGTCCAAGAATTGCCAAACTCAAGCTCAATAATTAATTTTCAAATCTTAAAAGAAAGATTACAATCTGAAAAAATCACAAAAAAATCCACATTAAATATAAAAAATAAATAAAATTATTTTTTACCTTTTTTATTTAAGCTTAAAATCCAATGGCATAATTGAAAACCCAATATCAAATTAAAGTTCAAAACCCAATAATATTGATAAAACCCCTAACAAAATAGGAGATATACAATAATGAATAAAAAATATTTTTTAAATTTTGAATTTGAAGTGAAAAAAATAACTTGATGTAGAAAGTAATATTTTGAGTATGAGTAAAAGCTCCCTTAAAAAAAGTGATGTATATAATATAATATAATATAACATAACATAACGGGAGATTTTAAGTTGAAATTCTCTTTTTTTTAAATGTAAAATAAACCTATTTACACAATTGTTCATTGTAATGAATAAAAAAACAATGAAATAATTTTTTTTATAAAAAAGTTGTAACTTGGAATATGAAAAATAATTATATATATTAAGATTCAAATTTTAGACATATTAAATACTATTCTTAAAAATGATTAAATAAATTTGAATTAAGCGTCAGTTCAATACTCTCTCTTTCTTTCTCTGTGTCATATTTTACTAGTGTATTACCCTTGGTCTATTGCCTTTCCTCCCATAATGTTTCTCATCAAATTAAGGGGTGGAAAAGAAAGAAAAATACAACTCCAGAAACAAAAAGTATTGTTGTTCTATCCATTTAAGATGTTACATCAGCTTTTTTTTTTTTTTCCAAACTAATAAAATAAATTAATTCATGATAAAAGCATATAGTTTGGATTTTAATTTTGGTATACAGAATTCAAGTTCTTTCAAATTCCTCCAACAAATGTTATTGTAAAGTGTAATAAATAAGGGAGTGTTGACTTCCTTCCACGTCCATGCAAATTGACAATAACGAGCAATAAGCAAGGGGGTTGTTTGTAGGCAAAGGCAGTACGCATTGTCTTTCTCTCCTTGCTTCATGCCAGCTGCTGCTCCCTCTTTTATATAATTATGATGATATAGTTACCTCCCCAAGTTCCTCAAATTCCAAACACTTGAGCCATCCCTCTCTCCCTCCCTAATAAAACTCAAAAGTTCAAAGAGTTTATGAAGAAAATAATTGATATTAGATGCTTGGGCTTTCATTTGAAGAAAATAAAGTAGTAATGAAATAAGTATATATATATATATATATATATATATATTTAGAATCGATATTACATTTTTAGCATTTGTTTGTTTTTAGTCAATTGTATACTATAATTTTACATTTTACCATTCGTTTTAACTATAACAATTTTTATAGTAAATGGAAAAAAAAAAGTGAAAACTCAATAGTAAGTCTCCAAAGTCCAAGTGGACAATTTTATTATTAAAACTTGAAATTCCAACTTAAATAGTTCAAAAGTTGGAATGTTTTAAGGATAAAAGAGATGGGATTTATAGTATTGGAAAAAGATTGGCTTCCCTTTCTTTAGCTTAATGCCCAATGAGTTTTCATGTTTAACCATTTACTAAGCATTATTAAAAAAAAAAAAAAAAAAGTTTGACAATATAGAAAACCAATCAACCTCTATTCACACTGTTGATTTTGGCTTATGGATTAAAAAAAAATAATGGACAGTTATTTTCTTCAAACTTTCCGACCAAGTTTATAAATGTAGGTTTAATTTAATCTTCATATGCTTAATACAAATGCAACAACCGGTCGTTTCCCAAACTAATTTACTTGGCAAATCTAGGTCTTAAGCATTAAAAAAAAAAAATTTTTTGTATGATATCACTTCATTGCAAAATCAAAATAATTAAAGGGAGAAGGGGTTGATTTGTTAATACAATAATAATTTTACCCAAACAATATAACTATATTTGCACCATAAAAATATGCTGGTCTTGTTTTAACAGTAGAACATTTACAAATTACTACATAACCAAGTTATGAATAAATTATTATAAATATATATCCTTAATTTTTTTTCTGCCACTAATAAGGTTAACATTTACAAAGGACGGGTAAAAAGGAGAACAAAAACTGGTTATCTCATGGTACAAGAGTAACAAGGACTTTGGATGGATTGGAAAAACAACTGCACTAGTAAAAGCACTTAATGAAACTTAATCAACAATAGCCCAGAATTTCTTTCTACAAATTAGCACAGTTTCTCTTTGCTTCTCCTTGTTTTCCAGAATGTGTGATTCAACCTCCCATAGAAATTTCGGAGCAACATCTTGAATTCTTGATGTAATAGAATCCTCATCTCTGATTATAATAAATCCCTGACAATAAAAACAAATGTGCAATGAAAAGTTAAAACCATAAGAAGCAACTTGGCTTATAAACCAAGTAACCAACCCAGCAAAAATGATTTTAGATGTCAGCCCTCGGTCCACATACGCTGCATACAGTAGCTGATCTATGACACCTTGGGTTTGTAGCTAAGATTGAACAGAACAAAGGGAGGGAAACAGATAGAAATAGAGAATAGACAGAATATCATACAGGACCAAAATAGACGTAACTCTGATGAGAAATATAAGAAATAAGGTAAAGAGAGAACGCCAAGCAAATGTATCAGTACTTGAATATCAAATCTAAATTCCATCCATGATATCTAAATAATATAGAGATACTGGCAACTAAAATAAAAGTTACCACTACGCTACTCCCTAACCAAATTACTTGGAAAGTTAAAAGACATTAATTAATTTTAAAAAAGGTTAAATGTAATTTAACTTTTGAATTATACCGACTTGATATTTATACAAAAAAATTTACAATTTAATACCCCAACTTTCATTCTCTCATGTTATTTACTCAAGATATCAACACCGTTAATATGACACGTGGTGCATTTCATTGGCCAACATCTACCGTGCCATCATTTTGCCTAACACCATAAGTAAAAAGTGCAAAGTGTTTGATGGAAGTTAAGGTACCAAATCCTAATTATTTATAGGTACCTAATTGATATAGTTCAGGGGTCAATTTACACATTAACCCTTTTAAAACTAAATACCCTCAAACAAATGTATATTACAAATAAGCACATAAAAGAAAAGTTTAACAAGTCCCTAAATTATGCTATACTTTTCCCATATCCTGCATCCATAACATTCTCATTTAAAGTGTCTAAAGCTAACGTGGTGTTCTGCAGCGAGCATGGTAGCATCACTAAAAATAGATCAAATTTGCATGATGATTTTGATAATCTTCCCAAAAAACTAGGCAGTAACAGGGAAAAATGCATCAACCAAAAAAGTGACTGATTATCTCTGTGGGATGCTAATGATGTTACTCATGTATAATAAATGAAAGATTCAAATCAGAACACTCTGAAAAGGACCAGCCATTGCTTCTCAGCCAACCAAAAAAAATTATTATGTCACCATCTCAATAACCATGTGTTCAAGTTCAATTTCATGATGTAATTAAAAGGAAAACTTCATGAAAACAATCACCTGAGGTCTTAAAACTCGGTCCATCTCAAGCATGATATCCTCCAGCTGGCAACCTTCTACACTATTTTTATATTGAGAGAAAAGATGGTTGGCATGCAGCAAATCATATGTGCGTGGATATGTTGAAAATGATTCACACCTAAATATAAATCATATATGTATTAACAGCAACTAACAAAGATTTATTGGTACTGCTCACCAAAATTAGCAATAAAGTGAGAAAGAATATAAAACCTTTCTTACCAATCATGAAAAGCACCAATCAGACCCCGGTCATAAATTGCAGATAAGGTATTTTGCATGCTTGAAGGAACTATATTCATTACCCAAACAGGAAATTCATTTAAAGCTGCAGCAAATCCACCACAAAAGGCATTCATATCCATCACATTTCGTATTTCAGTCTTGCTAATGTTCATCAGCTTCCAATAATAGTGAACTTGATGTTGCCAGAAGTCGGAATCCAAACTAAATTCTTCTCTACTGATGCCTGTTATCAATATGCAAAGCAATTATCATGTCGAATCAAATAACATCTCCAAGTGTCTTAACTGCCATTGATAATATGCTCCAAATAATAAGGTAAACTTCCGAGTCAAACAACTCATAACCACTAAAATGACACAAACATTTCACCAGATATAATGATCCAGGATTTTAGAAGCAAAAAATAACCAAGAAAAATTAAATTTAGAATAAAAGATCTCAACTCCATAAATCCTTCTTGCTCACTAATCTTTTATCAGAAATTTAGTTTTCCTTGCTTAATGTGTTATACACTCAACCTACAATCAATGTCCATGCAAGTAGAACTAAAGTTATCTTCAACAACCAACTGTTTTTGATTCATGAAAGGAACTAAAAAATGCATATGCTATTGATTATGACAAATATCATATCAAAAAAACTGACAAAAGAAGCCTAAGGCCTTCTTTGGTGAAAGGAAAAGTTTGAGGCACAAGAAAATACTAAGGAAAAAGTGAAGGGAAAGAAAATGGAGGGTAAAGTGAAATTCCTTACTTTGTTTGGACAAGGAAAATATCATTGAAATTGTTTCTGTAATCGTATTAATAAATTTTATTTTTTTTAAAAGATAATTTTAAATTTTTAATAGTAAAAAAAAGAATTAAACTCATAATATTTGAAGGAATAAAAGAAACCATTCTCAAGCTTTTCTCGTCTCCTAGCTGGATTTAGTTCTCAGTCATTTGGCCTTACCATTAGTTTGGGCTAAGAACAACCATCCTTCTAACTAACCTAAAGGTTTGTTCACTCTTTTTGGCAAAAAAAAAAAAACATTTTTTCATTGCTGCATCATCTTCTTGTCCATCTCATTATATATCTACCCCTTCAAAATTGTCGCACTTCCACAGAACGCTGGAGCCGTTGCCAGCAAGGCCAGCAGTTAATGGAGTCCCTATTTCTTGCTTTGTTTTCCACTTTTCAGTTTCACCCTCTTCTTTAATATGATGTCTTCTCCTTCTCTCTCCTTTCTGCTAGGTAGTTGCGGTTGAAGATGCTCATGGAGATGAAGGACCCAACAAATTCTCTCATTTTCCTCAATTTTTTAAGTAAAAGGAAATAATTATTCCAAAATTTCCTCTATATTTTTCACCTTCACCAAACCCAAGAAAATAAAATTTAAGAATTTCATTTTCTTTTCCTTGAATATTTCATGATCCAAACAGGGCCTAAGTGTATTCCTTCCGTTCAGCATTATGTAATAAGATTAGCACAAATCCAAAATTATGACCACCATGGGAAGCAATCTGTCATGTCATATTCAAGGCTCATATTATCAGATGGTGTCTCTTATACATGTAATGAGACAGTAAACTCAAGATAAAAGAGCAACATCGTGTTTAATGTCCAGAAGAAGAGCCCTATGAATAAGATTTGCTATAGGAAAAAAAACATTGTAGTTATGACAGTGGCAGTTGCCTGCTACACTAGTTCAAGACAGTGAAAGAAGACAGGTGATATTATCTAAGACCTAATTAATTGGTTGTAAGTTGATGACACACCAAGAGGTCAAATCATATTAACTAGAATGTAAAAAACGAAACCCATAATCCCATGTTTACTTAACTGCTAGAATTAAGTAGTATAACCTTATTTTTAGAACAATAGAAGCTGTTCTCCCAAACTTGAACTAGATAAGCCAAGTGCTTTCAGATTTAACATGATAATGAGATGGTGATTGGCATTAAACTATAATAACTTTAAACACATTAGAAGGTGTACAAGACTCAGATTCAAAAAGCATCAGTTAGGATATTCTGCTGATCAAATTATAAGAGAGAAGTTTCTTCTTTGTTAAATTCAAAATCTTAACTGGTTTGATAGAAGGTTTTTTCTGTACATTCTATGTTTCAATTTAGTTCCAATTTAGTTCAAAAGCATAAAAAATATAGTGTTATGATTACGTGAAAGATTAAACATGTAATTTCTTCATGAAGGATTTTTAGATTAATTACACATTTTATATTTGAATTATAGTCATATAATGGATTTTTAGGTTAATTACACATTTTATACCTGAATTATAGTTATATAATGGATTTGTACGAAAAGTTCAAAAATGTCCAGTTAGGTACTAGAACTCTGCTTCCATTTTTAGTTTGCATATGAAACTTCACTAATCAAATGGCTGTTGTGTCCAAAACTAGCCAACAAAATGCACAACATGTCTAAAAATGCACATCATTTTTTATTTCTGATTTTTTGTAAATATTTTTGAATTAAAAAGTTTCTAACAAAAGAAAAAGTAAAAACTACAAAAAAAAAAATCACCAAAAAAATCAAAACAAAACAAAAAGTGAGAAAATGGGGAAATAGTTGAAATGGAAGATAGACAGAGAAGGGAAGGGGAACGGGAAGGTTGGCCAACCCCTCTCCCTCCCTTCTCTCTCTCTTTCTCTTCAATTTTCTCTTCCTTTTTTTTTTTAATTTTCTTTATTTTCTTAATTTTGGAAATAAAAAACTTTAGAAAATATCAATTATAAATAAAACGATGTGGCATTTTTAGACACGTTCCACATTGATTTGTTTTTGGACAAATCATCCATTTGACTAACATAGTTAGCTTAATTTGGAAACTGATAAATTGAGGCAAAGTTTGAGTACTTAATTGTGTGTTTTTAAACTTTGGAGGCTAATATCAAACATTTGACTATAGTTTGGGTGCAAATGTGTAATTAACCCATGATTTTTTTGTTTGGGTAATATATGAGTGATCTTAGAACAATAACTTTAGACAGATGCAAGCTGAACTGACCGATTCTACCGAGACTCTCCGAATATACTGACAAACGCTCTGGTCTAGGAGGAAGCTTCTGAGTATCTGTTTTTGCACTTCTTAGTTGTATGCAATTCATTAGAAGAGTCTTCCATGATGGTTTAGTCTCGTCTACAGCATCACAAATATCAATGAGCTTCAACTCTGCATTATGCTGAAGGCATGATGTATTTTCTTCTTTGATCCAGATGGCAGTCTGAACCTTATGAGCAATAAGTTTCCAGCACATTGCTGCAGTTAGATCCACCAACTTGTTCCAAATTACAGGATAATCTTTATCCTTCCTATAAGCAGGTGGAGCTGAATAGACAAAATATCCATTAGGTCGCAGGAGGCGGTTCACTTCCTTGAGTAAAATACCATCTGAAAGAAACAATATGATAGAGCTTGAAATTAGGAGACTCAATTCAGTATAGAACATGTACAAGAGAGCTAATAAGGCAATATCTGAAAGCTATTGGTGTCAAACAAGGCTTTTATGGAGTCAAGCATATATTTTAACATCATAGTACTACCTTGAACAGAAAAGCAAGAGAAATAAGTATTGAAGCAGGAAAAGGCTAGAGGGAGAGGAGGCTGAGGCTGGGGAGAGCCTCCAACAACCCTTCTTGTAGCTCATTATATCAATGCATAAACATATTTAAGGACTACAAGACATCAAAGTACTATTAAAGTTGCAACTGACAGGAATTTTTTTTTTCCAACATGACACTCTCATAGAAATACTTTATCAGCACATATTTGATTAATCCAACTAGTAGTCTACCAAACCTAACACTGACACCAAAAATAACAATACCTGCAAATCAAGAACTGACTACAACTTCTCAAATAGCCATTAGTAACGCTTTCCACATCAAAGAAAATGACACACCTCATTAGGTAGCTTCCCCTCTATCCACCAACTTTAAGCAGTGAAACTCTGTCATGATGTGGTCAAGTACATCTAAGTCATGTTTAGACTTACAAATACTAGATATCTTTCTTAGATCAATTGCAAAGGGGACCAAAGGAGGCCCTGGCCCCCAAAGAATTTTGAAATTTATTATTATTATTATTTTTATTATTATTATTATTATTATTTGTGGGAAAACACTTATTTACAGCTGGTTGCAATCTTGTAATCTGTATATTTATATTTGTATCTCTATAATTAAGTATTTGTATCCCTGGAATTAAGGACAAAAAATTAGGATAGACAATCCCTCAATTATAGGATCAATTTTTAGGAAGATTTAGTTTCCTAGTTTAACCCCTAGTAAGGTGTATATAAACCTAAGGTACTTGTATAATTGTTAATGAGCAGTTTTTCAATATACATTCAGTTTTTTCTCTTAGTTTTTCACACAGTTTTATTTCTTAGTTTTTTCACATGGTATCAGAGCTTTAGGCTCTTCTTGGGAAGCAAAATTTTCAGCCTTCATTGTTGACTTCTATTTTAGGCCTTCATTGCCGAACCTTGTTTAAGCCTTCATTGTCGAACCCTGTTAAGGCCTTCATAGCCATTTTATTTTTTCCTTCTTTAGCCTTCATTGCTAAGAGTCATTTCTGGTCATAGTCATTTTAGTTCAAAGAAAGATATCACTACCACCCAATTTGAGGAAGCATCAACTTAGAAAATCACCGAAATACTACAAATGTCTTAAAAACAATGAGAGTTGGACAGAAAAATGATTGAAAAGCTGAGAAACCTATTGAAAACCCTTTAAAAACCTACTGGGGTATGTTCCTTGGGTAAGGTGTCTAGTTCAAGTAAAGCTTCTAGTTCTCATGGATTAAATGTCTCGGTTAAGCCCATTACGAGTTCTTGGGTCATTGACTCAAGAGTCACAGACCATATGGCACATTCCTCACAGAAGTTTAGTATCTATAACTTGTGTCCTAGGAATAAGAAAATTGTTGTTGCAGATGGTTCACTTACTACAGTGGCAAGATTAGAAGATGTTCAAATTAATCTCTCATTTGTTCTTAAAAATGTTCTTCATGTTCTTCATGTTCGTGGATTGTTTACTAATCTGATATCTATACAAAAATTTACCAAAGATATAGACTACAAAGTGACTTTTTATCCCTCTTATTGTGAATTTCAGGACTAGAGTTCGGGGAAAAGGATTGGACTTGCTAAGGAGAAGGGTGGACTATACTATCTTGAGACATCAAACAACACAAATAATATTAAGAATAGTTTACCTTTGACATTTCTTCTGAAAAATCTCCTAATAAAGACAAAATTTGGCTTTATCATTTTCGTCTTGGACATCTTTTTTTTGGAACTTTGAAAAACATGTTTCCTTTTTTGTTCAAAGGATTAAATGCCGAAAATTTTCATTGCGATGTTTGTGAACTTGCAAAGCATAGACGTGGTCTTTTCCGGTTAGTAATAAAGGAAGTTCTACTCCTTTTTACTTGATTCATAGTGACATATGGGGTCCCTCTACAATTCCTAATATTTCGAGGGCAAGGTGATTTGTTTTTTTCATAGATGATTGTACTGGGGTCTCTTGGATATTTTTACTTAAATCCAAAGCAGATGTGAATAATGTGTTTTTAAGCTTCCAAAACATGATCCAAAATCAATTTGGAGAGAAAATCAAGAGATTTAGGTTTGATAATGCAATAAACTATTTTAACCAGAGTTTAACTACCTATTTTCAAAAGGAAAGGATTATCCATGAGTCATCTTGTGTTAATACTCCACAGCAAAATGGAATGACAGAGAGGAGAAATAGTCATTTACTAGCCACAACCCAAGCTTTACTTTTTCAATCAAACGTATCCAATTCTTACTAGGGGAAAGTTGTTCTCATTGCCACACATATTATAAATAGGTTACCTTTAAGGGTTTTGGGATTGAAAACTTCTACGGAACTACTCTCACAATTTTATCCTAACTTTAATACCACAAACAACCTCACACCTAGGATATTTTGTTGTACATCATTTTTTCATGTTCACAGTTACAATAGGGGAAAGTTAGATCCTAGAGCAATTAAGTGCATTTTTGTGGGACATTCATCAACTCAGAAAGGGTATAAGTGTTATCATCCTCCAACTAAAAAGTTCTATGTGTCTGCAGATGTCACTTTTGAAAAAAGTAAACCATTTTTTACTCAACCTTATCTTCAAGGGGAGACTTTATTCATGAAAGATAAAGACAAAGACTTCTTTTTGCTTGATTTGTCCTCTTCTTCAACATTTTCACTCATTAATTCTTCTGAGTCGAAACTTGTTTCTGCTGAACCCAAGTCAAACACTAAATTTGAGTTTGAACCCATTCCAAACACAGAAGATGTGACAAAGGATAATATTGTTCTTGATTCTATGAAGGAATTACAGGTGTACTCAAAAAGAAAAGTTTCAGATCCTGAACCAGTGTCAATCCAGAACCTGATCCTAACTCTGGAAATAAGGTAACTACAGTCTTTGACTCTATTTCTCAAAATAAGCATGAATCTCCTAAAACTACAACTAGGGATTATGATCTGCCTATTGCCATTAGAAAAGGAACCAGAGAATGTACTAAGCATCCACTATACCCAATCTCTAATTTTGTGTCATTTGAAAAATTCTCACCATCCTACAAAAATTTTCTTGTAAGCCTAAACACTATTTCTGTTCCAACTACATTATCCGATGCATTATCCAATGAGAAATAGAGGCAAGCCATGAAAATAGAAATGGAGGCCTTAGAGAAAAATAAGACATGAGAACTGGTAGAGTTGCCTAAAGGAAAAAATCCATTGGGGTGTAAATGAGCTTTCACTGTAAAATATAAGGCAAATGGTACTGTTGAAAGGTATAAAGCCAAGTTAGTGGCTAAAGGCTACACTCAAACCTATGGAGTGGATTATTAGGAAACTTTTGCTCCAGTTGCCAAGATGAATACAATTAGGATTTTGTTATCATTGGCTGCAAATTACAATTGGCAACTTCAACAATTTGATGTAAAGAATGCTTTTCTAATTAGTGATTGGAGAAGAAATATATATTGAAGGTATCCACCGAGGATTTGGAGCATCATCTAGAAGGCAAAAAAGTTGCAAGCTGAAAAAGGCTTTATTATGACCTTAAACAGTTTCCTAGGGCTGAGATTTTGCCAAAGTGCATGGTGGCAATGGGATATAACAGAGTCAAGGAAATCACACATTGGTTATCAAGACTCTGATTCACAAAGGAGTCACAGTTCTATTAATGTACTTAATGATATAATTGCAACTGGAGATGATGAAAAAGAGAAAGAATCTCTTTAAAAATAGTGTTTGCTAGAGATTTGAGATTTAAAACTAGCTAGGAGTTAAAATACCTTCCTAGGAATTGAAGTAACTCACTTCCGGTTATTTGGTATTCATCTCACAACAGAAATATGTGATGGATCTTTTGAAGGAAACTAGGAAGCTGTCTATCATGTATTGCACTATTTGAAGGCCAATCCTAGAAAAAGGTATCTTATTCAAAAGAAATTCAGGACTAGTTCTAGAAGCATATACAGATGTTGATTATACAAGTTCAATAACTAATAAAAGATTCACCTCAGGCTACTGCACTTTCCTAGGTGGTAATCTTGTGACTTGGAGGAGTAAAAAATAGAATTTTGGTGGCAAGATCAAGTGTTGAAGCAAAGTTCAGAGCAATGGCTCAAGGAATTTGTGAACTACTATGATTAAAGATTATCCTAAAAGACTTGAAGATCAAGTGGGATGGACTAATGAGACTCTACTATGATAACAAGTCTGCAATAAGCATTGCACATAATCCTATGCAACATGATAGAACAAAACACATTAAAGTAGACCGGCATTTCATAAAGGAGAAACTGGACAGTGAGTTGATTTGTACACCTTATGTTTCAACCAAGGGTCAACTTACAGATGTGTTGACTAAGAGTCTCAACAGTGCAACATTTCAAGAAATTATTTTCAAGCTGGGAATGGAAAATACCTATTCACCAACTCGAGAAGAAGTGTAGGAAACACTTATTTACAGCTAATTGTAATCTTATAATCTGTATATTTATATTTGTATATCTAGAATTAAGTATTTGTATCCCTAGAATTAAGGACAAAAAATTAGGATAGATAATCCCTCAATTATAGGATCAATTTTGTTAGGAAATATTTAGTTTCTTAGTTTAACCCCTAGTTAGGTGTATATAAACCTAAGGTTCTTGTATAATTTTTAATAAGCAATTTTTAATATACATTCAGTTTTTTCTCTTAGTTTTCCACACAATTTTATTTCTTAGTTTTTTCAAATTATTATTATTATTATTATTATTATTATTATTATTATATTCTAATTCATTGAATCTTTAAAAAGTCAAAAGTATCAAATTTTTTCTCAGGTTTAACATTTAAACTTTGTCTTCTCTAAAAATGAAAAGCCTATATAAATAATAGTGTCTAATATGTGTTTGCAAAGTGTGAGGATTTTTTTATAAAATAAATTACTCATTTTCTTATAATGTCAATAAACAGGCTAAACACTTTTGATTTAGAAGAGCAAGGATTCAAGTTATGCTCATTGAGTGACAAATCATGCACGAACAACAAAGCCAAATACTAGAGTGTGAATATGCTGAACATTTTACTAACAAAAGATAAAATAACAGGACATATAAATTCTTAAATAAAAGGGATAATATCCCATTTGGCCCCTGAACTATCATACTTTTTCTAATGAGATACCTAACAAAAAAAAATTTCTAATCAAATACCTAAACTATATTTTCATGTATAAATTGCCCCAACTTCTAACACCATTTAAAAAATGCTAACGTGGCATTTAAATGCTGATGTGGATGATAAATGGCTACCACATGGCCTAAATGTGACTGTCACGTGTTATTTTTAAAAAATAAAAAGTTTTTAAAATATAATTTTTAAGAAAAGGTTTTTTTTTATAATTTTTTATTCTTTAAAATTGCAATTTGATTTAACCCTTTTTATTAAAACAACGTAGTTTTGATCTTATTATATATGGGAAGAAATCAGATTTTTTCTTTTTTTTTCCATCTTCTCTCTCCTCTCTCTCTCTTTTTTCAGAGCTTCTCTCTCTTCTAGGATTCCAACTACCACTGTCAGTCATTGTGCCATCGTCGTCCACCATACCCCACCACCGTCCAACCATCATTGAAGCCCCAAATTCACCACGAACCCCTTTTTTGCCTCATCTCGAATCTGGGATCAAATTCTTGAAAATCGGCCTCCAATGGCCTAGATCTGAAGCCAAAGTCGTAGCCTTTCACTGACATTTTGGTCCCCTTCCACTATCCAATTGTTTCGAGTTTTCAATATGTTGTTTCCCTCATCATCCTATCTTCTTTCACCATTCGAATCTCCCAAAAAACCATGCTGGCCACCACCGACCACCACAACTGCCATCACTTCTATCGCCGATTTTCCCCCTTTGCCAACTACCGCTCTAAGCCTAACCACTTCCTATGGACTATTCTCTCCCCATGGATAACCCAAAAAATTACACAACCCCATAGCCAAAAATTTTCTAGGTGTGCTTGAATGCTTTTTTCCTTTTGTTTTGCTTGCTGACAAGCTTGTGTAATTTTGAGCTTGTGTTGATTGCTAGATGTGGATTGTTGATTTTGTTGGCTTTCAGTTGTGTTGCATTTGATGGTTGTGCTGCGGGTTTGGTAGGATTTCAAAGCTTGATGGTTTTTGAAAACTGTGTATTAGTGAGTTGGTTTCTGTATGTAGGAGAAGGGTTCAAAGGGGGTGCTGATGACAATAATCTTAATTGGCTGCTGTTTAAAAGGTAGACGTGGCAACCACATCATTGCCATATGCCAATAACGTGTCATCCACATCAACATTTAAGTACCACGTCAACATTATTCTAACGGTATTAAAAGATTGGAGCAACTTAAGACATAGAATTAAAGTTTAGATACCTAATTAGAATTTTTTTTAGTTTAAGTACCACATTAAAAAAATTAAAAAAGTTCAAGGGCCAAATGAAGTATTATCCCTAAATAAAATTAGTGAAGTTCACAACTAAAAACAATTTACACGAAGACAACAAATGAAAATCAAAACCAATACTCATACTATAATTTAAGAGCTCTAATTAGATTATTTACATGAAAATTTTGAAATCTTTAAAGCTACAGAGTATTGATTTATTTATTAAGTTCTATTAATCTATCAATTTTAATTTTAAATTTTTTTCTTTTACATTGTTTTTTATTAGAAACTCACAATGTTTCACTGGAAACTATACCTAATTAGTTTGACTTGTAAAAAATACTTAGCATTAATTGAAAATACAACTTCACTAGTTACTATAAATTGATAAAAGTAAATAAATAATAAAAATGAATTGATAAAAATAGACTTCTAACTAATATTTGCTTTCATAATCATTTTTTCTTAATTTTAGGTATAGAATATACACATAATATAATGTGTATATAAACAGTTGTGCATTCATATGCATTTGCCCACCCCCCACCCCCCGAAATCCTGGCTTAGACACTGCTAGTAAGTATGCTCTTCAATTTTTAGTACATTCCTTCAATTTGGAGGAATAAAAAGTGACAATTATCTTAACCGAAAGAGAGAAACCTACAAACATCAAGTGAATTTTGGAAATATTAGATCCATAGGTGGAGATTTATGCCACAGATATGAGAAGGAACTAGCTAGGTGCAATAATAAAGAACCTTTCTAAGCAATCTAATGAGGTAGCAGATAGTATTGGTCCCAAAAAATGAATCCCAGCAGTTGATTAAACAAGTGGCTATGAATAAGGTACTAGTGACCTTTCTATATTTTCATTGTTATCCATAATGTATTTTCTGATAGCAAGATTGTTCAGAAAGTTATATTTATCCAATATTTGAGCATTTAGTCATGAAAAGTAGTAGAAAGTTAACTTGAATATAGAGTGTGCAGCAGAAAACAGAAAAGTACCATTTTCATGCCAATCAACACGACATCTAGAACAGTGAACCATCTCAAAAGAATTACTGGGATATGGCAACTGTTTAGTGGCTATGGCAGAGATCATTGCACCAATTCCTCGTTCTAAAGCAAACTGAATCTGATTTTCATGACCATCTTTGGGAGCAAAAGACATCGTTTGTATATCCAATAGAAGAAGATAAGCTGAGAAGCTGGCCACTCCACATCCAACATCTAGAACTTGAACTACCCCTGCTGAACGCAGGTCACCTGCGTCATCAGTTGTCATATTTCCTAGCCTGTATTTCCAACAACAGGAGGCAGGAATACCACAAGAGAAAGAGGGAGAGAGAGATGAAGTTAATAATGCCTTTTGAATTAAAAAAAAAAAAAAAGAAAGTGAGTACAAACATGTTTCAAAAGAAAATGTTAAATTTTGTCCAAATCCTAAAGCATTGACAATTAATATAAACTCAACTATATGATTCCTAAATGAAACCCATTCGTCAACAGTCACATTGTCACCCGGCCTAAGGGACATCAGTTTAGTGATTCAAGGTGGAAAAGGACAATTTCAAATCCTTCAGGCCCAGCGTAAAGAAGATTATTTGGTGTCCATACATTGTTCATACAACTCAAATCAACCATACCCCAATTTGGTTGGGCCTAGTGAAACAAATCCCTTTTCTCCAGACAGAACTAAAGCTTTCAAAATATATTCCAAGTGAAAAAAACAATTTGTAAAGTTGGTACTATTAGCTACCAGAAAGATTTAAAGGAAAGCACATTCACCCATGCATAAATCCGTAATAACTATCCTGAAATTCTCAAGGACGCAGGAAGAGATGCAAGGAAGTCTAGTAGACTTGTAATACCAGATATATGCCCTACCCACCTTTCCACCAGGGCTAGAAATCTTCTTCAACTCTCAAGAATGATTTGAATCCAGGATTTCCTTCTGATTTTTCTTGGCATGAATAGCAGAGTTGTGCTAGCAAGAAGAGTTATTCATAGCCTTCTTGGTAGAATAATCCAAAGGAAACAAGTAGGGCATTTAACCATAGTATTTGCAGATTTCCTCCAGGCAGGCATATTTAAAGTGTTCTTTGCTTTGGCAAAGCCACTGGGAACAATATTAGATGAGATGTTTGATGGACCTATAACCAAAATATATAGTATTTTCTAATATAGTCAACAAAGAATAGGCATAATGGTTTCTACCAAAGAGAGATAAGGTCCAAGGGTCAAATCCCTCCTTCCCCTCTTGGACTCTGTGATGTGTACCAAAAGGAAACAAAGAATAAAATAGTGAATAGTTACCATATACCAAACACAGAAAAAGAAGTAGCACAACATCAGAACTGGGAGAAACTATTCATCTAATGATTTCGTTGTATGTTTTAAAGCAATTGCAATTCACATCTAATCTTCTTCCCATTTCACTAGAACAATTGTTTTAATATTGTTTCTTAGGTGCCACTCAGGCTTCCCACTTTTAAAATAAGAATTTCTTTGGAGGCTATTGCACTTTTCAAAGGAGAAAAGAGGTAAGATGGAAAGTCCATCCAAAGTTCCCCAAAGCTTAACACTAAACAGTTTCTACTTTATATTACAGGTTGAAATAATTTTTAATAATTTTTAAAAGTAACACCTAATTTTGTAAAGATAGAACCTATTTCAGTGCTTAGATGACAGAAGTATCAAGAAATACTCATCCAAAGGCAATTGTAAGAAAGATGTAGAGCATTTGTTAAGCCATATCAATGTATATACCTTTGAATGTACTCAGCGGCTCCATGCTTGAAATGAGTACCACCACCAGGAAACCACCACAGCTGACTTTTCTTATGCACCCAGTTTTGTCCTCCTTTGACTTCAGCAAGATGTGTATGATTCACATTGCTTAGCCAAACATAATCCCTGCTCACTGGCCACTTTATTGGAATTTTATAGTCTTTTGGTGGTGGCACCAAACAAAATAAATGCTTTTCAAGTGGAGGGCAGTGTCTCTCTAGCTCTTCTCTTCTGGAAGCATTTAAGGTTCGAAGCAATTGCTTCACATAAGAGATGTCATGACAAGGGATATACTCATTGAACTTCAATGGACATATATTCATCCCATTTGGTGGGACTACAAGCGGTGTTTCCCGATAAGTAAGAGCGACTTTGTTAACAAGTGTAGATATAGCTGCAAGCGGAGAAAATAAACCCATATCATTCCCCAGAAAAAAAAAGTTCAAAAATCTGGGTAACATGTCTAAAAGCTTTATAAGCTATTAACAGTTTAGTGGTAGGGCCTGCCCAAAAGCTAAGATGAGGTAAATCACGCATTCATATATTTCCACTTACACAAACCTTACATATGCTCCTGTTTTAAAGTAAAAGGCCTAGGATGTTACAAACATAGCATGCATTTTATGGTCTTACTGAAGTTTGAAGCCATTGAAAATAGGATGTAGCATATAATTGATACCAGAAATAACAGCAGCATCTCAAAAAAGATGTCGAAATTCAAAATGTTCCCCTGGGTTGAGCCTACTGCTCTACATCATGTAGAGAGGAGATAGTTGATTAAAGTTGCTTTCTTTTCATTTTTTTCTTTTCATTTTCATTTTAGTTTTAATTCTTCATTTTCCTTTCAAAGGGGAAGCAGCTAATATACATACTGCATTATACCGATACTTTTCCATTTGACACTTTTGCTAGACGCTATTGTTTGCATCATTAATAACAGTTTGATATACAAATGGCTATAAGCAATTGAATAGATTTTAGTGACCAAAGGTCATCATCATCTCGCTATGCACATTGAAAGAATCAATAAGCAAGCCAATGCAATGTGGCCATATTTTGCACGGCAGAATTAGACCCTTCAATCTAGATTATGAATTTTAAAAATTAAGGAAAAATTATTACAAAAATAAACAGTCCCTCCAAAGAATTATATCTTCTATGACATCGCCCCTAGAACTTAATTATAGAATAGTTGTGTCCTTTTCTATCAGCTTAACCTTTTTGGGAAAATCGGCCACCCAACCTAACATCAAAGAAAAAAAATAAAACCCATATTCTCCTAACAGTTTAAGCTAACAATCATAAAAACAGATCAAAGAGCTAAAAAGAAATAGTAATGAAGGTAATTGCTTTGTATTAGGCATTGAATTGGAAGTGGGTGTGATCCATTTCAAGTGAATGATGGAAAGTTACCAGGGGAAGATGAAGATGAAGATGAAGATGAAGATGAAGATGAAGATGAAGATGCAGATGCGGATGCAGATGAAGACGAAGTAGCAGAATCTTGAGAGATGTAAATGGGAGCATTGTTGCCAAAAAGGTTGCCAACGTAGAAAGAGCCAACCATTAAAAGCAACGCCACCATTATCATCTGCCCAGATTTTGAATCAAATGCTGAACGCAACGCGTACCCTCCCATTTCTTTAGCTTCTTTTTCTTTCTATCTATGTCTGGAAAATCAAAAGGAGTTTGGGGGCATTGTTAGATCTCAGTTCCTTGGAGGCTTGGAGAGATAAACCTTGTTTTCTTCTAGTATTTTTATCCTTTAAAAGCGAAGTGAATAAGAACAAGAGTGTACCATCACCGTTAGCTATCTCCTGGAGCACACATCTAATATCTCTGTTGTTTGACTGCCATCAATTTATTCTATTACTATATTGCAGAGTAGTTTTATTTATTTGTGTGTGTCTATATATATATCAATTTGTATTTTTAAAATTTATAGTATGTAAAATTTATATTTGATTAATTTGTCATAAAAATAAATTTTAAAACAAAAAGCACAAAGAAAATGTTTTCACTTTACACAATCTTTATTTGTAATAATATGTTTACATCTAAAATTTATATCACATAAAAATAAATTATATATCTTTCTTAAAAGAATAAAAACATATATACTATCAAAAGATGAATGAATTAAATAATAAAAATATAAGCATAATAGCATACTTTCACTTTTGTAATTTTATTCAAATTACTATATGAAATATGAAAAATATTAGAAGATATATGAAAAAAGAAAAATAAATTAAAAAATATTAATTTTAATAAGTACAAACTTACAAATAGTAACATAATATACTTAAAAAAAATAAAGACGTAAATCGAAAATATAAATTACAGTAGTAATAAAATTTCAAAAAATTACAAATAGAAAAATAAAAAAAATTTATATAATACATTATATTTATAGTCTTTAATTTGTAGAATAACTTTTAGATAACATTTAGGATCGAATAAATAATTTCCAAATTGATATTTAAAAAAATTAAAAAGATATAATAAATGATAAAAATCAAATCAAATTTCTTACCTATTTTTTTAAATATAAAATTATTAGTTAGAGTTAAGATGAATATATATTCTATTATTTAAAATTTTAATATGAAAAATTTATTTGAATTTTTAATATTTTACGTCAATTTTTTAAAAGATAATTTTTATTTGATGCAAATTAAAACAAAAAGAATATAATGAGTTTTTGAAAGACTCGGATAATTTAATTTTTATAATTTTAAAACATGTGAAATTAAATCATTTATAAAATAAGATTATCTAGTAAAAATGAAAATTATTTGGATAAAATTCATATTTTTAATTTTTAATTTTAAAACAAAATTTGTACTTATAATTTTAATAAATTTGATATTTGAATATATTTTAAATTATTTAATTTATAATTAAAAAAATTATACTCTTTAAAAAATTAATTTACATGTTATTTAAAAGAACATCAAAGATCTGATTTTAAGTTAGGTCTTTCCCCTCCCTCTTACTTATACAAAGACTTCTTATTTGTCCTCTTAATGTAACTAAAATAAATAAATAAATAAATAAATTATTTACATACTCATACATTTGACAAATCTTATTAGATGTCTATGTATATTATAATATAATAATATATAAGATTATCATCGACATATTTACATTTTCACCATTTCTAGTCTAAATGGCATGT
Organism: Durio zibethinus; assembly: GCF_002303985.1. Next base: position 7,171,202 of record NW_019168481.1, on the reverse strand, counting down.
GAAATGTTTAATTTGATAATGAATTTTAAAATTTTTTAATATGATATTTTAATTATTAATTTATTAATTTATTAATTAATGTAATAATTAAAAAATTATTTATTTATTATATGTCATTATTTGAAATTAATCATATTAAAAAATAAGCATCATGTTAATTTATAAACTTACAATTCACATATTATATTAAAAATTTTTTAAATTTAAATTTGACATTAAATAATTTTTAATATAATTTAATATCTTTTATGACTTTAACCAAAATATTAATTTCACTTAAAAGGTGTTCAAGAAGTGGGCCGACAAACTAGGCCCATAATTTGGCCCGACTCAATTCGGGGTACGATTGGACTTAGATCAGCATCCATCCTCCAGCTGAGCAACAACCGACGTCAATCCCCACCATCTGGGAAGAGCCTTGTCTTTGAGTCTGAAAAGTTGTGAAACAGTGCTGTACGTCAAATAGGTTGCTGACCTGTTGCCACGCTTAACCAGCCTTTTAGCTAGCACAACTATAGGTTCCAAAGCACAGGATGCAATTGCGATGCAAGAGGCAATGCCAGTTTTATAGGCCAGTGCTCCTTACTCTTCTTGTTTTCAATCTGATATGACCCAAAAATACCCAGGAGAAAGCTTATGGTATAAAGGTTTTTTTTTTTAATTTTTGTTAACGAACGGTATAAAGTAACAAATGAAGTATATATAAAATTCTTCTTGTTCTATTAACTATTCGAATGATCAATATGTCTAAGTAATTTTGATGTTTTAAAAAAACTAAAGTTTTAAGATTAAACCATTACACCAATTAAGCAATCAATACCAATAGTATTTTGTACTATTCTTTAACATTATTGACTATTTAGTGCTAATTTTATTGCAGTCTTGTTAAAATTATCTAATTACTAGTTCATTTTAATTTATTATTAATAAGTAAGGTAGACGAATAATATGAAATATTAATATGAATCAATAATAATAAATTAATAGTTAATGCATGAAATATTATAAATAAATAATAAATATCAATCAATAAAAACTCATTAATAAATTTTTATCATTGATAAAATTAGTTTTATATTTAATGTAATAAAATCCATATTATTAACAAATTGCTTTTAAATAATTTAATTGATATTTTTATTTTTTATATAAATTTAATTATATTTATTTAATTTTAAAAGTTAATAAATTAAATATAAATAATCAAAATGTTAAATTCCAATAATTCGATGATCAAATTTGAAAATTTCGAAAGTGACATTACCCAAACCCGAAATGATCCAAATTTAAATTAACCCAAATCAAAATACATCAAGGTTGAAATTTTCCTTAACTTGAATCCAATTTGATTGGAACAAAAATGATTTAATTTTTCCTTATAATAATTTGACCTAAAATAACCCAACTCAAACCCTAACCGGAACCCACTATCCGGTTTGCCCCCTCTAATTGAAGCCATGTAGAAGACTAAAACTAAAGGAAATGAGAATTGTGGGGATTAAAACTTAAAAGGAAACAAAGTCCGCGTTTATATTAACATTGTAGAGTAGATAAAAAAAATATATATGAACACATGTTTTGAAGGAGAGTACGTTCTGTATAAATAAATAAATTTGCAGAAGACATTCTTTGATTCTCAGTGTCTCAAAACCTACTCTTTTTCTCATTCACCAAATCTTGCATTTCCAAAGCCCACTTGTTGTAAAGGCAAGATTCAATACCCTATAACTCTCACGTGACTAAAAATGAAAAAATCATTTTTCCTCATCAGCAGATCGTTAAAGCAGGAATTCAGTATCCAAAAGGCCAGCAAAGAAACCATGTAAACCCTTCTTGGGCAATTGATCCTTCCACAATTTGGTAGGAAGAAACCTATTTCAATGCTTGGATTATGAAAGTACAACCAAACACTGATCCCATGGGCATTGCAGGGATGTAAGACTTTAACATGAAAATATGTAGAGCATTTAAGAAATCAAATCAACTGTATACTTCTGAATGTACTCAGCTTTACCATGCTGAAAATGTGTACCATCAAGGAACCATAACAGCTGGCTCTTCTCATGCATCCAGACCCAGTTTTATCATCCTTACACAACGGTAGATATGTGTGATTCACTTAGCTTTATATGTGAAATCCCTAGCATCGACCATTTTATTGGTCTCTTATGACTTCTGATGATCGCATCAAAGAAAATAGTACATGATTTCATGTGCAAGGCTGAGTGTGTCTAGTTCTTTTTTTCTACAAAGATTCAAACTTGAAATATTTCTTTAACGAGAGCTGCCACGACAAAGGGACATTCTGCTTGTACCTCAAAGGATACACATATATGCCATTTTTTTATCACGAAAGATGTACTTTGATTAGCAACGGCAACTTTGTCTAAAACAACTGCAAGTGAAGAGTGATAAATCTATATTGTAAGCAAGATATTAAAGTTTTCAAACCTTCGTAATTTTCCTAAAACAAAAGATATAAGATTTCGAGAGTTCCACTTGTTGCGCAAAGGCTAAAACGAGTTGAACTTAAAAACATTTTTTCAGAGATTCTCACCAACATATACCAGTCAAATGCTTCCATTTCAAGCTACAACACCTGGGATGAAATTTGCAAGGCTTCTTGAATCAAAGACTATGGATATGTGTCATTTTGCTCTTCTTTTATTTGCTTTGTTTTCCTGTTTCAGAAAGGCTATTTTACACACCACATTGTATTTGAACCTATATATGTCAAAGGTGCAAGCTAACCTAGGAGGTGAAGTCCTATTGAAAGTTGTAGAATGAAGTAATATCAAATTCCACCTGCAGAAGGGCTGGCAGGTTTAATGGCTAGAAATAGCTACTTCTGTCATGTAGCTTAGCTGTTAAATCTATATGCCAAGTAGACTGCATTACTGACAACCTTGCAGGCTAGTATTCACCTCATTGACAACAGTTTGGATAGAACAAGTCTACGTCCAATTTTATATAAAACCCATTTCTAGATTAAACTCATTAAGTGCTCCAAGCAATCCAAGCATTTTAGCAAACTGGAGGTCGTCATGTAATCTAACTAGCACATTTCAAATGAATAAGCAAGGACCGGGGTTTGAGGAAGCCAGGACAATGTAAAGTAAATTCAAGAAAAGTTCATAGCAGCAGATTTAAGAAGGTGCAAACTTCAATCCAAAATATGGATTCAATAGCAAATCAAAAACTATCAGTGCCCTACAAGGGAAACACTTAGGGGACCAATAAGCTAGTTATGCTATGCTGATGCATTGTGTAGGGTCAGGGGTTGGTGTGTTTAAGGCTTAGAATGTACATGATGTGTGCACATGAAGAAGGTTTACGGGGATATAGTATAAACTCATAACACAGAGGCATGGAGACCAAGAGAATATCATTTTAGAATACTAGAGCTTTTATAGACCTTAAGCATCAGAGGGAATTACAACACTTGGAAAGTTTCCTGAAGAGCTTATGTAAGCATTAATGGTCACAGTGATCCAGAATTAATAACTGACATGTCAGTTGGCCATATGTATCTTACCTTCCATTGCCATTGATCTGAGGCTGCAAGTTTAAAGTTAAAGTCTTTTAATCTTGGGGGAGAATCAATATTACATAAATATTAAGGATGTGATAAATATATATATGTGTGTGTGTGTGTGTGTGTGTGTGTGGGTGTGGGTGTGGGTGTGGGTGTGGGTGTGGTGTGTTTTATATATATAGACACACACACACACACACACACACACATATACATATATATAAATATGGATCCACCAAGATGTTTCCCACAAACAATTTTACACTGAGAATCAATCACCAGAAATCACAATAACATTCATGGTATCAATAACTCAGTCAAATTTCAAGGAATTAAATATACAAATGGAGAAGGCTTAGCTTCTATCAACAAAATTGAAAACAATATAAGCGTAACTTACTTGGGTTACTCCAATATTTTCTTTTTGTTGGTTCAAATACATTTCAGCCCTCTTGTTGCAGATCATCTGCAGATTTCAGAATTAAAGTTGATCACAACCAAAACCAAGAGATAAATGACTCAGTCCACTTCAACAAATGAAGTACAGTCAATGTCCTGAAGGGTGATTTTACCCATGTATAAATCATTTATGTGATCACCACAAAGTGGAAGGCATTTTTGATTCAAAGATTCATGAATAACACCCATACCCTTAACCCAATGTGCTTCATCCAGGGGATTAATATTTAGATGATTTTGCAGTAACCTAACTCTATACATGATTGTATCAATGCTGTCACAGAAATGAGCAATACAAGAATGCGATGGCTCATCAGATGCCAATCTAATTAAAGCCAAAGATATAGCCCCATCCACTGGTTTCGGGTCTGAAAGATTTTTATCACCCATCATCTTGACATCCCTCTCTGTTGGGAAGTAAACTTCTTCGTTTCCATTCATATCTGAAACTTTCAAATCTTTAGTGTAATGTTTAATTGCTTCAAGTTTGGTGGATTCATGCTTGTGTGCCAATGTCAAAATACAAGAGAACCTCAGGTGATAAGAAACAACTGTTTTCACCATTTTGAAGTTGTGACAACAGCAGAAAAAATCAAGCCATCTTCTCCCAACACCAGCATACCACTTAACAATGTCAGCATCTTCCAATGCAAATAGTAAGCTGATTGGCCTGGGACGACCCATATTATTTGTAAAACCAGCCGTTCTAACAGCCTTCCTAACAAGTTCTATAGGTGCAGAAACTTTCATACACAGCTTGGTCAGATCATCTACCATGCGCTCAGAATATTTCTGCTCTTCTTCATCTCTTACCCTCCTTTCTTCTTCTTCCAATGCCATTCTAGCTTTGATAGGTGTCAAATGCTTGTCAACTTGTTCTTGGAATTTGTCATAAGCATCAACAAGATCTTGTGGTAACTGATCTCTGACATGTCTTGAAGATAAAAAATCACCTCTAGAGAGCAGCCGATGCCAGTTCCATCGTTCTTCCAAGGACCCCAAGAACTCTTGGACTACTTCATCTGCCCAAGTGCTAAAAATTTCCCTTACTTCATTCTCAATTTGAAATTCAAATTTAAAGCCATTGTTACTCTGCTTCAACTTCTTAAAGACATGCCTCAATATTTTCAAACCCAACTCTTTCCTATTCCTCTCCCTAGCATTCCTCAATTCTAAAGATCTAACTTCCTTCTGTCTAAGATACTTCTTCCTTGCTCTAATTGCCTTTTCGGACATAGGGGGATGCAAAACAGAAGGAGGAACAGCCTGCAATTCCATCCCCAAAAAAGTAATCTTCTCTGATACAGCACTATGGATGGCTGTTTTAACTCTATCCACCTTCAACCCCAAATTCCCTTCCAAAAAATCCAAAACCCAGTTCTTCAACTCCCTTGTTAGCATCTTTGACCCCGATGTAATTATCAATATCTCATCCAAGTACCTAACTGCATACAGTTTCACTGGCTTATAGAAAACATTGGAGTTACTCAAATCTAGCTCAGTCAACTCAAATTTACGATTTTCGTTATTCATTTGAAGTCTCATTTCTTGAACTGCTCTATCAAACCCATTGAAATAAATATTAATCAAAATCGAACACAACCCGCTTTCTTGAGGAAACCCTCTCCCCAAATAACACCCACCAAATTCAACTCTAACCACTTGACATTCAAACAACTTCTTTATCACATCAATCAACATAGCATCCCTAATTTTCTCCCCAATAAACAAACACAACTTATCAACATTAAACTCGTCAAACTTGTTAGGACAAAACGAAACATTAAACCACCAACTTGGGTTTGTTACATTGTTCTTTAAGTACCTGATGGCTGTATGTCTGCCCATTCCAACACGTCCGCCATAAGAAAATGTCACAAACTTTTCATCATAAACAATTTCTAGTACCATCCTAATAGCTTCAATCAAAACTTTTAGCTTCAAATTTGGTAAAATCAAGGGCTCACCTGAAGGGCTTGGTGGGACCAATTCGACACAGCAAGAGGAAATATCGAATTTGTTTTGGGAAATTTCATGACCCATGTGGTGAATGGAGAAGTGGTTGGAAACAGAGGCAAGAAGGGTTGTTGACGACGATGAATGGGGGGAGCTTGAGAGGTTTTGGCAGGCGGTGAGAAGAACAGAGGGCAAAGCGACGACGTGCTGGAGGAGATTAGAGAAAGTTCCATCAGAATATCGGTTGAGAACTAAGGATTTGAGGTGGGATTCTGTCAAAGTATGGGTTGAGAATGGTTTGAAGGGAATTGAAAAAGGATGATTAAGGCCGGTGATTTTTTTGAGGGTCTTGAGCATTGAAAAGAGAAAATTGAAAACAGAGAGGGAAAGGCAGACAGCAGTCGCACAAGCCTAAAACTTTCGGAATGGCAAAGAAAAAAGAAATCTACAGCCATATAAAATTTTGATATGCTTCCTTTCTAACGGCGACACCGCAATGCCATGTAGATGCAGCCCGACTTTAGAATTTTAAACTGCGTTTTGCGGTAGAACTATTCAAACATCAAGAATGATTTGAATAACTTAATTAAATTTAGATAAAAATATGATTCGTTAAAGAAATGAGTCTGATTTTTGTTTCAACATTTAGGATCCGAACCCTGCAAAACCTTATATAATATTAAAATATATTAAGTCGTCCATGTATTAAATTTTAACACAAAAAAAAAATAAAAATTAAATGAAAAATATCCTGAGAACAAATAAAAATTATAATGATTTTATTTTTTTGGGAAAAAAATTTTCAAGGGGCTTGGATCATATCATTTCGATTTTGGGTAGAAATTGAGACCCCTATAATCTGGTTGAATCGGAACTATGCAAGTATGTGAACTAACCTGTATCATACTCGTAAAATTTGATCTACTGTATTGAAAAAGAAAGATTTACAAAATTTTTAAAACTCTTTTCTCCAAGAAAACCCAAAATGCCTAGAGAGCACTCTACTCTTCCGATTACATTTCAGTTTCAGAGCATGTTAATTGATTGAGATGATTCCTACCTGAGAATAAGGCAAGCACAAGGAAGAAGGCAAGCGCTGCATTTTTTTTTTTGTTGTTTTTTTAATAAAGAAATTCTTATATGTTGATAATGGCCAAACGATATCTACATATCATGGAAAGGCCCTTTATATGAAAAAGAGGACCTAATCTTTATGCAATAAAGACAATATCATAACTTTATGTCCACAAAAGTTTGGATATTTCATCACTGATGTACAAGATAAGAATACATACAACAGTCATAGGTGGTTTATTAAACACAAAATCAAATTCAAAGACCATAATTGGAGGAGGAATTAAGATCAAGCACGTTTCCATAGGAACAAGGCAGCAGCAGCAGCAAACTAACTCCTAGATGACCACCTCCATGGATAACAGGATGAAGCCTCACCAGTCACCACTACGATGCCAAGATCAGACCCACCAGGGACACACCCATTGAAAAGAATACTAAAAAACTGATTTCTTTTTCTTTTTCCCCCATCACCATTGCAGGCAAGTGAGAAGGGGGAGCGGGTGAAAAGGAAGATAGGGTTGAAGATCAAGTGCGTAAACATGAAGATAAAAGAGATCAAGGAAGAATAGTGACTGAAGATCTAAAGAAAAGGTCTAGAAAGGAGGAGAGATCACAAACTTAACAAAACCAAGAAGGTGAACGGCTAATAGAAAACGTCAAAGGAAGCCATGTAGAGCACTAAGACAAAGTGTAGAAAGAATGGACCAAGCAATAGAAGCTGAGCTAGCAAAATAAATATAGCACATATTGTCAATTAAGAATGAACACATACACATTATATGGTTACTCTGGGTGTATCTTCAAATAGTATTTTAGCTTATTGTTCTTGTTCACACTTCTTCTCATTATCACTAATAATCTTCCCACATAAAGCATCATTCTGCACCTTGAGTACCTTATTTTCAGTTCTTAATTTTGCATTCTCCTCTGCAAGCAGTGTTAAGTTATTAAGATAGGCATTCTTCCTCAATGAAGCATTTTCATCTTTTAGCCTCTCATTTTCGAGCCGCGCTGGATCAGCCTACAATGAAAACTACTGAGTTAAGAATTTTTACCATCATATTTAAGCTCTAACATGTACGAGACTAACAAATATTATGCTTTTGGAATTAGCTTTTAGAATTAGCTTTCAGTAACAAAGCTTAAAATCATTTAAACAAAACTCTATTAATAAAGCCCATATGAAACCAATAATAAACTCATATGAATGTTTGCAGTTCATAATGATATGATTTTTGTACACAACACCTACATGAGTTTATACAAAGTAAATAAAATAAAATGCAGAACCGTTGAGGGAAAAAACAACATTGAAAATTGAACTAAGTGCAACAGAATTAGTAAATCATGAACCATAATGTTTTTTTTAATTCTTTTTGGACAAATGAAATTTCTTGAAATTTTTATTTAACAAATTTGTGTTATCTCTAAATTAAATAAAAATTAGACATTAAAAATGAAAGAGAGTATTTAATTATTACTATTACTACTACTATATTTTTTTTTTAATAATTGATCTTCTTAATTAACATTTACTTTCCTTCATAATTATTTCACTTTTAATAAATTAACTCAAGATAAGTTGTAACTTAACTATTATATGTATTTTATATATACATTAGACATGTAAATTAAATAATATTTATTTATATGTCTACATATATATTTAAATAAATAAAACTAATCCATCCATCGCACTAATCGCAAGTTAGTTAATAATAAATATATTTATACATACTGGAACTTAATAATTTAATAGTTATTTACTTAATTATTTATGTATATTTATCTCATTATGTAAAGAAATCATTTGGAAAAAAAAAATAAAACAAGTTATTAAAAGCCAAAAAGGGGAATTTTATTTACTTCAACACTAATCTAAATAATTCTATAAGTATAATTTATATTTATTAATGTATTAATTTCAAATTTTGTTATTTATTATTTATCTATCATATAATTATATATTTATTTATTATATTAACCGAATAAAATTTGAAAATAATAAAGTAGAGATTGAACCCAAAATGGAAAATTACAGAAACCAGAAAAAAGGGAGAACCAACATACAAAGTTGTAAGAACAAAAAAAGAAAAAAAAAAGAAAAAAAGAGAATGACTAACCTATCAAAAGGATAAGTGTCAAGGACATTATACCCTGTATTGTAGATTTGAGGTAAAAAAGAAAAATAAAATAAAAACTGAACGTAAACATCAAAATTTTGTGGGCAGCTGTTGTGAGAGTTGACATTTGTAGTAGGAAGCAAAGTCCTACTACATGACCCTATATCGCATTGCAGGCACAGTCAAACATGATGTCCCTATAGCATGGTGGTAATTGATGTCTTGGTCGTGCAGCTATACGCTTCCAAACAGACCGTTAGTAGACTCATTGTTGTTAATGTCATTGTATAAATTTAGTAGTATCACATTAACAATTTATTCAATACCACTGAATTTATAAAAAAATACATTAACAATCATAAATCGACTAATTCTTTCTTTAAGGCAGATAGACAATTTCTAGAATGAATGTTCAAAACCTAAAAAAATATTTTAATAAAAAAATGAACCTAACACCTCTCAAGAATTTTAGACTTGGTTGAAGATTTTAGTGAAATTTGTGAAGCTTCTTGTTAAAAATTATTAAATAAAAATGACAACTATAAATCAAAGCTGTTAGAAAGATAGAGCTTGTTAAATAGATTAAATTTACAAAATTTTAGTTAATTGGAACAATTTTAAATAAATTTTGAATAGATTAATTATATTGTATGGTGTTCAGATATGTAAGACCTGAACAACAATAACAAGCTCCTTGGTTGCAACGTCTGCTAGGTCTCTTCTTCCCTTCAAATACCTAAGATTGTAAATATAGTCTAAAAGAAGTCTCGTGCATTTGTTGCCACCATTTCCAATGGCAAAGGGAGGAAGAGTCTGGCCATAACCCAATTTCTTGTCTTCTCAAATTTGCTTTGTAGGTTGAATGGTAAAGATCTTCTATGGCTATAAATAAGGTTATGCTGATTATTATTACCATGATTCATCAAGCTAATCGGTGTTTTAGTGTTAAAAATGTTTTGCTTAAGACTTCATTCTTCAACTTTCTATATTTCCATTTTCTTTCTCTAATATTGAATAATGTCTAAAAACTTGATTACTTATACCAGCTTAACTAATATAGGACATAACATAACAAATTAAACTATGTGATTAATTACTTCTAATATAATAATTATCCATAAACAGATATACTCAAATTTAAAGTTAAAATGTTATTCTAATAATCACTAGTACCCTATGTTTCTTGCACTTAATGGTGTGTGTCAAATATGAATATTTCTCCAACACGGTTACATTCAATTCTTTATAAGTTTTTCCATATGATTGGAAGGTCCGACCTTTATCTCCATTTCCGCTTGATATCTCTCAGATACAGGTACTTCAATAAAAATGAAAAGTGGGAGCAACATAGCTAGTACCTAAAGATGAGTACTTCAAAAGCCAATATCTTTTCTCACTTTTATAACCAATAGGGAGTATAACCATTATTTTCCTCAAGTAAAATGAAAAAATAGATTGACATATATACAAAGATTAGAGACAAGTAGAGACTTACTAAAAGCTCTGAAAGTGTTTGCACAAGAACATTTTGCTTCTCATGCTCGTGCTTCAGTTGAAAAAGATCACTCTTCAACCGACCAATCTCTTTTTCTTGATCCCTCAAAGTATCTTTCATCGAAGCATTATCCTTTTTCAAGGATTCATTCTCTTTATTTAAAGATTCATTTTCTTCAGTAAGCATCCCCAAATTCGATTGCATATCCTCTTTAGCTTTCTGTGTGGAAAGGAAAAGAAGCACAAAGACATTTCATTCATGACTCAAACTAGCCTTCCCTACTCTCCAACCTCATAAAAAAAGAGGAACATAATCGTTATGTACATTGAGATTTAGCTTTTAGAACTTCCTTTTTAATCTCTCACTCACATCTCTCAACTCTAATGCTTATCTCTGGAAACAAAGCAATAAAGGTTGGAGTAAAATGAGAGAAAATTCCTGAAAGATTCAAATTTTAAATGAAAAAGCCAAAACTGAACGAAATCAACTAGATTATATATGGTTTTATTTAATTCAATTAATAATTACCTTTTACTTTTAATACAACACTTTGAATTTGCAGAGATTCTATAGACCTACCTATTTGCATTTTTTAATTAGAAAAATCAATTTTAAATTTAATACAAGTTGAATAAAAATTTAGACAGTAATAAGTTCAAATTTCAACTGTCTGATATTATATTTTCAGTATCAAAAACAAATTCTGAATGAAAATTGCATGAAATTCAACCCCATTTCCCTAAGGCATATTCCAATGATCTCAAATTCTTGCAAGAGAAAGAATGAAGAGAAATGACATGAGAGAGACACGGTAACCTCACCTTAGTTCTTTGACGATATGCCTGATCAATTTTCCTTTTCCTCAGAGCTCGTTCTGATCCAGATAAAGTTGAAAGGCTTCTTTGCAAAAGAGGAGAGTTGGAAATGTTTGTAGGTCGAGATGCTTGGGCTGTGCTTACATTAGTCTGGTTTGGTACTACCCTATTGTTTATTCCAGGTTGACTATTGCTTTGTGCCCAGATGGGGATCGAACCTTCATCCCAATGTTGTAGCGACTGTGAAATTGATCTCCAACACTGAAAAGGCAAAAAATTTCAACTCAACCTTTATCATCTACCTAATCAAATTGAAACATATCTTCAATTTCTGTATTCTATTCTGAAAAGAAAAAAAAAAAAAGAACAAGACAAATCACACACAGCCACAAGCTCTGGGAAATCTTGTAATTATCTTGGAAATCATCATAAGAATCTGGGTTGTCTGAAAAGATTAAAATTAAATTTAATCTGTTTTAACCCAAGTCAACGACCATGTAGTCTGTGGGTTAAAACTAAAAAAGAAAGAAAACAGATATAAATCAACGTTTGATCTGATAACCAAAGCTTACAACTTGATCGTCTTCAGGGCAGGTTGAAAATGCCTGTAAACAGTCGTTCAAGGATGGTTGAATTGCCTGTGAAAACTCCTCCATGGTTTGTTTTAGGTTCTCCTCCATGGTTTGTTTTAGGTCCTCCATCGTTTGTTTTAGCAACAAAGAAGCGTCTATGGTAAGCCATTTAAGTAGATAATTGAAGACGCGCGACACAAATAGAGAGCCGACCAAAACGAGAGAGAAAGTCCAAGTCAAAACTCGAAAGTTGGGCCCTATCGACGATAGTTGCGAACTGGCAATAAATTGTGATAATCGCAAGCGATCGCGCGATTTTCTGTACTTATAGTGCTGATATAGGGAACCCAAATCCAATTTGCTCTGTCTTATTTTTTGACTGGCACTAAGACGACCACAGGATAACAAACAGGATGGTATATGTTACTGCTGGATTCCATCTTAAATTGATATAAATTTTAGATTTTAAAAAATGTGGAGGATGAAATTTTTTTTTATTGTTAAGATTACTAAAATTTAAATCTTATTTACTTAAATTAAAATTTTGATTTCTACCAACAAGTCATCTATAAGTAAAATTAATTTATATTTAATATATTAATAATATACAAATTTTATATACTTGCATTGAATTATATGTTATCATATCATTTATTAGCAAATTTTAAAAATTAAAAAAAATCTTAATTAATAAATAATAAAAGTTAATTTAATTTATTTTTAAGGATTTGCCAACTTTCAAATTTATTTATTAATTATGTGATAATTTGTGGTTCAATGACAATATATAGAGTTTATACATTATTACTACATCATAAATAAACTCAAATAAAATATGTTTATTCTTAAAATTTAATAAACGTGTACTTAATTCTATGATTTGAAAATTGTCTTGTTACTCTTTGATGAAAAATATATTAACTTTTTTAGATGTTATTTATTAAGATATTTTTAAATAAAAAGATAATTTTTTTTTCTTTTCATTCTTTATTTTATCCAAAAAAATCTTAACTAAAAATAATAAAAATTTAATTAATTTTAGAATCACCCTTAATTAATATCAAAGTAAATTCTAATTAATTTATATTGCAATTCAAATAAAGTATACTATCTTTGAGACAAATGTATTACGTTGTTTTTATTTTAAATAAATCAATTATAACTATTAAAAAATAACTGATGAAAATTGATTTAAAAATAAAATTAGGACAAAAAAAAAGAAAAAAATGTATTTTTAATATTTAAAGTAAGATTTGAAGAAATATTAATTTGATTAATCAAATCCTATATTATTACTTTTTCAAGAAAGATAAGATGTGTTTCAAATATAGTATTTTAACTTTGAGACAAATGTATCTATTTAAAAAATAGTGATAAAAATTGATTAAAAATAAAAACAGGACAAAAAAGAAAAAAAAAAGGTATTTTAAATATTTAAAGTAAAATTTGAAGAAATATTAATTTGATTAATGGGGTCCCACATTATAACTTTTTCAAGAGATAAAATGTGTTTCAAAGACAATTTATTAACTTTGAGACAAATGTATTATATTATTTTCCTTTAAAATAAATTAATTATAACTTTTTTAAAAATTAGTGATAAAAATTGATTAAAAAATAGGATAAAAAAGACAAAAGTGCAATTTTAATATTTAAAGTAAAATTTGAAGAAATGTTCCTTTGATTAATGGAATCCTATATTATTACTTTTTTAAGAGAGATAAAATGTGTTTTCTCAAATTAATACAATTAAGTTTTATCTTCAAAAAATCTCATGAACGATAATTATATTTTTAATTTTTTTATTTTTTGTTTTAATCAACTTTTTATCACTAATTTTTTAAAATAATGGTAATTACTTTATTTTAAATAAATGTAATATATAATTGAATTAAAGATAAGTTTAAAATATTTAATATGCGCTTGAATTAGAATATAATTTAATTAGAATTTAATTTGATTAGTTTAATAATAATTAAAGATAAAGCTTAAGGGTCAAAAATTTAAGCCCCTGAATAAAAATTCAAAAATATTTGAAACTTTAACATTTCGGTGCAATCAATTAAGCTCTTAGTCTTCAATTTTGCATCAATTTAACCCTAATTTGGAAGGAAATTGTTATTGTTGTGAAGTACATGTACACGTGGCACATTAGGTGGCATTTTAATTCCATGGTGGCAGATGGGAAAATGGCATAATTTTTTTGTCACTTTTATTATCCACGTAGTGAACTATGATTGGTGAAAAAAAATAAAAAATAACAAAAAAAGAAAATAATAAAATAAATAATTACCAGTGCAAGAAGTTGATATCAACCCAAGTTAATATCGATATTTTTTTCCTCATATAGACACTTTCAATACCAACACTGAAAGTTCATATCAACCTAAGTTATTGATATCAAATTAGTAATTCATATTCCATGATACGCAATAACTTATCGACAAAAAATTCATAATAAATCAGTATTTCATAAAAAGAATTTCATTTTTCATTTTCAAAAAGAGTGTTACAAATTCATATTCAAAGATACCCTAAACTTTTTTCTTTTAAGACAAATTCATAGCTTAATTTAAATCTAACCTAATTTGCAAAAGCTAAGAAAGAAATAACCCAGGAAATTAAAATTCTAATAAGAAACATATTTTTTCCACCTCAATTGATTTGCATTTTTCATTATCAAATTCATCTTCTTTCTCACTAATTTCATTTCTAAGTTCATATTTTCAATCGAGTTTTGTTCATTACTTTCAATTTTCAACCCTAACCCATTCTTCTTAACTCATCATTAATCTTTTTCAGCTCACATATCTAAAATTTGGCCCTTTCTACTAGTTGTTTATAGTGCCACCTAAAAACCCCAAAATCAGCAACCTTGTAATTAGGACAACTGTAAAACTTTTTGTCAATATTCATTTTTTTCCATGTTGTCCGCCTTAAGCATTTTCGTCGAAGTGACAAAACACTAGTTCTCCATCATACTCCCACTCCATAAGTGTATGCATATTACTTCAACAAAAAACAGATGATGAGCACGACAACGACAACAATTGAAAATTTTTAACCCTAGATCCTGGAATAAAGATGAAAATTCTAATAGAGAAAGATGTTGATTAGTTAAATATGGAAAATGTAATGCCAAGATGAAAGGAAAACAAAAGTACAAGATGCGCATAAATATCAACTCTTTTTTTGGTTTTACTGGTAATTATTAATTTTATTAATTTTCTTGTTTTATTCGTTATTTTTTTTCGACCATTCACAATTCTTTACACGGATAATAAAAAGGGAGGAAAATCCCCCCATTTTTTCATTTGCCACTTGGTATGCCACGTGTAAAAAAATTCCACTTGTAAAAAATTTCCATGTATACATGTATTTAACGACACTAACAATTTCCTTTCAAATTAAGGCTCAATTGATGCAAAATTGAAAACTAAGGGATTAATTGATTGCAATGAAACATTAAGGACTCAAATACTTTTTGAATTTTTGTTTAAGAACTTTTTTTACCATTAAGCTTTGTTGTAGTTAAAAATATTTTTAGTAAAATAAAGAATAAAAAAAAAAAAAAACTAAATAGAAAACAAATGATTAATAGTTAAGAAAAAGGTATATTTATTTTTCTCTTTAAAATTAACTTAGCAAATAACTCCTCAAGTTAGTGTATTTTTACCAAACCTCGAAAAAATAAGAGAATTTTTTAAATTAAATAGAATAAGTGTATTTTCTATTAGGTAAATACACTTTTTTTTACTATTAAAAATTTAAGTTTTATTGATGAAAGCTTAAAATCTGTTGATAATAGTAGTAACAACGGTTTTAGCAAAGAAAAAATTTCATCGGTGCTAACTATGTCAGTAATGTTATTTTATTTGTAATGCCTCAAATCTGTCGATAATTACCGATGAAAAATCTATTAGTAATTATCGACGAATTTATTAGTAACGGTTTTACTATGGAATTTTTCATCTATAAATTCGTTCGTAAATATTTTTTTCTGTCAGTAAATTTGTTGATAATAATATTTTTAAATCATATTTAACTATTATTTTATAATTATTTTATCATTTTATTATATTTTAAATTTTATTTTTAAAGTAATTATATTAATACTAAAATATACATAAATAAAAGAAATAAACAAATAAAACATTCCATTTCATTTATAAAAAAATATAATAATATTTTATAAAATTATTTTTAAATCTAATTACAAAAATATAAAGAACAAAAGTCCTATTGTATTTATAGTTTACACCACATTATTGAAAGTGGAATGAAAATTTTACAAGACTATAATAGAACACAATTTGTCAGGTATTATTCCATATATGTCATAAAGAAATTTTGTCTCGAATATTCAAAATAATGAAAAGAAATAAAAATAAAATACAATCAGGACACAACCTAAAATACCTCATTCATTTGATGAAAAACATGAATTTCATCTTCATCACCTCTACTCATAATAAATGATGACATGTAAATGCCTAAAAGAAAAAGATAAGAAAAGAATGTGAGATGCATATAGAAATTAAGTGCTCAACGAAAAAGTCAGATGGATTATGGAAATTCTACATATAAACAATAACTAAAAACTTTGGTGGTAACTCCAATATCTTTAATAGTGACTACGCTACTCACATGCCCAGATATGCTCATTCAAGAACTTATATCCATCAGTCCATGTGTGTAAATTACATGTGGATGTGTTGTCATTGCATGTATAAAAGCGTAATCCATATTAAAAATGGTATGTAATTACATATGTCTTTGTCACATGTTAAAGGATTGAAGAATGTATTATGACAAATAATTAAGAATGTTACTAGTGATGGGTAGAAGGAAGGGAAAGGAAGTGAAGAGAGAACCCACAGCATAAATAATGCAGCCTACATTTGACAACTGATCTAGAATAATTGGGATTGCTATGGTAAAGACTTGATCAAGTATAGTTTGCATAGAGTTATATTCTAAGTTTCAGGTATTAGAATTCACATGATTAACAGTAGATATTATAGCCCATGCAACAAAAAAAATTAAAAAAAATAGTAAAGACATAAGATGGACATCAATGAAAAATAGTCTCTTATTTCATGTATTCAAATAAGCACAAATCAAAAGGTGTATCATTTACCTCAGTAGTGAATTTGTACCTTCGCTTGACATGTAGAATAACATTTTTATTCTTGAAGGAAAAACTGGAATTGATAATCTTCCTACATATAAGAAAGTAGCAATTGATAAATATGAAAATTTCTATAACATAACGTGGTAGAAGCTCATTTTTCTCATCAGGCCTTTTTAGATTTTTAAATTTTGTTCAAGGCTTTTTACCCTATTAGGTTTACATTCATAATATCATCTAAAGCACAATTGATTCCCCAATAATTGAGCAATTTGATCTTTCATTAAAATATATCAAATTCTGAAACATGGTTATGAAATAAGAGAGTTGTACCTAGTTTATTCTATTTATACAAATAGAGATAATCTTCCAACAAAGATCACGTAGAACAATCAAAACAATAATTTAACTAAAACTGTTACCTCATTATTTCGTAGTGGCTATTTAAGTTTTGTAGTTAGGCCTCCATCATAAAGAGTCATTGTAGGTGGATCAAGTCCATTTAACCAACCAAAGGTCTTATAAATCATTAGAAGAAATTATAGGAGATTATGCCCATATGCCATAAATATGGCTCCTCTAAACAAAGGCTTACGACTTTGAAAAATAAATAAGGCTCATCTAAACAGAGGTTCAACGACTTTGAAAAATAAATAAAGCTCTTCAACAATCATGTCCAAAGGTCTTATAAATCATTAGAAGAAATTATAAGAGATTATGCTCATAGGCCTTACAAATTGTTCCTAACTTTGAGAAATATCCTTTTTCAAGGAATAAAAAACTTACCTCAACGACCTTTTTTTCAAATGAGAATTTGAAATCCTTTCATTAGAAATCTTCACATCTATTTTTTGCATGAAGAATCTTGAAATATCTCTGCTTCATGCATTAGACATTCTTAAATGCAATTTATGTTATGCACTAAACATTCAAAAATGCAATGCATGCTATGCAAATATCAAGCTTTTCTCCAAAAGTTTAAAATTTTTGTCATGAAAATTTTTAATTTTTCATCAAAGTCAAAACTTTGTAAAAAAAAATCATAATAATGATGTAATTGCTTTCTTAATGATGCAAATGCAACAATCTAGATTCTCACAATACTACAAATGTCATATTCTAAATCATGATTCAAATGTTTACTACATGATGCAAGTGCATAGCCAAACCAAATTACATACATGTAATACAGATGTCACTAACATTAATATCATAAAATTTTAATTAATTGTGGCAAAATGGTTTTCAAGACTTCACCATCTATGATTTTTCTTTTTAATTTCTCAGCACTAGCCATTTCAAAATAAATTTTGTCAATTGATTCACATTATTTTCATTATCTGATCATAACTCATAAGTTATGTTGACCAATCCATAATCATATTCATCACTTGGTCACACCATGTGTCCTTTCAATCATTTTTTCAGGTTTTTACCTTCTTTTCATTTTTTTACCCCTATCATCTTGGATTTCTTTTTAAAAGGAATACAAATATCTTCATTCATTCTTTATCATTTCAATTCTTCACAAATATAATGCAATCAGACATTTTCTTGACTTGTTCCAAAGATGCAAGAATAAGAGAGTACAAGATAAATTGAAAAAAAGGTAATCAATGAGGAATGAGTCTGGTACAAAAATAAATGGGCAAAGAAACAAGTTCAAAGCATGTCATTAGGATGAATTGTATTAAATGGTACCAATGTCCAAACAATGAATACTTAGACAATTCTTAACATTAATTCAAAATTCTTTTTCAAAAACTTATTTCATTGACTTCAAAATAATATTGAGCTTATTGAACTTTGCCCCTACTTTAAGGGATCTTCAGATGTCTTTGATCTTTCATATATTTGAATTATGTATCCAACACTCAACTCAAAGGTTTTTTCTGCATAAATCATCCTTTTCAGGTTTTCAATTTAAGTATTCATTTTCTCTCATTTTACATTTGTTATTTTTCATTTTTTCGCTTTTTCATCTTTTCATTTCTCATTTTTTTATTTTTTCACTTTTTCATTTTTTTCATTTTTTATTTTTTTTTTTCATCTTTTTCATCCATTATTGATAACTCCCACACATCAATCTCTAAAACAACATAACATGATTTTATTATTCTATCATAAGTAGACCTTAGCTTAACATATGATTATTCAATTCAAGCATTCAAATTTAATCAAAGTGGACTTTCAAAGTTTATAATGTAAGCTATGGTGAGGGTTCATAAAAGAAATGGATAAAATAGGCTCAAAACACATGTTTAAAGGGTTCAAAACTTAAGGATCATTTCTCATCATTTGATGCAACTTGACATTTTGCCCCATTCCATATCATTTCACTATTTTTTTTTTCTATTCGTCTTATTCCTCATAAAAAGATTCTCATCACTTTGCCTTAACTTATTTGTGGCATTTTTTTTAAAAAGGTTTTTTTTTTTTTTTTACTTTATTTTTGAGACATTTTGTGATCTTTTGCCTATTTTATTTTTCAAGCATGTTTTTTTCAAAATTTACCCCTAGTATGGAGGACGATCATTGGTTAGGGTTCTTTTAGAAAAAAAAATCATAATAAGCTCAACAAGGGTAGCGATGGATGGTTTTATGAATGGTAAAAGAAAAACAGTCATTTTTCATCTCAAACATGAATACTTTTCTTTAAAAATCATTTATTGAATAAAAATAAATTCATGAATCTTTATAAAATACTGTATATCTTCAAGACATTTATTTTACATCTATTAGTATCTTACTTCTTTTGCTCAAATAGTCTTAATAGATTGAACTTTATCAATGTGAATGAGTTTCCAAAATTATTGTTATCATTGTCTAAACATTCATCATTTAGAATTTGAGAATGAGAATAAAAAGATATGACAAATAACAAAGCATGGAATAATGGCTTGGATGAAAGAGAAAATGTAATGAAATGCATCGACTTACCTTTATTAAAATGGTAAAAAATAAAATCTTATCACATAAAAAAAATCCTAACATTACTCTGAAAAAAATCTCAAAATGACAAGCAACTCTCAATTAGCCTTAACATCATTCTCCTTTTCAAAATTATGCTCCTATGTGATCAGGTAAAGGTTTTTATTAGCATTTGTTCCCTTATTCATTGAAGCTTACCAAGGTTTTTCGGATCAAACTCGATCTTGATCCTTACTCAAAACATTAACGTTGTGATTTGGCAATGGATTGTCACTAATATTAGGTGTTATTATCCCTCATATATCAAAGTTTATCATTCCATCCTTGATCAATTATTGCACTTTATGCTTTAAGGTAATGCAATTCTTTATGGAATGATCAGCAACTTTATAGTCATAGTCATAATGAGTTATAGGATCATACAACTTGGAAGAGGGTGGCTTGAATGGCTTTAGATGGTTGAGGGCTATCGAGTGATTGTTGTAGAGTTCTCAGTTCGTATAAGTCATAGGGATTAGGTCAAATATAAATTTTTCTCGGATAGTTCATAGCTCTCATGAACCATTTGCTAGACTAGTAAGACAGGTTTGAAGTCTTATGAGAGGATGAGTAGTAGGGCTATACATGGCAATTTAGGGTCTGAAAGTAGGCTGATATGTCGATGGGTAAGATGATTGTGAGATAGGCTGATATAGGCAGTGTGGGTGTTATTCACTACAGGGTAGTATGGATAACTTTGTGGTGGACAAGATTGATAACCTTTGAACTGTTGTTTGTCAAAGCTTATAGCTTGAGTTTCAGTTCTTTCTTCTTTGGTGCCTTCTTGGTAAAGGCTTCTCCTCCTTCTAACTTGCCATTTTTAATAGCATTGTTAATGATTTTGCCTAAAATCACCTTGTCAGTAAAATGTTTTGTTGTATTTCCTATCATCTTTTTATAATAACAAAATTTTAAATGTTGACAAACAACACTATGATTTTTTTCTTAATTAGAGAAGATTAAACTTGAGTAGCTATGTCCCTCCATCTCTAGACATACTCCTTGAATGATTCAGTTATCTTTTTTTTTTTCATATTCTACAAAGAAAGATGATAACGAGCTAAATCTATAATATGCTAGTATTGACTAATGAAGTCAATGGTTAAATCACTCCAAAACTGGATATGAGTTTTATCCAGTTGAACATACTTAGCAGCAGAGCCAATAAAGCTATCTTAAATTCATGCATCAATAACTTCTCATTATTAGCATAGGCAATCATTTTTTGACAATATATTGTAATGTGAGTCTTTGGACACTTTGTATCATCATATTTTCAAACTTCAAAACTTTGAATTTCAAAAGAATAACAACATCCAGGACTAAACAAAGCCCAGCAGTATCTACAAAATCATAAAAACCAATTTCTCCACCACTCATAACTTTTCTTTCAACATACTCATCTTTTTATCAACTATTAAGTCTCCCACTGACTCGCCCTCTTTTGATTTTAATTTTTTTTCTTTTAAATCATCTAGATCAGAGACTTGGATTGGTTCTACTACTTTCTTAATAAAGACATGATTTATATAGCTATGGTAATGCCTTGGATTTGAAGCTGATGACATTCTAAAGTATGTATACCCTACAAGGTATGTGAATTACTGTGGTGGTACCTCTCGTGTGGACTGAGCTTGCTGTGAACTAAAACCAAGAGGATATAAAAGGGTTAGTCACTTCTTGTAATGGATGGTCTTGCTAGCTAGTAATTTTTTCTACATTTCCCCCATTGTTTAACTTATTTAAAGCATCCAAAATCTTATTCAACTCTTTTTCAAGCTTCTTTTAAGCTTTTCTATCTTTTTAAGGTGATTAGAATCTTTTTATTCCATTTATCTGGTTGAGCTTTTGTATTGTATTGGTGAGTTGATCGTGTGAGATTTTTACTTGGTGGAGCTATCCTTGAACCTCGAGTACCATAATTGTGTCATTGTTAGAAATGCTATGCTTTATATTTGATATTTGAATGCATGAATAGAATGTACTAATATTTACCACATAACTATCATTGATAAAAGAAATCTCAATTCAAGACTTTGTTTAATAAAATTTCAAAACTACAACCTAACAAAGCCAAAACAACATTCTAAAGTCCTAAACATCAATGTAATATTTCCCAAACATTATTCTAATGCCTTATAAATTTTTTAGCTTGTTAGTAATGATTTGTGCCACATCTAGGAAATCAAGTAATCGTTGCCCATAAGTTCCTACTGGTTGAACCATGGCCTTCAATTCTTTCATTTTTCTTTCATTTCTAACGTTTGTTTATAACAATACATAACTGGTCGAACAAGTGCCTTAGATATTTCTATTTTTTTGCGTACATGCCTTTTTATGGCTCACTGTGTTTAGCATATTTCTTGCATTCATAAGTTAAAGCTTTTACCTATGTTGTGCACTGATCCACTATCCTTTATAGCATTTGGCTATGTCTGTATGCCCTAGTAGTGACTATGTCTATCCACTATCCTTTATAGCATTTGATTACGTCTATGTGCCCTAGTAGTGGCATTTGTCCTTCTTTCACCCTTGCTTTCAATAATTCATTTTCTTTTAAGAGTCAAGCAAGTTCAGATGTGACAAATAAATGTGTCTTATCTAAATCATTGAGTAAGGCTTTCTACTAATCTTTTTGCTCAGTAAGGCTTTGAATTTTCTAATCTTGTAGCTTCAAACTTTCTCTCATTTTTACCTTTAATTGCTTATTTTCTTGCTCTAGCTCATCTTTCTCAATTTGGAGTGTTTTTTTAATTATTTTCACTTTGAGTAAAGATCTTAAGGAATCAACTTTGGAGAATGGTTAACTATTTATTCTCAAGAAGCACAATGTCCTTACCTCATATGCCACATAATATATTTGGGGTGACATCATAAGTAAGCCTCCCCTGATTAACCCTGATGGTTTGTTTTCATGCCTTTTTTATCATTTCAACCATTTCATATACCCCTTTTTCAATGAAAGAAAATTTTCATGGTTAAGTTATAGGTTTTTGGAATAAATTGCTCACATCCAGATTGTTTTGTTACCAAAGTTGAGGCATAAGTAATAGTACCCCATAGGCCTAATAAAAACATCCAAGGTTGATTATCACAACTATATAACACTGTATCATGATGCATCCAAGGTGCTTTCCAAATTTTTATTTGGCTATCAAGTGCACGAAAATATGAAATCCATTCTTCTTTCAACTTTGCTTTAGGCCATGTGCTACAATAAAACTCATTGATTGGAATACTAGAACGAAGGTATGATTTGTGAAACTAGCTTTTTTCACATTCGATATGACTCTTCATCCATATATAAAATAGTTGTAAGCACCTATTAAACTGAACTTTACCATTTTTGCGATAGTAGTTCAAAAAACGACTTATTTCTGCTAAAATGGTTGGTGCTACATTGACTTTGTATTCTAACTGATCGACAAAGTCTATCACTATGACATCAATATATCCGATGACTTTTGGAAAGATTACTAATCCATATAGCGCTATAGCCATTGCCACAACCCCTTATCATCATCTAAATACCTCTGGATGAAGTCTCATAGAAAACCCTAAGAGATAGCCTTACTTTCACTTTTTGTTTTGATATATGCACCAACTTGAGGTAAGCTAAGTCCAAGCATTTGCACAAGTTCTTATGATAACCCATCTTATTTGATCAATAAATCTTGTTTGGGTTTGGCAAATCAAAACGAAGTAAGACCATGTATTCTTTAATTGTTGGTACCATATCTATTTCATTGAAAACAAAACACCTATAAGAAGGATCCCAAAACTAAATAATGGCTTTGATCATATTATTGTCTACATCTACTTGAAGCAGTGAAGCTATGTCTTCATATTTATTCTTAAATACGTTATGCCTTGTTCTACTCATACATCCCCAAACATTACTTAGGTTAGTCAAGTCATTTTGTTAAAGATCGAGATTAACTCTTTTAGGCAATAATGAGATAAAACCTTTAGGCAAGCAATTATCCTATTTTCTTTTACCATCATTTGACTTGATTTTCAATTGATAAGCAGATTCATAACGAACTAATGTAGACTTTGATTGCATTTGGTTTTCCATAGATGTAGGTACAAGATTTAATTTATCAATGATTGATATGTGACAAATATTCTTTATATAAGAATGATGCAAATGACAATGTTAAACATGACTATGAAAATGATGCATAGAATGATATTGAAATGATGCAAATGCACAAAGTCAAATAAACAAAATGGTTAGATAATTAATAAATCACATAAATTGCTTCTTTTTGTATCTTAATTTTGAGGTATATCTATCAATAGGTAGGAATGGCTCTATTCTTAAGGCTAACCTCTTAAGTGTAAATTATATGCAGAGTTAAGTGACTTTAACCACTAAAGGTTCCTAAATCATTCCTTACATAATTATCTATCATAGACTAGTAAAGCATTATAATCATTACCCATCATAGGCTACCAACAAAAAGTATTCAATTTGAGTGAGAGTGTTTTGCTAGCCATTAATGAGATTATCATCTCACAATAGCATAGGTACTTTACTCCCTCTTAAGAGGGATAGAGCCCGGGTATAGAGCTCATGTGATGCAAATGCATGTAATAGTGTGTGTGAAGGGAACATAAAATTCTCAACCCCCATAAATCAAATGAGAGATAAAAAAGGAAAAACATTAGTAAACAAATAACATAATCATTACACTTTACAACTATTAGATCAAAGGATAGGATAAAGTTAAAAGTGTTATGGCCTAACTCTTTAGCTTATCCCTAGTAGAATCGTCAAACTGTATAACATATAGATCCATAAATCTATAGCTAGACTTAATAAAAAGAGTCACCACCAATCTTTGTTAACTAGGTATGATTGACCATCTAATGAATCTATCCGTTTAAGAAGCTCCTAAGCTTGACTAAGAATTTTTAAAAGAATAGGTTATGGTCTACTAATTAGAATAGGATTCAAAAGTTCGATTACATATGGAGAAGGTTATAGCACCCTCATATACCCATCCAAAGGACAGTACCATTTTTATTTTAAATTATCCTAAGGTCTTGATTCTAATAGTCTTAAATTTTAATGTTTAAATATTAAAAATAATTTTTAAGATTCTCCATCAATTTGATAGAATTCTTAAAATATTTTCTCATCTCAAGAGTGTTCAAGAATTTCATTTGTTTTCTTAAAGAGGCTCCGTTATAAAAAAAAAAAAAGGTTTAATCATTTTTTTTTAATTTTGGTTGAAAATATATCTAATTATTCCACCATTTGGGCCAAATTAGAAAATCTTCTCACCTAAAATTTTTTTAGATAATCAACTATTTGCGATCACTAATAATTTCATCTTCAAAATTTATTTTTTTATTTTACAAGTTTTATTTCTAAATTTTTCACCATTTGGGCCAATTTAGAAATTTTCTTTTGATTTTTAAAATTTTCACCTTTTGGGTCTATTTAGAAATTCTTCTTTTTTTTGTTTTTGTTTTTTATTTTTTGAAAGAAAATAATATGAAAATTATTTTCTTGAAGTTTCATTTAAAATTTTTCACAATTTAGGACAAATTTAAAGAAATTTTTTACCTAAAGATTTCTAAGAAAATTTATCATTTGAAATTTCTAAGATTCTCATTCTTAGATAATTGTCAAATATTTTCAATCAAAATTTTTTATTTTGAAAAGAATACAATTATTTTTATTAAAATTTCATCTAAATTATTCCATTATTTGGGATAAATTTAGAAAAAATTTTCACCTAGAGATTTATTAAGAAATTTACCATTTGAAATTTCTAAGAATCTCATCATTGGATAATTAGTATTTAATTCCAAAATTAAAATTTTTTATTTATTATTATTATTATTTTTTAACAATTGAAAATAAATATTAATTATTATTATTAAAATTTTATCTAAATTATTCTACCATGTGGGACAAATTTTAAAAAAATTTCACCTAAGAATTTTATAGAAATTTACCATTTGAAATTTCTAAAAATTTCATCATTGGATAATTATTATTTATTCTCGAAAAATATTTTAGTTTATTTTATATTTTATATTTTTTTAAAATTTAATCATGCAAAAATACTTTAAAAATAAATAAAATAACTAAATAAAATAAAAAATACCAAATAGGATTGGCTTGACTCGACTCGACGACTGGAACGGCTCGGTTACAAACACAAATATCGACTCCAGAGACACAGCTTAGTGGCTCGATATAGCTCAACTTGGCTGAAAGGCTTGGCTGAAACGCAAGTCAAAAGAAAGTCAGCGCTACGAGTTGGACCTCTAGGCGATAAAACTCGTAGATCTTAGGCTAACTTAAATACCGAAACGACGTCGTTTTGGCAGGGTATAAAAGGTAAAAAATCATCTTTTTCCTCAGATTTCTCCTTTTCCCTCTCTCTTTCTTTTTTTTTTCTCTATTCTTTCTCTAAATCCCGATGAACTCCAGTGCCATTTTCTGGGATTCCTCGTTGAAATCTATGAATATTGTTGGAAATTTTACCATAAACTAGAATTTTTTTGTGGGAAACTTCAAATCTTGCCAGTTCACTGGAATATGAAAAAATTTGTCGAAATCTAAAAAATTTTCATATTTTTTCAGAATAAAATCTTTAAATTTTTTTCTTGATTTTACTAACCTCTTTGTCTTTTGTTATATCTTTTTTTTCCCTATCTCCATCTATCTCTCTGCATGTCTATCTTATTTGTGTGTAGGCATGTATTTATAAGATTTCAAATCTGAGAACCTTAAACTAGAAAGGAGTTTGGATTCCTTTTAAATTCAAACTTTAATTGTTAAACCTAACTCAAACTTTATAGTCCAATCAAACAATCTTACACAAATTCAACCACCTATTTTTTATTTTTTATTTTAATTAATTAACAATAACAAGTAAGACCCTATACAAATTGGGGTGTTTACACTGAACAAATATACTACATAAAATACAACACAAAATAAAATAATTAAAAAAAACTTATCGAAGAGAAGGCACATACTGACGTCGACTGGAGCACTTGGATAGTGATGTAGGACGGCAAGGTGGTGAGGAGAAAGGGAGGGGAGAGGGGAACGAAAAAAGATTAGGGATTTAAGAAAGAAACTAGAGGAAAAATGAGTTGCCCGATTAGGGGATTTGAATTTTTTTTTTTTTTTTTGCTTTTAACGATGGTTCTATAGGTAATATTAAAAAAAAAATTTTAAATACTTTTACTAATGGTTTTAGCAACGAAATTTTCATTGATAATGTTAAATTTTTTTTTCAAATTCTTTTATCGACTATATTTTTCATCGGTTAAATCTGTCGATAACTTTTAATGATAGTTTACCGATAAAAAAATATATCAGTAAAATTGGTGGCAATTGGCACTATACTTTCAATGATGAATTATTGTCGGATTTAATTTCACCAGTAAATTTCATTAATAATCTGTCAATAAAAGTGCTTTTTTTTTTATTTCATTGGTATTCCGTTAGTAATTAGTGAAGATCAATAAACTTTTATCAATAATGCTTAAAATTCTAGTAGTATTTTTACATAGGATGAGCTATGGAGGAAAAAAAGAATAAAGTTTTGGTTTAAAACCAGGAGCCCTTTAAAATCTTTAACTTTAAATTCTCCATTCTTCTCATTTTTCATCTTGGCCTTAGCTGAAAATATAGGAAAAACCTTATATCTGAAAAAACAATTTTTTATGGCCCTTTACTTTTGTTTTATTTTTGAAAATTCTTTCTTTTTTTTTTGAATGAAGTAAATTTCTATTTTTCAGACATCCTTTTTCCCATTGGATATCTTATTTTCTTTTCTTATCAGTAAATGGAACTTTGTCTTAATCCATATTTGATCAAGAAATGGAAAAGAATGATAAAGAAAGAATCTGATGATGCTAAAAAGGAAGGAATGCATCTTGACCCTTTAATTTCATTGGAAGTAAACTTCTTAAGAAATTTGATAGAAGAGTGTCTTGAGCTACTATGCTAGCAAATCTGTTACTTTGGTCACCTTTTTTTTGGGTAAGGGTGGGGATCTTCAATGAGTTTACATCTATTAAATTGTCATTTTTTCATTGTTACACAGGTGCTTGATCACAAAGTTTTTTTTTCCTTGAATCATTCTATCAATGAAGATGATGAACTTAATGCTGCTAGAAGTTTCAAGCAAGTTGATGATACTCTTGTTTTGTACTATGAGAGGTATATGAAATTTTTTATTGATTATTAAATCAATTGCCAACAAAGAGGTATTATCGCTATCTGTGTAATTGATCGAGTTTGAGTCGATATAGTATTAAGCTCGAATTGAGCTTGACTCCAAATTTGATGCTCAAAACTCGACTCGAACTCAATCGAGTTTTATTTTTTTAGCTCGAACTTGATTCAAGATAAAAATCAAGTTATTCAAGCTCGTTTGATTAGGCTCGATTAACATGTAAAAATAAGGTCGATTTTTATATTCGATCAAAGCTCGACTATTTGTGCTCGAGCTCAAACTTGAGTTTAAGATATTAAATCAATTAAAATAATTAAAATATATTAAAATATAAAAGTTTAATTAGGCTCGCAAGTAACTTGAGTCAGGTATAAGAATGCTAAAACTTGGCTCGATCAATAAGTCAAACTACTCGAGTTCGAACTTAACTCGATAATAATCAAATCAAATTTGAGTTTTATTCGAATCGAATCTGAGTAACTTATGAGTACTAATATATCATTTACATCCCTAATTATCGCCCTGCAACAAGATCTTATATTCTTTTAGTTTTAACAAATTCAATTTTCTTTTGTTGCTGTTGGTTTTTTCATTTGCTGTTTTTCTTTTTTTTTTTTTCTTTTGGAAAAAAAGGGGATGGGAGTTGGTTTTTAACAAATGTCTTTGGAAAAAAAAATTGAAAAGAATGATTAGTTCGTTTACTATTACCAGTATTGTTTTTGGATGATTATGTGTGACTTTTGCTTCTTGTGAAAAAGCTTGAGAGATGAAAATGGTCTCCTTAGATATTGTTGAAGGTTTTGGAGAATGACACGTCAGTTTGCTATATCAACAAAAAAAGAAAATAATTAATGTATCATGCTATGTTATGGTGTTTGTGATTCGCCCTCTTAATTCCATAAAGAAGTCCTTATTTGATCAATCTTGAAAAGTTTTGGTCCCAATTTGATTTAAATTAAACATTGGATCTTGAACTGAACATTTTTAAATTTTAAATTAAGCATTTAACTTATTAAATACTACTTATCTGTCTCCGAATTCCACTAGGAAGTGTGAGTGAGTTTTTAGAAGAATATACAAAGATTCGAACGTAATTAAAATAAAATCAGTTAACATCTAAATATGATGCGCTTTTTGACAATAAATATTAACTTTATTTATTGAATTTTCTTATCAAACATTGACATAGCGTTTGGTTTGTTGTTTTAATGGGAACAACTATTTTGCGATTAAAATCCTATCTACACATAGCATGCATACTTTGATCTTAATAGATGTCCTCGTCTGTAAAATTAGTTTTTAAGGTTTAGTTTAGCATAAATGTTATAGTTGATAAAAATATTTCAAGAAGTGCGTTTAAAAAGGTGCCGAAAAAAATTGTTATGGAAAATTATAAATTTAAATTTTCAAATGTTTGGTATTACTGTAAAAAAAATAAAATATCTAAAAAAATAATCTTCAAAAGGAAAAAATAGGTTTTTTTAATAATAAATAAATAATTTATTGGTATTTAATTATTTTGTCTTCAAATCATAAAATTTAATCTCCAACTACATCTCCTAATTAATTCTTGTGATTGACTCATTTTTAAATACTTTTAACACAAACCATAACGTGTTCAGCATTGTGCTTGAGTTCACAAATTGTGTTCTGAAATCCAAACGCAATATTACACGAGTCTTTATGTCAAGTTTGAATTTACTTTTTTTTTATTATTTTAATATAATAATTTTAATTTTTTTTATTTTTATTTAATGAAACTATATTAATAATATAGTTTTTTTTTTTTTTATAATGCATGAATCTTTTTATCAAGTGACACTGACACCCATTAACGTCAATAATTTATATTTTTATATTCTTTTAATTTTAAAAAATTAATTATTATTTAATTAAAATTTTATTTAAATTTTTTAGACTTAAATTATTCCAAAGCATTTCAACTATAATTATTTTATTACAAAGCTACAATTATCCAATTATAATAATAAATTATGTGAGGATCTATCACTTATAAGAACGAATTTCACATAATATTTTGATAAATTATATATAATTTTAAAATCTGATTAGTTAATTATAATATAATTATTGTAGATGATATGTTTTTTTATTTTTTATGTGATTAAAAGTTAAGTTTTATCATTCATATTAATAGAAAATTTTAACATTTTTATCAATTATCTATAAATCAATTTCTAATAAAAATATAAAAAATTAAATTTATTTAAATTAAAATAAAAAATAAAATTATGAAATTAAAATAATAGAAAAATTAAAGTCAAACTTTATTCTTCGTCCCCAAGTTAGAAACTATTTTCAGTGCTTTATCACTTTCTTTAAATGAATTATTATTATTTTTTTGGTGGGTTAAACATGGTCAGAATTGGATGCATTTCCAATGGTACCCGCAAATGCAAAATCACGTTCGCGCGAGCCTAATTCCAAATTGACAGTAAAGCCGACAATTTTCATAACACTTTATGCGCGAAGCCGCGTGACAAACGCCAGACAAAATCCCGCGGTGTTTGTCGGTTGTGATTGCTTTTTTAAATAGGCATCTTCGTCTCTGCGTGTCACGGTCAAGTCTGGAACTTGAGTCTCAATCAGCCGTGACACGTACACAAATTTAGACTCCGTGTATTTTGTGAAAATTAACATTCGAAAAAGATTTTTGAATTTTTTAATATTTGTTTGATAAAATAATTTATTGATTAATAAAAAATTAAGCCATCTATTTTAAAATTATTTTCCCAAGGAAAAGACAATTTTTATTAAGGAAGTGTCTATCAGTAAATTTATTTACCAAGTTTGTGAGTATAATTCTACTCGAATTAGATCTTGGATATAATTTTTTTAAAATATAGAGTTAATTTGATTTGACATAAAATATTATTATATTAATAAAAATATTTATAATTAATTTTTTTAAAATTTTAAAATAATAACTTTTAAAATTTTTTAATATTTTAATTTTAAATATTTTTATAGTTTTTCTCAAGCCTCACATGGCACATGATATTTCAAGTTTAAATTTAATTTGACTTGAACTAAAATATTATTATATTAATAATTTTTTTATCTAATTATAATTAGAAATTAAAATATTATCATTAAAATTTTTTTGATATTTTAATTTTAAAATTTTCTATTTTTTATATTATTAAACATAAATAATTTAAATATTTCATTAATATATATTATATTATTATTTTAATAATAGATAACAATATATTAAATAATATTTTTACTATTTTAATATTAAATAATATAATATTAGCATTTTCATAATATGAATATTTAATATTTTTAATATTTTTTAATTTATATTTTATTATTTTAATATTTTATTGACTAATGTATTTATATTACTATTTTAATAATAGAAATAAATAAATAAAATTTATTATTATTTAATAATATATGCTTTCAATATAAATATAACAATTTTAATAGTCTCAATATTTTAATATCTTAATAATAAATATTACTTTTTAAATATTATTATATTAATAAAAACAATATTTTAAGAATAAAATACAATTTTAAATATTTTAAAATATTAATATAATTAATAATAAATAGTTTTGTTTTAAGTGTTTTTAATATTAATATAATATTTTAATATTAAATATTAATAATTTTAATATAATTTAATAGTACATAATTTTTAATATTTTAATAATTATGTTAATATTATTTGAAAAAAATAGATTTTTAGAAACAACTAAACAACTGAAAACATGTTTCATTGATTCATCCAAATAACAAAAAAAATTTACTTTTTTTAAAAAATATTTATATTTTACAAAAAATATTATATGAAAGTCAATTGTTACGGAATAAAGGGAAATTTAAGAAAATAATTCTTACTTTTAAAATAAGTGAAAGAATTTTCTCCTTTAAGAAAAGAAAATTGAAAATCGATGATTCAATCAATCAATAAATTATCAACTCATTAAAGTTGCCATATCATTACAAAATTTGACGAAAGTGGGATAAAATTATAAATTTAGGGGGAGAGGGGCATATAAGGTTTTATCATTTCTTTAGGTGAGAAAATACATATATTTAGAAAATTTTAGGAGAAGGGGTCTAGAACAAAACGAACCTTTTTGTAAGTTTAAATTATTTCAAATTCAAATTATGTTCAAGTCAAATCATTTAGAGTTTGGATTGGGCTTAGGTTTAAATTATTAAAAAAATTGCTATTAAATTTTTAATTAAAAATTCATTAATTTTAATTTTAAATATTAAATTTGAGTTATTATGAATTTGAATTTTTAGAATTGTCTCAAATTAGGATATTTTGAATTTATTTGGGTTTGATTTTTTGATTTTTTTTTCGAGTATAATCGAATTTGAATATTTTTTTATAAGAATTTTTTTTGTTCATATTCATTTTTCCACATCTAATAATAAATTCTACCCTTACTAATCTTTTCTTTTTCTATACTAAATAATAACAATTATTTTTTAATTATTTTTAAAAAAATAAAATGATATATTTTAAAAAAGTGCATAAGATATATCTTAGTATATGGTTCAATGGTTCATAAATATTAAAAAAAGAAAGATTTGACATTATATACGGTGATAACTCAATCATAATTGAAAAATCATGAGATGTTCTTGATGAGATACTTTTGCATGTAGTTGGAAATTTAGTAGAGATTTTGAATTTGAATTTTGGTACGAATGGTTAGAAAAATAATGTAATACAAAGTTATAAGAAATAATTTAGGGATTCTTTAATATCTTGACAACTTTTTAACTTTCTGTAGCCTTTTTTGTTGTTGAGAAATTATAGACCTTCAAACACTAATGAAATAATTTCAAGACATGTTGTAAATGCTACTTTCTTTAAGATTTATTTGGCCTTAACTAGTTATAGTATGTAAAAAAGGTGAATTAAAACGCCTCCAAGATATAATGAAGTCTTGTTTGTTTATATTTTACACTAATATAAGTTTGTAAAAAAGGTGAATTAAAACGCTTTCAAGATACAATGAAGTCTTGTTTGTTTATACTTTACACTAACATAAGAAACCATTAAACACTTCTTGGTAGGAACAAAAATACCTTGTCTTTTACAAGGTTTTCTACAACAAACAATGCTAAAGTAACTTACCTTTAATTAGGAAAAGAATGAGAGAAAGAATGGAGTAATTCAAAATTGAATTGGATGTCAAATGAACTCACATCAATTTTTATTAATAGAAATTGAATTATAAGGTCATAACTCTTTGATTGTGTTATTTTAATTAAAGATCATTTTTTATTATAAATATGTCTCTTTGAAATATTATAGACATATTTGTTTATTTGAATAATCAAACTTTTCATACAAAGAGAAAGCATTTTTCAGTTTTTGAAAATTGTAATTTTTCATACAAAACAGTTGATTGCTCTAAAAAGGTAATCGATTGCCTTTTTGTATTTTTAATTTCCAAAATGCTTTTCTTAATAAGGTAGACGACTTCTTTATAAAATAGTCAACTCATTTCATCATATAGAATGCATTCTACATGTGAAGTCGACTGCATCGTATAGTGGTCGACACTTTTCAATTTCTAAAAATGTTTCACGTTTAGCCTCTTATAGGACAGTTGACTTTTTTTCAATAGTAGTCGATTGCTTATAGCATAGATAACTTCTCAGAAAACTATCATCCAATGGCAGTTGATTCCATTGGAATTTGAAATAAGTTCCATTCACTTTTCAGATATTGTAGTAGATTGTTCTAAATTGGAAGTCAATTGCTATTTATACAAAATATAAATTTAGTTTTTGTTTGACAAAATATCTCACTCTGTGCCTTTGGCAATTACTGTTTCTCTTAGAAGCCTTAGACAATGGATTGCTCTAAACATGATAATCAATTAATTTTTTTGTATAGTCTTTTTATATAATTCTTTTAAGTCTAGAATCAGATCGTTGACCTTTAGGACTTTACCTTAAGCTATCTTATAGCTTAACTATATTTCCCTTTGATTAAGTTAATTTCTTAATCATTTTTTCATATTTTGAAATTTTTTAAAAAAATTCACCTAATTATTTTCAAAATAGGTCTAAGTTTTGGTACTTTCAGAAATTTTATGCATAAATAAAGATATCATATAACATGATTTCAAAGTAGTTACTTTAGTGATAAAATATTGTCGAGTTAGTCATATTGAGTGATATATCTTAGATCTTTGAATCAACTAGACCTAGCAACCTAAACATGACACATTGACTTGACACATTAATGATACAAATAAAGACACGAATGTGACACGATTTAAAACTTTAGCAAAAATCATATATAAGTTTAAAAAAAATAAAAAAATGTATTTCATGCTTTTGTGTTGACAACAATTATGATACGTAATTTTTATGTAAAAAATGACATGATTATATGAATTATCAGTATTTTACACGATATGAATACGTATATTGCCATGTCTAAAATCAACCAATCTGCAAAACTAGTCATGCTCTAATACAATACATAAAATTTTAAATCCTACCAAAGCATCATTTAGCTTTACTTTAACACTATTTCAATGGTCGTATGTCATGTATATTTATGAGTGCTTTTATAGTCAAGTTCATGCTTTTAGAAGCTTCCCTTCTTTTATTCTTATAGGTGAACTTAGTCAAGAATGCAACTATATAAGCTTTCTAATATTGAATTGTCATGTTATGGATTCAATAAGAGTTAATTCTCAACCTTAACATATATGGTTTAAGTACTTATCTACCTTAGGATTGATTATAATTTAAAGTACTTGTCATCCCATAGAAATGATGTATTTTACTCATTAAAACTTAATACTTAATGTGTAATTTAGAGTTAAGTTGAAATTCCATTATGTGTGACTTAATTTATAGATTTAAGTCCCATCCCTATAGAAGTTTTAGACACTATATCTTTTGTGAGACATTTTGTTAATGCATGAACCGAATTTCCATTTAATTTGACAAATCAATGGTGATCACCCCATCTTTTATAAGTTATCTAACATAGTTATGTCTTAAACTTATGTGTCTTAGCTTCCTATTTTATACTTGACTATAAGTTTTTGTAAGTATAGCTTGACTATCACAATGGATAAAAATTGGTGACATTGATTTTAGACATAATGGAATTTCTTAAAATAAATTCCTTAGCCATTCCAAATCCTTACATGCTGAAGTTAACGCCACAAATTCAGAAGCTATAGTAAATCAATTAGACAAATTTGTTTATTAAAACCCCAAGAAACCACACCCTCATCAATCATGAAAATCCATCCACTTTGTAGATAAATGATCTTTCATATTGGTTATTCATCTTGCATTAGTATATCTTTCTAAAACCAAATGCTTACCATAATAACAAAGGCTACAATCCATAGTTTTCTTTAAGTATTTAAAGACTCTTGTACTAACATTCCAATGAAAATTACTTGGATTACTTGTATATTTACTAAGTTTACTAACTACATTGGCTATATCTAGTCTAGTGCAAGTCATTGCATATATTAGGCAACTTATAACCTTTGCATATTTAAGTTGTGCAATCGACATCCTTTTATTTGGAGTTAACTTCAAATTAGAATCAAAGGGTGTTGTGACTGTTGCACTATCATAATGATTAAATTTCTTAAAAATGTTCTCGATGTAATATGATTGTGACAAGGTTATATTATAGGTTTTTCTAATTATCTAAATCTCCAAAATTACATTTGCAACACCCATATCTTTTATAGAAAAATTGCTATACAAAAACTTTTTAATATTTTTAACTTGTTCCAAGTTAGTATAAAAAATTAACATTTCAAACTTACTATAAAAACTTTTATCAAATTCATTAATCTTGAATCCATTAACTAGTACAACATCATCAAACTTTTGATGCCATTGTTTAGGACCTTGTTTAAGTCTATCTAGTGACTTAATCAATTTACACATTTTCTTTTCTTGTCTTGGAAATATAAACCCTTTAAGTGGTTCTATATAAATTTCTTCATCTAATTCATCATTTAGAAATGTTGTTTTAACATCCATTTGGTGAATTTCAAGTTTGTATATAGAAGTAAATGCTATAAGCATCCTTGTTGTAGCAATTTTTGCTAAAGGTGTATGAGTATCGAAATAGTCAATATCATAATTTTATGTAAATCCCTTAGCTATAAGTCTAGCTTTGAACTTATCTATAGTTTTATAAACTTTCATTTTCGTTTTGAAAATCCATTTACAACCAATTAGTTTTCATACATGAGGTAGATCAATTAAGATCCATATATTATTATTCATTATAATGGAATCCATTTCATCATCTATAGTTTCTCTCTTAAAAGCTACATCTTGAAACTTCATTGCCTTTTCAAATATCCTAAGATTTGATTCCATATTGAAAATATATTCAATATGTTTGATTGTTTCTCTTATTCCTTCAACTAGAAACATGTAAGAATCTAGATCAAAAGTTTTAACTTTTCCTACTCTTTTACTTGTTCTAGGTACAATGTTATCTTTTTTTCAATGGAAATTTACTTTTCTTGCTCTTTTGAGCTATCTAGAAAATTTTCTTTTGAATTAGATTCTAATTTGAATCTATATTTATCAAAGACAACATATTTAGATTCAATTACCATATTAATAGATATTAAATTATTTGGTTCTATCACCCTGAATCAATATACGTTATTATGTTGAGCGTAGCCAATAAATATACATTAAATTCTCTTTTCACCTTATTTCTTTCTTTTAGGTTCGAAAACCCTTACTATTGCTTTACTACTTTATACCATAAAATAATTTAGATATGACTTTTTTTTTTCATAGTTCATATGAGTTAACTTGTTCCTTTTGTTAGGAACCTTGTTTTGGATATGACATGAAGTTAACAGTGCCTTACCCTAAAAATCTTGTCTTAAACTGGACTAAGATAAGAATGCATTAACCATTTTGGTTAATAATCTACTTTTTTTTTTCAATCACACCATTTGTTATGGACTATAAGATGCAGTCACCTCATGACTAATTTCATTAGATTAAAAAAGTTAAAATTAAAATATTCACCTTTCCTATTAGTTCTTAAAGTCATAATTGTAGAATTATAATGCAATGCTACTTCTTTTTATAAGTTTTAAATTTATCCAATTCTTCATCTTTAGAATGCATTAAATAAACATAGCAATATCTTGAGTAATTATTAACGAAAGTTACAAAGTACCTTTTACCACTTCTTGAAAAAGTACAATGTAAATTACACACATCACTATGTATTAATTCTTGGATTTTAGATTTTTTTTAAATTTTATGAAAATGTTTTCTAGTTATCTTAGTTAACATGTATGTTCTAAATTTTTCATTATTGTTGTTAACACTTAGAATTAAATTTGATTTAAACATTGTATTTATTCTATTATAACAAACATATGTTAATCTATAATGCCAAAGATTAAAAGAAACAAGCAAGTAAGCAAAATAATTATTCTTATTATTAATCATAATAGAGCATACATTGAGTTTAAACATGCCATTATAAGTATAACTTTTTCTCACAAATATGTCACCCTTAGATAAGATATACTTGTCTCATTTAAATAGTAACTTAAAACCATGCTTATTAAGCAAGCTAGTGAATATAAGATTTTTCCTAACTTTTGGAACATACAACACATTAGTAATTATTATATTTTATCAAATGTAAACTCCAAATCAATTGATCATCTATCTTTGCCTTTAGTTATGAGAATTTTTTATGTATAGTACCTTACATTTTTCCTCTTCAAAAGTTTTAAATAAGGTTTTGTTAGTGCAGACATGCTTTATGGCATTGAAATCAATCCGTCATGCCTTCTTGTCTTTTATGACATGGATTTCAGAAATTGTAGCAACAAAATTGTCTTTAATTGCTTTAGGTGTTTTTTTTTTCTTTTTAATTGCAAAGCAATCTTTCTTGAAGTGATCATACTTCCCACAATGGAAATATGCACCTTTTTTTTTTTGAACTTTTTGGCCTTTGGTGAAAGTTCTTATAGATGTAGATAGCTTGATATCTTCTACTACATTGACCTTAAAAGAACTAACTTATTTTTCTGTCATTTCCTTGCAATATTGTTCTTCTAAATGAAGATCACTTGTAAGTTCTTTAAAATTAACATTTTTTTTTTTATGCTTCAATGTTTTCTTGAAGTCCTTCCATGATGAGGGAAGTTTGTCAATTATAAAAAATACAATAATTGTTTCATCCATCTTTATCTTATATTATTTGAACTTATTCAAGATAGTCTTAATTTTAAAAAATTGATCTATGACCAATTTTGAATCAGTTATCTTATACATGTTCCATCTTGAAACTAGAAACTTCTTGGATATAGTATCTTTTTTCACGCACCTTATGTCTAATTTAACTCATACTTTTTTGGCCAATATGCATGTAATGTAGATATCACATAGAGAATCGAACATACCTTTTAGTATGTAGACCATGCATGTATAGTCATCATTCTCTTACTTTTGCCTCTTGCAAGTCTCATCCTCTCTCTTTTATGATCTTAGAGTAGTAAGAACATTTACAATCTTCAATATGGTTAGGATGGTATGCATTGCCACTTTAGGAAATTGCCTCCATCGAATTGTTCTAAGATTTGGAAGTTGGTTGTGATCTTCTTAATGTAATTGAACTTAGCTATATTACTTGAAAATAAACCTTAAGATTGTTAGAAAAATAATGATACAAGGCTATAAGAAAACAACTTGGGATTTTTGAATATCTTGACAACTTGTTAACTTCTTGAGCTTTCTTGTTAAATAGTTAAAGTTGAGCAATTATGGACCTTTAAAAACCAATGAAATGACTTCAAGGTTTGCTACAAATGCCACTTTCCTTAAGGTTTATTTAATCCAAACTAGTTATGATATGCAAAATAGGTTAACAAAAATACCTTCAAGATACAATAAAATCTTGTTTGTTTATACTTTGCACTAGTATAACAAATCACTAAACACTTTTTGGTAAGAACATAAATATCTTGTCTTTTACAAAGTTTTCTATAGTAAACAATAACAAAGTAACTTGCCTTTAATTGAGAAAGGAATGATAAAAAGAAAAGAGTAATTCAGAATTGAGTTGGACGTCAAATGAACATACATTAATCTTTATAAATAGAGATTGAATCCTAAGGTTGTGACTCTTTAATTGTATTTTTTCAATTAAAGATCACTTTTTTTTTATTATAAATTTGAAAGATTTCAGAAATATTTGTTCATTTGAATAATCAAACTTTTCATACAAAAAGAAACTATTTTTCACTTTTTTGAAAATTATAACTTTTCTCGCAAAGCAATAAATTGCTCCAAGAAGACAATATACTACCTCTTTGTAATTCTAATTTATAGAATGCTCTCATAATAGAGTAGTCAACTTTTCTATAAAGCATTTGACTCCTTGTATCATACAAAATGAATTTTACACTTGAGCAGTCGATTAATTCATGTTGTAGTCAACTCTTTTCAATTTTCAAAAAGGTTCCATTGTCGACCTCTTATAGGGCAGTCAACTCCTTTTTAATAACAGTTGACTACTTATAGCATAGATCAATTCCTAGAAAAATATCATCCAACGAAAGTCAATTCCATTAGGGTTCAAAATCAGTTTCGCTCACTTTTTATATATAGCAATTGATTGCTTTAAGCTGATAGTCGACTGCTATTTATATAAAATCTAAGTTTAGCTTTTGTTTGCCAAAATAGTCAACTCCATACTGTTGGCAATCTATTGCTCCTCATGAAAGTCTAAGGCAAACAATTATTTTCTTATATAGTCTTTTTATATGATTCTTATAGCATAGATCAATTCCTAGAAAAATATCATCCAATGAAAGTCAATTCCATTAGGGTTCAAAATCAGTTTCGCTCACTTTTTAGATATAGCAATTGATTGCTTTAAGCTGACAGTCGACTGCTATTTATATAGAATCTAAGTTTAGCTTTTGTTTGCCAAAATAGTCAACTCCATGCTGTTGGCAATCTATTGCTCCTCATGAAAGTCTAAGGCAAACGATTATTTTCTTATATAGTCTTTTTATATGATTCTTTTAAGTCTATAATCATATCTTTAATCTTTAGAACTTTACATTAAGTGATGTTATAGCTTAATTATGTTTCCATTTGATTAAATTAATTTCTTAATTATATTTTTATATTTTAAAAATATTTTATAACACAAATTAGGTTTTAATAAGAAAGAGAGTCAAAGAGTTACCTCTCATTATAGCTCAAACATGTTTTGACATGTACACATATAAATATACATATATATATATATATATATATAATCACACATGACATTAGAATAAACCTTATCTTAGGTTATATATTTTTTGATATTGCATGCATCAAATATGAAATAGGATAAAATCATGAAATCATATTATTTTATTTTATAATCTAATCTACTATGAACTATGTATCCTAAATTTAAGAATTTGATTCTTTGACTTAATGATAAATGTATAAATCTCATATTTAAAGGGTTCAAATTCTAACCTTTCTTCCTTGAATTAAAAATAGCTTGTAAAGATGAATAAATGGTGAAGGAGGCCACGGTCCCATTAGCTTTTTGAAATTTTTTGAACTTTAACTTTATGTAGATTATATACAGATTCAAAATTAAAAATAAATTATTGAAATTTTATTGCATGAAATTAAAGTTATGAACTTTTATTTTATTATAAGTAGAATCTTGATAATATAAAATATATATTCAAATTTTGTAAAATTTTTTTTGGCCGGATGATTTAATTTGTAAAAAAAACTTAGATT
Organism: Durio zibethinus; assembly: GCF_002303985.1. The sequence continues at coordinate 7,130,052 of NW_019168481.1, read as the reverse complement.
TCTTTGAATGAATTGAATTACAAATATTTAAGAAACGCTATTTTAAAAATCTTGTCAATAGACGTCATTCATCTATTTTTAAGATTTAATGGGTATAATTGTTATGAAATAAAAGTTTATAATCTTAATTTTATGTAATAAAAAATAAAAGCTTGTTTGCATTTTTTAATAAAATTTGAAGGTTTATTTGGATATTAAAATAAAAGAAAATATGGAAAAAAATTAAAAAATTTCATTTAAAGTTTGTTTGTTTTTTCTTTTATGAGTCAGATGCCAAGTTTAATTTTTTGCCAGCTGTAATAATTTTTTGGCAGTCGTTACAATTAAAAGAGTTAACTCACGTGCACTTCACTCTCAATTCTATCTCAAACAATCTTCATTTGACACATCGGAAAAAATGTTATATTTTGATTTGGAATAAATAACCGACACCTTATAAATTTAATCTTAAATTAAATATTTAACCATATTTTTATCAAAGAGTTTGAAAAAAAAAAAAAGAGTCCATATAATAAATGATATAATAAGCTTCAGAATGTATTACACACATAACACTGTTAACAAAACAAAATGCAAAAGTAGTACAGCAATCTTTGCTTCATTCTTCAAACCAAACCAAGATCTAAAAAAATTAAAATTACCACAAGCTCTCGTTACTTATTATTTTGTTTTGGTATCAGTGCACTGCAATAAGAAAAATAGAGAAAGAAAAACAAAATCGTTAACTATATGATTAAGAAGTTTAAATCAAAATTGTAAATTGTTTTTTCTCTCTTTTTTTTTACAGTGCTAAACGTAGAGTAAAATTTATTAATCATCTAGATATTTATGTAATATTTCATTTTGTTTTATTCATGACATTTTTAAAATATTTCAAACCCTTATATTTCTTGAACCACCATTAAAAATTTAATAAAATATGTCACGTCATTATCACGTGAATGTCCACATTCACATAAATTTCAATTAAAAAATCAAATTGATGCACTTTTTTACCATATGAACGTCTACATGAATGTCCACATAATTCTAAGGTGGCATAAAAATGGATGAATTTGTAATTATTTTAAAAGATCATGAATTCCAAAGTTGAGTTTTAAAAGTTACAAATAAAAATAAAATAATGATAAAAATTATAGATGTAAGGTGTCATTTACTCGCAAAACATAAATAGGCTCAACGTTTCTCTTTAATAGATTAATAACTATCGTATATTTTGGAATAATCAAAGATTCTAGGCATAGTTACAAAAAATGACAATCTATATATGTTGATTTTGGTATGGAATTACCATTGCTTAAATGTAGAAAGAGGGGGAAAAAAGAAGAATAAAGAAATGATCATAAAAGCTTACCGAAGAACTTGAGTGAGGGTTGCAGCTTTGCTGAGATCATTAGTTTCTCGTGCTCTTAAGATTTGAAACATTAGCGCAAGCCGAAGTTGGGTGTTGAGACTTTGCTTTGTTATAAGGTCAGTCTCCTTCCGCAATTGCTCACATTCAAATTGAATGGCTTCAAACTTCCCTCTAACTTCCATCTGCCCCCTTTTTATATTTTCCTGCTCCTTTCTTATCTCATTTGTCTCCACTTTTAGTCGTCTCATAGTTGCATTTAATCTTTTCATTTTCCTTCCCTGAAAATCAAATGGTCTATCTAAGTTAGTGTGTTTGTATATAAAAAGGTGTGATATTACACAGAGTTGTAAATGATTTTCCTTTTTTTTGAAAGGCAGGGAAAGATTTTAATAATAAGAGGAGAACTTGCAAGTTAGAAGCCAATTTTAACCTGAAATGGTCTAATTCAAACTCAAATTTAACCATTTGACACTTTTACTTTGCTCACATTTTGCTAGGATTAATATATAATTTTATAATTTATGTTCTTAAAAGATATAAGTTAAGAAAATATTTATTAAATGACATTGCAGTTTTTATCACTAAAATCAAGAAATCATTTGTTGAATCTCCTCTCATAGATAAATATGGATGTTTTATAAATGTGCAAACTATACATTTGTAAACTATTCTAAGTTCTGATTAAAGAAACAAAATTAAATTAAGTTTACAGGTAATATTTAGGTGGATCGCACTGGCGATCGAGCAATGTTGCCGTTTAGAGAGAAAAATGATTAATTTTATAGTCTATGTGAGTATCTATATATATAATTTATACAGTGAATAATTTTTTTAATTTTAAATATTTTTAATTATTAATTTTAATAAATTCAAAAGATGAGAAAAACAATCAAACATAAAAAAAAACCTTAATCTTATCTCTTTGATTTGTTAAAATTAATGGTTAAAAAAATGTGTAAGACTTTTTTAATTTTATACTATATAAGTTGATATATATATATATATATATGAATAAAGATTCAATTATACTAATATATGAGCTATACATTTTTTTGACTTTTGGACCAAAATTAAATACATAACACTTACATTTTATTATTTTAATTTAAAAATAAAAAAATGTATAATACTTATACCGACATAAATAAATCCTTATTATATATATGATATAAATCATAGAAAGACATCAGGACTTAAAATTATGTAAAAGGATAATACCTTAAATAACCTATGAACTATTGTACTTTTTTTAATATAATACTTAAACTAAAAAAATTTCTAAATTGGTACCTAATTTCATGTTTCTATATTAACTAACCCCAATCCCGAACATTGCTAAAATAAATGTTAATGTGTAATCAACACTAATATAAATGATATATAACTATCATATGAAAATAATATGATTGTCACATATTCTATTATATTTTTATATTTTAAAATATGACATGTGACAGAACATCACTGCCACATGGTAATCACTTATCGTTCACATCAATGTAAACTGTCATATGAATATTTATTTTAAAGGTGTTAGTGGTTAAAATAATTTAATAAATAAAAATGAAATTTAGATATTGATTTAAAAAATTTTAATTTAAGTATTACATTAAAAAAAGTACAATTGTTCATGGGCAATTTAAGGTATTAACCCTTATGTAAAATTTCTTTTACTAATAAGCTTCATCGATGTTGTTGTATTTTTTTTTTTAATAATGAATAGAGTAAAAGTAAGAAAAAAAATTGAATATAAAACAAAATTAATAAAAACATAAAAAAAGAATATAATTAAATTCAGGAATCATAGTTTTTGATACATAAAGTTTGGAACTATATTTAAAATTATGTTTGGATTTGGAAGGCTAGGTTTTTTTTTTTTTTTTTTTGATCCGTTTGAAGGTAATGGTTAGTAAACACTTAACAGGGGTGGGGGCGATGGAGAGAATGATTTTGCTTTATGTCTACTCAGTTGCGGGTGACCAGGCCAAATCGAAACCAATGCTATCATGATGGCTTGCTTAATAACAACTCCTCAGTTTGTGGTTGATTACAGGATTACAGGGATCATTATAAAGGTGAATAATGAATAATGTTGATGATGCTTTATTTGCGAGAGATATTCAATCATAAGATATTCTTTTGATTGAGGATTAAAAACTTTCCATTATTCAAACTTCAAAGAAAGTTTTCAATTAATCAAATTCAACCAGACAAAGTAGAAGATGAACAAGTCATTTGCCATTGTCATCATTCACGATATATCAGAGGAATTTCATGAAAAGGGGTTGGATAACACAATTTAAATGCACAATATTAGTTTTTCTCATAAAAAATACGAAATTCATCGTGGCAGTGATAATGAAGTTAAAAGAAGATAGAATAAATAAGGTTGTGTAAAATACCCGATGCTTCTTATTCCTCTGCGACGATCCAATTTTTTTGCTTCGACTAGCCAAGCTTTTCAAAACGACATGAAAGTGCTTCATTTTCGGTAACATAAACTCCGTTTGGTCAACAGCACCACTTAATTCTTCAATCTTGCAGTTTTCCTCCGACAGATTATAGAATTCACTTTAAATAGAGCCTTTTTTTTTTTTATTTTCCAGCTATACATAATTGCAGGAGCGTCTCGATCTGGCGTCGTTCGATTTTGCGAGCAATCGGCAGTTACATCGCTCAACACTCGAAAGTCGAAAACACATTTATATTTACCTGACTTTTCGAAATGGACATCGTGTTTAGCGTGTCCCCACTGTGGACTAAGCCCTTTATTTTGTCGTTGCAATGAAGTTTCAGTATCATTTCAGAAAAAGAAAAATAAAGGCTATGCTTTAGCTACTTTCCTTTAACTATCAATGAAATAAATTAAACCACGAACCATACTTTGAAATAATACGCATCTGGTTAATTAACTTTTTGCTTATTTAAAAAAAAGAGATTCAAACTCAAACTCATTCACTTATCATTAAATTAAATATTCGGATTAGATACCCTATACATTTTATTAAAATTTTTCGTATGAAAATACTTTAAGGTTTTTGTTGACATTGAAAACTCGTTAATCACGTATGACAACTATATATGCCGATGGTGAATACACTGGAATGCAGTAATTTCCATGGCAGCAAATTAAGTAGGCTAAACGCAAAACATGCCAAACGGAACTTTCCCACCATTGTCTTGGTTATAACGACGTTACTCGTTACATTTTCGTTTTTTGGTTTTTTTCATTTTGGATATCAAAGAATAAATCCAACAAAAAGAATTCGCTCAGGACACAGAATGAGTTTGATTGAAAAATATTGCAATTACATTGAAAGAAAAGAAGGATTCCATCATTAGGAAAATAACTTTAGGGTGTGTTTGGATGGACCTTTGAGAACACCATGATGTACGTAAAGTAAAGCACAAAGTGAGTTAAAACCATTTATTTTGCACTTAGTTTTGATTATATTTCACTTTCCCTTACCTTAATTGTTGCACTGTTAAGCATCCAGGACAAAACATCCATTACAGTTTGCAAAAAGTATTAAGTGCAATTCCTTAGAAGTAACCGACTAATTAAGGCGTAGTTAACATTGTTTGTTAGGATTACCTTTCATACACGGTAAGAATTTGACCTTTTTTTTAGCTTAATCACTTGTGTCTATGATGCTGATTTTAAGTAGCTTTCTTTATTTATCCCACAATTTGTTGTATCTTAAGTATTTAATTAGATTTCTTATTAGCATTGAAGTTTAAATTGTAGAAACTCATGTCTTTTAGGTTTTTGGCTAAATCATTTCAAAACTAATTATAAATTTGAGATTCTTCTAACAGTTCTTGATTTTATACGTGTTGAGAATAGTAACTTAAATCCCATAAGAATTTATTTAGAATCGGTTAAATATTGCTTAATGAACAAAAATACTTGCAGAAAAAGAATTCTAAAAAAAATGATTCTTAATAGATAAGTTTAACTTGTAAAAAAAGAATTCTAAGAGGAAAACGATTCTTAATAGGTAAGTTTATATACTTATAAATAAGTTAAGTCTCCATAGGGTTATGTATAAGAAAAAAATATAAGAGAATTGTAGAATTTTATGAGATAGATACCTTATAAGACTAATGGAGATTTTTGTTTTATGGTTGTGTATATTTAAATGTTTGTGAGTGAACTAGAGGAGACTAAGATGATCTACATACGTATGGTGCATGAGTGTATATAGGTATGTATTTATTTAAGTTGAGAATACTCCATAAGATTAAAAGAGATTGAGAGGGTATATGAGTATTAATTGTGATTGCTTGATATGAATTGTATGTTTGTAATTCTCTACAACTAGTAGATCTTTTTTCTCATCCGTGAACATAAGTCGATTGGGCCAAACCACACTATATTTGATTATGCTGGTGTTATTAGATTAGGACTTTTTTACCCAACAAGTGGTATTAGAGCCGTCATGATCTTTAACAATGGTATCAGAGTATGATTCGAGATATGTAAATAGGTAAGCCCAGAGGAGCTTGATTCAAAAAAAGAGTTTGAGTTTATGTTTTAAAGATTGATGATTAATTTACATGAAACGTGAAGATACATAAGAAAAGATGATTATGAGATTTTCATTGTATGTGGAGCTAATCATGTCTAGTATGAAAATATATGATTTGATGAAATTTGAGTCAAGGTGGAGATTGTTGAGAATAATGACTCAAATTCCACAAAAAATCTATTTGGGATTGGCTAAATATTACTTTATGGATAAAAAGACTCGTAGAAAAAGAATTCTAAGAGAAAAAATATTCTTAATGAGCAAGTTTGATTTGTAAAAGAAGAATTCTAATAGGAAATGGATTCTTAATAGGCAAGTTTGTATGCTTATAAATATGTGAAGTCTCTATAGGGTTAGATATGAGAAAAAAATATAAAAGAGTTATAAGGTTTTATGAGATAGACAACCTATAAGACTACTGGAGATTTACATCTTATAAGTATATATATTTGAATATTTGTGAGTGAACTAGAGCAGATTGAAAGGGTTCACATAAGTATGGTGTATTAGTGTATATGGGTATGTGTTTGTTTAGGTTCAGAATACTTCATAAGATATAAAAGATTGAAAGGGTTTATGAGTATCAATTGTAAGTGCTTGATATGGATTATATGTTTGTAATTCTCTACAACTAATGGATCTTTTTTCTCATTCGTAGACGTAGGTCTATTAGGCTGAACCATGTTAAATTATTATCTCTTGTATGATTGATTGTTTGTTTGATTATGCTTCAACTTGTGTGATTGGATTAGAACTTTTTTACCCAACAAGTGATATTAAAGCTGTCATAATCCTTAACAATACATTCTTTTTCTCTTTCTTTTTCTAGTTTAACAGAGGAAATAAGAGGCAATTAAGCAAGCCAATTCAAATTAAAGGAGATTTAGATCATTTTATGGTTCAACTTTAATGCTTGGATCATTTGTTTCAAGTCATTTTAGACTCAAATTGTTGGCTTTTTAAATTTAAATTAATTTAAAATTGAGTTGTTTCAAATTAGTTTGAGAACACTCAAATTTGATTCATTTTGGATTTGGATTGAACAAGTTAAATTTTTTATTTTTTTAAAAATTTAATTGAATTGAATCAAGTTTGGACTAATTAGACAATTTTTTCTTTTAATTTGGATCAACTTTACTAGTAACAAGATAAATCATTCTCAATGTATCCATGCCAAAATTTAAAAGAAAAAAAGTGTTAGTGCTAGAGACTTCAATTCTATACCTAATGTGGAGTCCAAGAATTCAACAATGACAACAAGAATTTGAAAATTAGCAACAAAAGTTTATGTAATGCTACACCATGTTACAAAAAGTGTTTGTAACAAATTTAATATATACTTTTGTTGTAAAAAGTAGCATTCAAGCCTATTATAAAATAAAATTTTTCTATGTTGCATAATTATGTGTGAGATCTAGTTAAATTCTCACATCATTATAAACCAATTGGTTGTTAATGAGTTTGCAAGATAAAAAGGGATCCATATGCCCCAGATAAAAAGGATTAAAGTAGGATTTGTGATCAAAAGCTTTAAGTTAAAAAAAAAAAAAAAGAATTGATTGTAAAGAATCATTCTCGAGAGTTTACTTATTATATTGGTTTTGCATTTTGTTTTAAAGTTATATCTGTAACACCCTTAATCTCACATTGAAAAAATGTATGGATATGATATAATATATATATAATATATATATATATAGATATCTAAACCTAAATCTATGAGACATTTTTTGTAAGATAAAATCATGAGACATTCAAGTAAAAGCCGACAATATCTTACAGGTTAGGTGAGGGTCTTCATAAATGTATCAAAACGGTCACTAGTCGATGAAAACTAAGTGTTATATCGTGAGAGTCGTTAAGTGCTACATGATGGAGAACCACCTCTAGAATCTCAACATCTAGTGTGATCTTAGTCCTGTGGTTAGACTCGGCTTAACAAAGAATGTCAAGCTTTAAAGGTGGAGAGATTGTAACGTTCCAATCCCATATTAAAAGAATATGTGGATATGATATGATATATATGTAGAAATCTAAACCTAAATCTATGAAACACTCTTTGTGGGATAAAATCGAGAAACCTTTGGGTTAAAACGAATAATACCTCATAAGTTAGGTGTGGGTCTCTATAAATAGTATTAGAGTGATTACCAGCCAGTGAAAACTAAATGCTCTATCATGAGAGTCATTAAATGCTACACGGTGAGGTCGTGGGAGTCACTAAATGCTATATGGTGGGGAGCTACCTCTAGAATCCTAATGTTTGGTGTGATCTTGTCATATGGTTGGACTCAGCTTGACAAGAGATATCAACCTTTAAAGGTAGAGAGATTATAACGCCCCTAATCTCACATTAAAAGAATGTATGTATATGATATGATATATATGTAAAAATCTAAACCCAAATATATGATGTGCCTTTTATGGGATAAAATTGTGGGATCTTCATGTAAAAATGAATAATTTCTCACAGGTTAAGTGCGGGTCTCTATAAGGGGTATTAGAACGGTCACCAGTTGATGAGAACTAAATGCTACATTGTGTGAATCATTAAGTGTTATACGGTGAGACCCACATTTAGAATCCCAACGTTCAGTGTGATCTTGGTTTTATGGTTAAACTTAACTTGACAAGAGATATCAAGCTTTAAAGGTAAAAAAATTGTAATGTTCTCAGTCTCATATTGAAAAAAAATATAGATATAATATAATATATACAGAGATTTAAACTTAAATTTGTGAGTTTCTTTCTATAAGATAAAATTATAAGACTTTTGAATTAAAATAAATAATAACTCATAGATTAAGTAAAGATCTTTACAATATCATATGAATGTAAAGATGTTTAAATGGAGTAATTCAAAAATTTCAAGGTTTTTGAATGAAAAATATGGTTTGTGAACTCAAAAAGGACATTTGTGGACTTTAGCAATTATTAAAATTATTTAAAAATATTTCTTTGCAAAATATAAAATTCCTTGTAATGAATGCTGTTATAATTATACTTTGACTTACTTTCATTTTTAAAAGTTTAAGAAAAATATTAGATTTCTAGATCAACTATGTCCCAATGCACACGAAAGATATACGTGAGTCAATAGCATTTCACCTACAGTTTTTTTTTTTTTATTATAATCTTACGATTAACTAATCATAATTAAAAATTTTATAGAGATTCGTTACTTAGAAATATGAGTTTTACATAAATTTATTTTATAAATACTACATAAGACTAAATTATAAATGGTTAATTACATTATATTAATTATAGGTGATATGTATGCTACCATGTAAATCTGTGCAAATAGTCAAAATTTATGAACTGAAAAATAAAAATAGAAAAAAAAAATTTGATCCCATGACTGATTAAGTAATAACATTCATATCAATGGCAGGACACCCTTAAAGATTGAAGAAAAAGTTTCATTGACCATATTTAAAATATTTTCTTCAATAAAATTGATAAATTTATTAAATAATTTTTTATTTATATTATAAGTGAATACAAAAAAATTTTGGATTGACTTTATGCACAATCGGATGAACACGTCGAAAATGAGTCTTATAATTACTTTGCGGTCATGTGCAAATACATGGCGTTTTTTGTCAAGGTTAATCATATCGATAACCTTTCGATTTCATTGTCAGACAATTGGAATTGTTGCTAGATCATAGGCACCTGTATTTCCTAATTGCCGTAAATTTGAAAACAAAGATAGCGCCAATTGACTTTTGGGCTTATTTCTCTTGTTTTTTTTTTCTTGCATTTTCCATGACAATCGTAGGAGTCAGAATTTCAAATTAATGATCGTGACAGAAAATGCTTGGATTAATTTAATGATTAATTTAACTAACTTCTACCAAGTTTCCTAGAAATTGAAAACTATAATAATAATAATATAAACAACGGATAAATTTGCTTGAGATTTGTTTAAGAGCCTATTCCCAGAATAATTAAAGAAATGTGGAAATTTCCACGACGAAGCAGGTAAACTTTACAAGTATTAAAATAAACAAGTTGTTTCTGTTTATTAAATTACAGTTCAATAAGTAAAGACCCTTTGTGATTTTCCATTTCAGGTTCTTCTTTCTTCAATATAGACTAAGAAAAATAAGATATCAAACCGTGTCAAGAAAATAATTAATATGATGTGGTGTGTAAGTAATTGTCAAAAGTCATATGATCTGTACATGTTGATAGAAAGATAAATTTTTAATTTTTTTAATCAACAAAAGTCATATGATCTGTACATGTTTATAGAAAATTAAATTTTTAATTTTATTAATCAATTTTTTATTGGCAGATCAATTTCAAAGTTCAATCATTCACAACCTCAAATATAAAGCCAAAGTTAATTTTATAAATAGTCATTGAACTATACAATGAAATATATTTAATATGGTACATAAATTTAAAAAAATTTTAATACGATATTTAAGTTATAAATTTGTTAATTAATATGATATTCAATTATAATATGATTTATTTTAAATAATAATTAATAATAAATAAATTACTTTTCAAGTATCATATTAATTAATAAATTCATAATTCATATATTATATTAAAAAAATTTTAAATTCAAATATCAAATTAAATATTTTAGTATAATTAAGATGTCATTCATGATAAAAGGTGTTTAACCTATCATAGAATTTTGCCATCATCTTTCCCAAAATCTTGGTTTTACTGCATCACGTATTTACTATTTTCTTTTCGCTTCGGTAAAAGTTAAACCTACTAATCAGTTTGGCACAAACATAATTTGATCCCCATCCAATTTTTTATTCTAAGGTAAATTGCATTTCCAAAATGGTTGATGCCCACGTGATCTTCTCGGCGGATCTGGTCTTCTTTAGATCGGCCTTTTGGTTTTTCAGATTTGGAGATATTGGTTGGTCTCTTTCTACTTTATCAACATGCATGCTAAATTGCTAATACCGTCATATCACTCATCTTTCCTATAGCTAGTGAAGAAGGAATACTTACTCCATAAGTTTGAGATTACTTCTAGGGAAAGGAAACTGATAAAGTCATCTTTCTCTATCGTTCCTGCACTATACATTCTTTTTCCTTTCGGTTGAAGTTTACCCTTTACTATTAATAATTCAAACAAGATCATATCTATCAAGTAGACAAAGTACTTTGAGCAAAAGTTATTTGACTTACTTCAAGAGAGCCTGCATTCGTGGATGTCTCAGGATAAATAAAGTTTCCCAATGGCTAAGTGCGACTGCTATCAAGACTAACCGAACAATTTCATCTCAAATTTTGCTTAAGATTTGTAATAATGAAATGAACTTAGTGAAGTTTTACATTGAATTTTATGCAGATCCCTTTCAACAACTTCAAACCGAGGCTTCCATTTGTTTCTGTAATTTGATAATATCCTGTGTTGCAAATGATTATACTTAGCCTATTACTATGAATTTTAAGTCATTTTCTCAAAATCTATCTTCTGTTACAAAAACTCATATCATGGTTGTTGTATTAGATTAAAAATTTTCAGAAAATTTTCATTGTAGTGATCATTTTTTTTGTTTCCAGAGTTTTGTTCTTGTAAAAAAAATCATGTACATCAATCTACAATTATTATTGTTTTATTAGCCTATTTTTATTCTATTGTGTTTTTACCGAAAAATTATAATAAAATTGTTTTATCAATCTAATTAATTATAAATTGTTCATGGATGCATTTTTTGATGAAAGTTATGAAAGATTCATTTTGTATTAATAACTTATGCAAAACGGATTAATTCCATTATCACCATGTCCTGTCTACAATTTATTATGCTTATTTAGTTTGATTTCATTACACCTTTTATATAGTTAACAAAATTTTTAATTATGCATATGCATTTGATTCTTTGTATAATGTTTGTAATTAATAATTATTTTTTTGTATACTATCTGTCATAACATCTAGATTCGGAGATCTTTCGTTAGACATTGACTTAAGGGAGTCGCCACCAATCTTTTTTATCTAGGTGTGCTTGACCACCCAAAGAATCTGTTCTTTCAGGGAACACCTAAATTTAAGAGTCCTTAAAAGAATAGGTTCAGGTCTACTAACCAAAACAGGATTCGGGAGTTCGGTTATGTGTGAGGAAGGTTATAGCACCCTCACAACGCCCATAAAAAAATTGTACCAGCTTAAATTTGTATTATCTAATGAGCCTTAAAATTTTATCAAGTAATTAATTATTAGAAATTATTCTCAATTGACTCTAATACTTTTAGCAAAAATTTGAGAAAATTCTTTCACCTCGGGAGTATGCAAGAAAACTACTGTTTCACTTGCAGAGGCTCCATCGTTGGATTATTTAACATTAAAAAAAAGAAGAAAAGAATGATTGTTTTTGTGTAGAAAAAATTGATACTTTCAACTTTTCCCCAAAATATCTTTTTGAAAACTTTAATTTCGAGAAAAATTGATACTTTTAACTTTTCCTCAAAAATCATTTCTTAAAAAAAATTATTTTTAAGGAAAATTGATACTTTCAACTTTTCCTCAAAAATTTTTTGTTTTGAAAATTTATTTTTAAGAAAAGTTGATACTTTCAACTTTTCCCCAAAAATATTTTTTTGGATTTTATTTAAAGAAAATAAAATAATAAAACAAAATAAAAAATAAAAAAAAAATAAAAAAATAAAGAAAAGTAAAACAAAAATAAAATAAAGATAAAAATATATTAAATAAACATAATCTAATAATAATTAATTAATTAATTAATTAATTAATTAATTAAAAAAAACTGGAGCGACTCGGTTAACGGCTCGACTTGGCTTGGCTTAAGGAAAAAAATGGCTCGGAGAACGTGGCTCGGAATGTCTGCTCGGCTCGGCTAATGGCTCGGAGAGGCAGATCACGCGTGGGTCGACACTCAGGTCGGGTCAAATCTTGGCAAAATACGCGGATTCTCTGAGTTATTTAACGCAAAAACGACGTCGTTTTGAGAGGGTATATAAGGCTGAATCCTTCGTGTTTTCAGCAGACCGAGCCTCCTCCATTTCTCTCTTCCTTCCTCTTCTCCTCTTTCTCTCTAGAACACCCGAAGAACTCCAGTTGAATATTCACTGGATTCTGAAAATTTTCGTCGAAATCTGGGTTTTTCGTCGAAAGTTCATTGGAAAACTGGGAAGTTGGTCGGAATCGATTTTTGAAAATGTTGCCGAAAACTGAGAAGTTGGCCGAAAACTTCAAACTTGGCCTAAATTTTTGCCGAAAAATTCAACGTTCGTCGAAAAATTCACCGGAATCTGAAAATTTTTCAAAAATTTTCAGAAAAAAAATTTTGCAGAAAAATCTCTAAAAATTTTTTTCCGATTCATAAAGCTATTCTAATGCCTCTAAACCCTTTTTTAGCCTTCAAATCTCTTATGTATGCCTTTTTCTCTCAACCAGTAGCTGTTTTTCTATCTGTTTTCTTGTGTGTTCCTTCTGTTCCTGAGGATCTCTTTTCTAGGGATTGATCAGAAGAGTTTCTGATCAATCTCAATTTCTCTTTGGATCGAGATCCAATTATTGAATCCAACATGGACTATTCTAATTGAATCCCAATCCAATCTTCAACCGGATAAATAAAAAAAAATAAAAAAAAGCCAAATAAAAATATTAATGAAAATAAATCAAGTAAATTAGAAAAATTAACAGATAAGATAATAGATAAATTATAAAATATAATATGATAAATATACATATAAATATTAACAGAAAAAAAAATAATAATAAGGATATATGTATTAATAAATAGTAGTAATAAATAAATAAATAATAAATACATTAGATAAAAATAAAAGAAAAAATATATAAACAATAATAATAAAAAAAATGAAAATAAAATAAAAATATAAAATATAAAAAAAAATAGACTTACATATTTGGACCAAATCCAATTGATCCGGACCTGAATCAAATTGAGTGTCTACACCATCTTTAAATAATCTCTCTCCAGGTTCACTTTTTGGTTTGATGTTAAATATATAAATTTAATTGTTTAGACATTAACACAATAGTTCCTTTTGTTTGGTCTTTAAACTATCCCTCATAACAAACAAATCGACAATGTCAGTTACTTTTAAACTTATAGTTAAATAAATAACAAAACCTTTTTACTCTGCAGTCCCAATTGAAACTGTTGATGTTTCAGAAACTAGATAAACAAAAGAGTTAGAAGGGCTGAAATTTTAAAACATAATAAAAATAAAATAGATTCTCACTCATTAACTTTGAGAGCTTCTCTCGAAAGAATGAAAAACACCAATGACAAATCAGATTATTCTCAAGTTACTCTAGAAAAGTCTTTTATACTATTTATATTACATTTTCTATTGAACTACATAATTACATAAACTTTTTTTATTATAATATTTATAATATGAATTTATAAATTTCAAATAGTATTGTTGATACATGTTTAATTTCAATCAAAATTGTTTAAACAATATATTTAGAAAATGATATGCCCTAAAAACTTTTCATTGAATTTTATGCAACTCCCCTTCAATGACTTCAAATCAAGGCTTCCATTTGTTTCTGTAAGTTTATAATATCCTGTATTAACTGTTGTTGCAAATGATTAAGGTTAGCCTATTACAATGAATTTTTAAGTTTTTATCCCTATATTATGTGAATCTATATTAATTCTTTGTCACATTTTCTACATACAGTTGAAATAAATTTTGATAAAATAGTATTTAAGTAGAAATAACAAAATTATTAGAGATGAAATTTTAAAATGAATGAGGAAAAGGAAATACACCAAATATAATGAGCTTGTTAGGAAACAATTTGATCAAGATAGAACTTAAATATCTAAGGATCTATCATGAGCCTCATTGATATGACAAATGGAAACTTTTTTATCCTTCCAAAATCATTAAAAGACCTAGAGAATAAAGAAAAAAAAAAGATTTTTCAAGTTTTCATTACCAAACAGTCAATTGAGAAAAAAAGCCTTCAATACTCCATCAACACTGTCTTCCTCCCAAATGGTATTGAAACCAAACAAAGCTCGTTAATTTCCACTTCAGCAAATAGCACACACAAACAAGAATAAGAGCTTCATTTGAAATTACCTTAGTCATCTACACAAAGCAGCTTTTTTGAATATTTGTTTGATGAAGAATCACTAGCAAAGAAACAAAAAACAAGGTAAATTCCACTTAATTTCATCAACAAATATATATATATATATATATATTCAATTACCAACTCAAACTCATATAAATTATCCATTATACTATTCACAAACATCAATAGGAAAGGAAAGGAAATAGCAAAAGAACAAAGGAGCGGCAACAGGTAAGAAAGAACATTAACTTACAAACAAAACACACACAACACATTCATTGCAATATAGAACCCTTATACATGACTCAATCCCTTCTTTATTTACTTTTAGGAACTTACAGATGCGGTACCAATAAAAGAAGAAGCAGTTTTATTGAATATTTAAGTAAAGGAACATATGTTATTATATTTAATTTAGATTTTCAGATTTTATATATGAACAACATATATGTCTTATTATATTATTAATAGATCATAAATTTTTACCGTATTATTATCTATGAATTCAATTAATGGATAATTTCAATCTAAATCACAACAACGTGTGGGAAACTTTCTCTCTCTCTCTCTCCATGTCTATATATATATATATATATATATATATATATATAAGTCTCGATTTTGATTATGTCCTAATTCAACTATTCATGTTCTTCAATCCGACGCCAAATGGATTTGGTTGATGCTTCTACCTCAACCAATTCCAAACAACTTTGTTCCCAACTTGTCTTCCTAATCATTTGTGCTTGCAAAGCTAGTCTCAATTATTAAATTTTTTGCTTCTTGCTCTGTCTTTACTTGAATATATGTTGTCTGCAGTTTATACATCATTTCTCATAGCTGTGAAAAAGATTTCTAGCAACTTTGTCATGGTTCTCTTTTATTGGAGGGGAGAAAGAATTTTAAAGTCTAAAATACTGCACTTGATCATGCATGTAGCACCAACAAAGTACTTTGGTTTAAACTTTTATTGCATGGGATTGTTTTTGAGTCTTATATTGTCATGATCTTCTAATATAAACTTTGGTTAAACTTTTCTTTAATCATTCTTTGTTGAACTCATTTTCAGTTATATATACCTTATGGCTTGTTGATTTCTTTTTCCTCAGCGGTAAAGATCCTTTTTATTCATAATAAAAAGTCATCAATTTCAAGCCATAAAAGCCAAGTTCCAATAATACTGCAAAGTAAAGCCTCAAAGACCTAAACACTGCTTAAACCGACACCTCTTAAAAATATACAAACTGCTATCCCTCAAACATAAAAGAAACCAGCTCAATCAACCCCCACTTAGCTAGAGAGCCAGCAAACACACTATCATATGAACAAAATAACCAATCCAATCTCATTCACAGTGTCCTCTATTTGTCTAATGGAGGTCTTCTCTTCTATCTCTTGCTAAGACCTCCATTGTTTCACTATAGGCAGCACATCTACATTTATTACCTCCCCTCTAAACTCTTCTGTTTCTGAGACATAGGAAGAAGAAAACCCCGTGTCATTAATGGTCTGAATTTCTTTACTTTTGTTCAACGCATCTCCTAGAGCCCAAGTATCTCACGGCTAAATGTTATAAGAGGTAAGCCCACTTCATTTTCCTCATTTGTAACAGCTACAATCGATCTCTTGCCGTTCTTCAAGCTGTCAACACCAGCTATATATGCGGCTCGATGGGTGACTCGTCTTCTGTAATTGGAGATACATCAATATCCAATACACCTACATTGGTAGACTCTGATTTGCCCAATACCTCTCTCTTGTTCCTGCATTGAAAATCATCATAGAGTACCAAAGCATTTGTCTCTTTATTTTCTTAAGAATCAGCAACTATTTCCGCAACTTATTCATTGGGAACATCATCTTCATCCAGAAGATTATAGAGCTTCACCAACTCTTCATATTCGCTTATGCTGGAACTAGCTACCTCTTTAGTTTCCTAAGCTTCTTCACACGTTGGTGCTGTGGCATAACTGTGAAGATGTGATACTATTTTAGAATCAATCTCACTAACAGGTACTGTGATACCTTATCGCCAACTGTTAAATAGATAAATTCTTCAGTTTTGTTTAAAGAACCTGTGTACAGGAGCATAACACCTCGAAGGAAAGATTGAAATCTTAATGCTTGAAAATCCGGGGACACACACTCGCCCCATAAGCTGGCTATATTCTCAAATGTATTAAGATTCCAATCATGCACTGGAACACCATAAACAGTCACCCATGTTTGTCTTTTCATTAGCTCGAAATCTGTTGACCAAGTATGTCCAATTCTTTAGCCGTGTCCATCCATCATTCTTCGTTTCTTCGAACGTTTCAGTATCATCAAATATTATAAGAAATTGTTTCCCTGATAATTTTTTCATACTTATATCAACTACTCCATCCATTCTAAATTGCTCGCTAATCGCATTGCTTTCGGTAAAAATTTTTGAAACATCCGCCACAGTTTTAGACAGCCAAGGCAGTGTTTCATTGTTTATTTTCCCCACAGATGATTTCCTCCTCCTAGTCGTAAAGCTTTTGCTATGTTGTTGACCAAAATCAGAGTAGGAAGAAGAATTATTTTCTCGTACAAGAGCTTGCAAAAATGTTCTTTGAACATCACCTTTACTCTGATTCACGGTTGTGCTTGAAGCCCTCCTCTCACCTTGATTGTTGCTATTAATTTCCATCCTCTTTGATGTTCTCTTATCAGCTTCAACTTCATGAACTTGCCTTTTCCTCCAAAAATAATTTCTTCGAGCAAATCTTGCAATATGAACCCCAATTTTGTAGTCCAATAACCAGATTCCATTGAGATTCAGCACCGCTTGAATATTACAAGTACGATCTTCTTCCCGGCTTTACTTCCATTGCGAGGGATGAAGACATCAACAACACACCCAAATCTTTGGAATATGCTACCTAGCCATCTCTGATGAATATTTGCGGAAGGTTGTTAACAAAAACAGTGACTGTTTCTTTCTCTGCACACTCTGCTCTCATTCTAGAAATGTTTTTTTTCCAATACGAGTGTTGCCTGCCTTGAAGAGGGAAATACTGGTTTTATGTGTCTTGTTCATATTTATTAGTATTTTGGCGTTGGTAATCTTATAGAAGGTGAGTGAACTAGTTATCTAAAACTTTTTGGTGATTTTGTTAGATTTACTCAACGAAGCTGAGGGGTTCCACCTGGAAGCTCTGACCTCATATAGGAAAGCATTAGATGTTGAACCGACCTATGTTCCAAGCTTGATATCTTCTGCTTGCATCCTTAGACAGCTTGGTGGCCAATTAATGCCCATAGTGATTCTGACCGATGCACTTCGACTTGACATAACAAACCCAGCTGCCTACTACAATCTGGGTTTGCTCTACAAGGCAGATAATAGTGCAACAACCCTTGAAGCTGCAGAATGCTCTGAGGCAGCTGATCTTCTTGAAGAATCTGCACCAATTGAACCCTTTAGATGAACAACTTTATCTGCATTTTTTTTTCACTGTTAACCTTAGCCATGTGTGAATTATTGTATGTAATTTGAGACATGTGATTTTGTACATCTTAACTTAGATTATCTAGCATATATAAATCTAGGAAAATTTTAAAAAAAGCAAAAAAGGGAAAAAAAAGGTGGGAGGAATGGTATATTATTATAGAATGCCTTTCTTCAAAAACATTAATAAGTTTTAAAAATTTAGTGCTTAAACTTTCAAGTGAATTAATGAAACATTGAATAGATTTTTATTGATAAGACGTTCCATTAATTGATTTTCAAATGAGCTACTCAACTTTTTAAAAATTTTAAAATTAAAAACAATATTTAACGGTCTGTCTAACAACAATGATCTTAATAATCATTTTTAATTATATATTATTGAATATTAAGTTAAGGATATATATATATTTATCTTAATATATGTGGTGTGTATATATATATATATATATATACACACACACACCACAAATTTTGTCTGGGTTTAGAGTTTCTACAGTACATGAAAAAGGGAAGTCGCAATTGATTTTTTATTCTTTACAACAGGAAATAGTAATTAAAAGGATTTATATTACACATACGTTGCCACACAGAAAAGCAGCTTGCTTAAACTGTAGCACCGTAGCTAGAGCTTTTTACTACTTTTCCTTGCTTTGTTTTGCTATGACTTCCCTGCAATTAAAAAAAAAAAAGACAAAAGGGAGAAATATTGTTAATTTAATTTATTCTTACACAAAAGTTTCAACAGCAAAGTAAAATAATAATAATAATAAAAAAAAAGTAGAAGAGATGAAAAAGGACATTAATTGGGGAACTAAACGGAGAATCTGGGTAAGAGCAGCAGCTTTGGTGAAATCGTTGACCTCTCGTGCTTTGAGGATTTGAAACATAAGACAAAGTCGAAGTTGGGTGTTGTGGCTTTGTTGTGTTATCAAATCAGTCTCCCTTCGGAGCTGTTCACATTCTAACTCTATCCTTTCAAACTTTTCTTTCACTCCCCTTTGCCCCTTTCTTATACTTTCTTGTTCCTTGCCAATCTCCTCCATCTCCACTTTCAGCTTTTCCATCCTCGTCTTGAGTTTTTCTGTGGCTCTTCTCTCCTTCGTACAAAATTTTAAAATTAAAAAAAAAAGTTTTCGTAAAAAATCTAAATATCATAAAAAAATGGAGAATTTATTCCTCTTAATTTCTAGGAAACAAGTAAAACACTTCTAATTTTGGATTAGTTAATTATTAAACCAAGCTATACTAATTAATAATAATTAATTTAGATAGAAAATACTTTTAATTAGACATCTAACTTGATATCTCCTACACAAAACTAGCTACTTTGACAAACACCAAGCCAAACTTTTCCATTAATTCAACTAATTACCTACCCATTTACGGTTGAATAAAATGTCAAAAGAATCATTTGTTATAATAGGCTCAACCTATGAGATCCACACGAGAAATGCCCCAACGAATGCCACATGTTTTAGCTAAACCTTTCCTATGAGACAGATGGCATGCATCAAACTTGGATCACACTTGGCAGACTGGAGGTAAAGCTATAAAAGATATCATGTAAAAGTTTGAAGGGATAAATCCCTATCAATGGACTCTATCTCAGAACTCTTCTTTGTTGCTATCTTCCTCTTTGAATAAATATTGATTTGAGCATCGAAACGTACCCAAATCTTAACCCCAACGCCTCTGACTTTCTTCTTTCCTATGACAGATTCGACAAATCCATTAGCTAAGCTTTCAACAGCTCCTATCTTTTCCAACCAAAAATACTTCAACACTATTAAAGTTTCTTATATATGTCGCAACAAAGTAAAGAAAGGCAATAAAATTTCAACATGTCCTTAACTGAGATTTAAGTCCATATTTTCCAACAAATTATATAGCTAACTCCATTTAGTTGGGGCAGCTCCCATAATACACTCTTATCTATATATAAAAATTTGTTTAACCTATTAGGTAAAATAACAAAAGATATGTATTTGAAATATTGATAGAAGACCAACAAGTTAAGAGATGATAAATGAAACTGTATACCAAATGCTTCCTTTGTGAAAATGCACATCTTTTGGACATTAGCAGCAGAGATTTCCTGAAGCCTAGATTCATGCCGATGGTTTTCCGACGACTCTGCATCCCGGCCGATCTGTTACCAAATCTATAAGCGCTGGTTCGGATGATCTTCTCAGCACCATGCTAGCATTTATATATTAAGGCATATATGTATTTATTTATTAATCCACCAACCAACGTTGGAAGAAATATGCAGTCTTTGATCAGGAGAACTCGCATGGTTTTTGTCGATCGATTGCACTCAAGTCAACTTTATCGCACGATCTTTTCTTCTTTGTTTGCTTTGAACGAGTGGGCTTTTATGTATTTAAACCATGAAATAAGTTAGTCTTTAAATGGGAATTAGGAATAGATTTTTTTTAAGGTAAAAAAGAAAAAAAAAATAGCAATTGTCTTCATATTATTATTATATATGTGAGAGTTGAAATTTTCAAAAAGCTTTTTTGTGTGCGTGTGTTTAGCCCCAAAACATTCAATATTTGCCTTAATTTTAGTTCTAAAAAAAAAAAAAACATTTCAAAGGTGTTTTTGTTTGCTTTTGCCTTAATTTTCAATACATATAGTTATCAATACTTATACCATCTACTTTGTCAAGTAATTCATTTTGTCAATCATTAATTACAATTTAATCGTTATATGCCCCCACTGAATTTCGACCGGCTAGTAAAACTAACGGCTGCCTTTTATTTATATATTTATTTATTTATTTTACACAATAGACTGCTAAACTTTTTATAGCCTACTGCTCTTGCAAGGTAATTTGTGGATAAACTATAAACCCAAAACGGACTACAAACCGATGGGCAGAAACCTAGCTTAATTTCCCATGCATGCAGGATTAGTTTTCACCCAAGCTGCGCAGCATGAATCAATGGGTCAAAACCACGGGATCCAAGTTTCTTTCCGATAAAAAAGATTCTAATTCATTGGGCGTTCATTGATTGTGCGAACAACATATGGCTTACAAAGTATAGATCACGACATTTAACTTTATTCTAAATTGACTTTGTCAGGTCTTTTTATATTTGAAACTTTCTTACCAATCAGTGGGCACGCAAATAGTAAACGCGCGTCAATTCTTTTAATAGAATTATAAATATAAAAAAATTACGATCATAATCAAAGATTATATTTATATAAAAGGTCACTGAGGATTCAATAAATAAACTAACACGTAGTTAAATAAATCTAATATAAAATTAACCCAAACTCAGAATAAGTCTTGAACACCCAATTTTTCAAAATTTAACTTTTCAAGGTTTTTATTTTGATCACCCAATTTTTTTTCCTTCATCTCATTAGCAAATAGAATCAGGTAGAAGATCCGTTATCTTATTCTGTTCTACAGCCGAAACATTAATAGTTATAAACATTGATGACCAAAATATTATTTCTTTTTTAAATTTAAGTGATCAAAATGGAGAAAAAAATTGTGTGATCAAAATAGAAAAAACTTGAAAAATTAAGTGACTTAATAAAAATAATTTTCTCCTAAAATAATTATCCAAAAAAATTTTTCCTAAAATAAATATTGCTTGCATACAATGCAAATATCCATCATTGAAGGAAGATAATCACTAATTTGCTAAGTCATCGCAAAAGTTGTGTATGTTTAACATTGTCTAATTTGACTAATTATGGTTTTAGAGTTGTGGAACTTTTATCTTAAAAAAGAAAAGAGTTGCTAACACTTTTGTCAAGATAAAATTGTTTTTAATTAATTGTGTTAACGTCTATTTCTTGAGTTTTTTTTCCAAAATTAAGATACTTTTTAATCTTAATTTATTAGTTATAGTGTTTTCAAATTTTATTAAAACAAAGGTAATTTGAAATCAATTAACAAATTTTTTTCTTTTTTTTTTTTTTGCCAAAAAAAAGTGATTTGATATTAATAAACAAGTTTTTTCTTTAAGCACTTAAAATCATATTGCTCAAAATAAAATATATTTAAACTTTGAGAAATTATCAAATATACTAACAGTAAAATTTTTAAATTACGCAAACAAAATTAAGATGATGACATATGTCCTTCATCTTAATCTCACTTGTAAAGTTAAAAAAAATTTTACTGTCAGTGTATCAAATAATTTATCTTAAACTTTATTCTTAAACAAAGTTCATATCTTACTTTCTCTAAGAATAAAATTTAAACGTACCTTATTTTGAAAATTAAGATTTTAAACTATTTTAATTAAAGAAAAAACTCATCAATTAACCTCTACGTCAACATTTTATCCAAATTAGCATATTCTTTCTTCAATTCTTTCTCATTCTCTTTCTCCCACGCAACTTATTAATATCATTTACAATTTTTTTGTTTTTCTCCAAAATCATTTTCAAATTTAAAGTTCCGTCAAAAAAGTATTTATAGGAAATTAAATAATTAAATAAAAATAATTTACTCATAAAAAAGTAAATGGGAGCTTTTTGTGTTGAATATTCTTCTAATTAAATATCATAATATTTTGGCAACATTAGAGACCTTTTTTTATTTAAAATTTTTAAGAATCACTATTTGAACTTTCTTAAAAGCTTATCTTCAAAAATTTTTTAAATTTATATAATAAAATAAAAATAATTAAACAAGGTCAAATTAAATTTATGGTTTTAATTATTCAACTAGTTTTTGGGCTTTTTAATTATCAACAATTTTTTTCTAATGAAATATTCAAAGTTCAAACACATATCTATTCTAAACATTTAAAATTTAAATTTGCATGTAGATGAGAAAATAAACAAATAAAACTAAAAATAACAAAAATTTAAAAAATTATCAACTCGAGCTTATCAATTTTGTCAGGTTAAATTACATAATTAGTCATTTAATTATTGCAATTTTTTTAAAAATAGTCACTAAAGTATTAAAAATTTTAATATAGTAACTAACGTTTAAATAAGTATTTTTTTGGTGTCACTATACCATTAAACAACAATGTTTATCTCACGTGGTTTAATTGATTAGAAACATTTTGCTAATATAGCCTTTTTTTTTTTCATGTCATACATAAAATTACAACATTTTTTTTTATTTTTTTCCCCTATTCCTTGTTTCTTTTCCTAATTTTTTCTATTCATTCTCTCATTCTTCTTTTTTTTTTTTTTTACTTCTTCTTGTTTGTTTCTTCTCTTCTAATTAAGAATTGAAAACCCTACTATGAGTTTTTTTTTTTGTCATTGTGGAACTGAGTTGAGGACTTTCTAGTTGAATGACAATCCTAAAAGAAGGTTTTTAGGTTGTAAGAATTATATGTATTTATACAAATGTTGTTTCTTCAATTGATATGATCCACCAATTGGTGATAGTGCAAAAGTTGTGCTTATTGGGCTTTTAAGAAAAGTGAGAACCATTGAGAGCCAGTGAAAGAAAGAACGTGTATTGTGGATTTTGTCGTTCATCTGCTGTTTGATTTTCACTTTAATTAAGCTCTAATATAATAGCTTAGGGTTGTTTAGTGTTTAAGTTAATGTTTTAGATGAATTAGGTACAATAGCATTAAAGGAGTATGGGTTTGTTATGTATTTTGTATTTGGTGTTAGTGAATGATAACAACCATTAGATAGATTTCAAAACATCTGTTAGGTACATTATACAATATATCAAGTGTGTTAGGTTTTAGATTGGTATCAGAATATTATTTTTGTATCAATTGGTAGCTATACTATGTAATGGATTAGATTACATAATGAACTTGATACTTTAAATTATTTGGCTATTTCAATATGTTATTGCTGTAAATAAACTCAATGCTACAATAAATCTCTATTGCTTTACCCTAAACTTGACTTTTATGAATCTGCAACTTCAACAAATAAGGTATTGATAATTATAACTGATCTAAAAACATAACATGTATTGATAATAAAGAAACCAATAAACCAAAAACAAATCCAAAAATATGATTATATTGATAATTATAAGGCATTTACACCATCTTGATCAAATGTAGTTCTATTAAGTATGTTGGACTTGATATAAACTCCTAAACATCAACATATTTGTATTCTCTTTACATGTATACCATCCTTACATGTATACCCTTACCAATAGAAAGAAACTAATCTATAAAAAGAACCTTTATATCTATACCCTTATAAAAAAAAACTTGTTGCTAATCCAACATACCAAAAATAAGACATTTTTGTTAAATAAATATCCTAAACAAGTAATGTGTACAAAACACCTTAACCTAGTTATGTAAAAAAAAAAAACTCATTTGCAAGTTGTTGTTGGTTTTTCATTTAATGGTTTTGGCTTTGTTGGCAATTTCCTTTCTCTCTTGTTTTGTTGAACATTGGTTGAAAACACATTTCTCTTAGCGGCATGCTTAATCAATTACTTCCACTGTACTTGCATTCATTTTTGGCTAGCTTTAGTACTTGTAAGAGTTTCAACATGTTCAAAGACTCCACTTGGTCCAAAAATAAAATTTTGTTGTGATTGAAAAACTTAAATAGAGCCCTACATATTAATACAACCAATGATTCAATATTTATGATTAAGAGTTTTTTTAGTGTGGGTTTATAGTAGATAAAATAATTACTTACATCAAGCATCTATCTAATAGTGGCTGGAGGTAACTGAACATGCCATCTAGATCTTTCAGTTGTTATAGTTTGAGGTGATTGAGGTGGCTCTTTAAATCTTCTAGTTGTGGTTTAAGATGGTTGAGATAGCTCTCTAAATCTTTCAAATATGGTTGAAAGTGGCTAAACACCTTAAAAAAATACATTAGAAGTGTAAGTGTTTAGATTAAATGATCCTAAACATTTGTATCATATATTTTCTTTTTAGTAGCAAGATCTTTAACCTTTTGGTTAATAGTCCCAACAGCTCTCCTCACCTATAAAATGAAAATAATAAAAATTAATAACTATATTTTATCTATTATTATCATTAATAAATATAAATCAATAAACCAAAACACTCACAAGTAACTTTAAGATATATTTTCTTGTTGGTTTGACAAATATCCTATTTACATTCAACCTACTATTACCACCAATCTCTCATCTATATGTCCTTGCATTATGCCATAGTTT
Organism: Durio zibethinus; assembly: GCF_002303985.1. Next base: position 7,104,499 of record NW_019168481.1, on the reverse strand, counting down.
TCCATGTTTATTATAATTGAGTTTTCCTTATCTTTTGTTGATTTTGAATTAACTTTCATCTGTTTCATTCATTTCTTTCCTCTTACTCTTATGTGGTCTTCCAAGTGGCCTTTTTAGAATGGATGATAGTATTGGTTCTAGGGTTTCATCACTTGTCTATTAATTTATACTTCTGATAGGGCAAATGAATTTGGAATATATATTAACTTGTGTGGTCTTGCTGTAGCGTGGATTGACATAATTTTTAAGCTTTTTCTTAGATAATAACATGGCTGAAATAGCATGCATGCATGGAATCCAAGTGAGATCCTATTTTCAACAAAAATAGTTATGCAATTAAAAGTCCACCACGTGCTGGTTTGATGGCGCACATGCTACTTGATATGTTGGACCACCAATATGTTTTAACCAACACCTACTTGATTGTAACACAATTTGATCCAACATTTTTTATATTTTGAGAAAAAATGGCCCTTAATACTTTTCAGCAACTACATTCTTTAAGATAATCATTTGCATTAATTTTGACCTAACTGTCTCTATCATTGTCAAAATAGGCTTATCATTTGCATCCAAAATAAACTTGTTAAAAGTCTCACTTAAATTATTCAAAAATATGTCACACTTAACCATTGTTAAAAAATGAGACTTAGGCCATTGAGCTAGATCTTTTCCCTCAAGCCATTTATATGCATCAATTGATGAGGCTTTCATTTCCTTCATTGCATCTTCAAACTCCTTTAAGTAGGTAGCTTTAATAGCTTTCCACAAATAGTCCTTCAATATTTTTTTTTTTGTTTATAGGGTTTGACTTAAAATTTATGCATAAATACCTAACACGGTTTCTATACTCAACGTTAGGCACAAAATCCATAAATGCATCCATAAGTCCCTTCCAAAATAACAAAAATATAAACTATAATTAAAATACCATAACCTTAATTTTATATTAAAAGGAAATAATAAAAAATTAAAATGATAAAGTTCAAATCTTTTATTTATCTAACATAAAAGTCCACTTATAAGAATTTGTAACTTCAAAGTCATTTTTTAGCAGAAGCAAAAATAATACCAAAAGTCATAGTTTTCATTTTCAACAGTTACATAAGCCAGTGAATAAATACAATCATTTGCATCAATTCCAACAATAATCAACAAATGTCCACCATAATATACATTTAAAAAATAACTATCAAGACTGATAATATGCCTACTACTAGCTTTGAACTCATATTTGCATGCTTATAAACAAGCATACATTCTCTTAAATAATCTGCAATCTAGAAAACAGATTGTAATGGTTCCTTTATTGCTTTACCTGAGCTCCTCCAAATACTTATAAATCTTAGCACATTGCTTCTTATGATTTTCATACATAATTTCAAATGCTCTTTGCTTAGCCTTTAAACATTTTGTTAATGACACACTAATGACAAAGTCTTTCATCACATCTTGTTAAAGAAACTTAAGAAATATTTGGATTAATAACAAACTTATCAACATGTTTCTATTTTTTATTTCTTTAAGACATGTATGTATAAGAACATAAGTCTTGATCTGCCCAATATGGTCTAGTTAGTCTTTTGCATTGAATTTTATCCCTTACAGTTTTCACGGATAACCTTTATTGTAAACTATCTTAACCCTCTTCTTATCATTCCTTTCAAATTTGACATTATACCTATTCTTTTACCCATACTATTTTATTGCTTTTTTCAACATCTTCTTATTAAATTAACAAACAACATCTTTTTTTCTAACTTAAGATTTTACATATCTATTTCACTATTAAATTCTGGCCATCTACACTCTTTGGATCAGATTCATGTGCACTGTGCAAAGAATTTGATTTTTCATATTCTTTTTTATTTGCACTTACTTCAACACCTAAATCATTATACACTCCAATACTATTTTCATCACCTAAACTCATGTCTCTCTCAGTTCTCAAATCTACCTTGACCTCAAAATCATAATCATCATCATCTTTCATATTATACTAATTCTTATTAAAATTGAAATTAGAACTATTACTATCGTTTTTATTTTTTTTCACATGACATCTTACTTTTGTTTCTACTTTAGTTTCAATGTCTGAAGCAGTATCCATTTGTACTTCCTTAACAAAACTAGCATCTACATTATATTCATCAATGATAGACTCATTTTCTAAGTAAACATAGATGTAATGATTTCTAGGCATGCTCATAACCATATTAACAACATCAATATCTGTTCTAAGAGGCCTGATAGAATTAATACTAAATGCCTTCATAAATATTTTTCAATAACATCTCATATTGCTTGCATAGTCTAACTCTTCATTGGCAGATTGAAGGTTGATCATGTCCATCAACTCCATGTACTCAAATATCGTGGGCACTTGTATGTGCTGAATGTATTATAAGGTTAGGGTATACACCTTCTTAACAGCAATTACTTTTGGAAGAGTTGGTAGCACCTGAGGTCATAAAAGTAGTATCAGAGCCAATATCACAGGTTCACGTCTCATTGATGTTACTGGAGGGAGATTGTTAATAGATCGAAGGTTGGTTACATCTATTAACTTCATGTGCTCAAACGTCATAGGCATTTGTGTGTGCTGAATGTATTATAAGGCTACGGTATGTGACTTTTTAACAGCAATTGCTTTTTGGAGAGTTAGTAGTGCTTAAGGTCATAAAAGATATTGTTAGTTTTTAATTTATCTTTATTTTAAAATGACAAAACTTTAAACTAAATAAGCTTGATCAAGATTTTAAAAAAGATTTATTTAATATATGTTCTTAAATTTTATTATTTTGGTACTAAATAAATAATATGATTTTCAAAGTTTAAACAAATATTTCTTTATGTTTTCTTATATCTCAATCAAAACTATCTTTAAACATTATTTATTTGAGTTTAAATGAAAGTCCAATTATTGTTTTTAAAGTGAACTTATTCATTTTGAACTCAATACAATTTTGATAATATTGGCTTTGAGAAATAGATTAACTTTAAAAAGTTTTTTTACAAGAACAAAGTTTTTCAACATTGAACTTGTTTTATTTTTTTGTATTAATTCACAAAGTTTTAATATTTGAATTTTATATGGTTGGAAAGCTCTGTGAGTCTACTTTTTAATAGATTAAACAAAATCAAAATGCAAATTTTTTAAGAAAATGATTTTAAATTTTTACTAGACACTTTACAGTTGTTTAAAAATTGCATAAGGGGCAGATTTGAAAATTTACTATAATTTGTATTCAATGAATTAGGTGATGAATTTTATATGAATAAAAAGCCCTTTAAGTCTAGTTTCTAAATCTTCAAACAGTTTTTGATTTGGATTTATATAACTCAAGAGATAATCAAATTAATGAGTAGAGTACAAAATATAAAACAACCGCCCGCTTGATTGATTATAGGATCAATCCCCTGGTTGAACCAATTGATCCCCTCTTGTAATGGATCGATTGATTTTTCTTACAAAAAAAAATAGATTTGAAAAACATCAAAAGGGATCAATCTCCTATTAGAACCAATCGATCCCTTACGCCTAAACAAGCTCAAATGCCTAGTTTTTCAAGCTTCAACAGTTTTTTTCAACTCCAAACCATCCCCAATGGCTACTTCTTCAATTTTTTTTATAAATTGGGTATTCCAACACACCAAGAAGGTTGAAAATCAAGAGAGCAAGAACCAATAAGTTATATTTTTATTTTCTCAAAGAATCAAGAATTGTTAGAGCTTAAAATCTATATCTTTTGTATTTATTGTATCCAAGCTATATTGTGTTATTCATTCATCAAATTTTTTTGTACTTCATTAGGCAAACACTCAATGTTGAGAGGTATTTTAGTTTACAAAAATCATTTAGGTTATCTTGTAAGTAAAAAGTGAGGTATCCTCTTGATATTACAAGGGTAGAAGTTGCTATCTAAGTCTTAAAAAAAAGATAAAAATTTAGTACAAGATAGGTTTATATCTTGTAAAAGTTTTTCTTCAATTAGTAGATTGAAGCCTTGGTGCGAACAACCAAAAGAGAGGACGTAGATATCTTGTGAAGAAGAACCCAATCTCTATAAATCCTTATATATAATTTATCTCTCCCTATATTTTTGTTTTGATTATAGTTTATATTTACTTATAATTCATCAATTTATTGTTATTTGCATCATATTTTGATATTGGTTTTAATTTTTATTCAATTATATTGAAATCTAATTTTGGGAAAGATTTTGAAGAAATCCAATTCATCCATCTCTTGGATCACCATCTCACCTAAAAAGCTAACACTCCTCAATCATTGACATAGCGTCTACATGGTATAAATCAAAGTAATCAACCCTTTTTCCAATATAAATCATATTAGGAGTATATAAAAATCGACCACCATGATGAGTAACAGTTGAGAAATAATTTGAGTTAGATTCTAAAAAAGTATCAAATTTTAAAATTTTAATTAGAGGATTATTTTGATTTAAACCTAAATTTTAATAGCTTAAACATTTTAATTTTCAATAAAATATATCATAAAGTTATATATATAATATAATAATAGCCTTTAAATGCCTCAAAAAGAATTCAAACCCAAACATGGCTCTACATGCCTCTCCAATACATGACAAGCAAACAATAACCATATAGCATACTCAATATAACATAATGCACAACAACAAATGACTTGGCAAAGAAAGGTGTCCACAATAATAATAAGAAACAAAACAAAATTAGCTCATTCATGTATAGGCAGAAACAAAACTAGTGGATTCATGTATGGCTAGAAAAGGAAAAACTTAAATAAATAAGTTCTATTTTTACCATAAGAAAGCATATGGTCCCTTACCACTCAATGCCTCATTCTGTCCATCGCTTGCCCAAATCTAAAATTAACCTTAACACACCAACTGAAATTGTAAACCTTAAAACAAAATAACAAAATAACCTAAACCCTAAATCTTCTCTAAAGCGTGACAACGTAACCCTTAATCGCTACCCTAAATCGCAAAATCCTAAATTTCATTTCTAAATTGCAAAATCCCTCAACTTTAATTTTTATTATTGTCTTTCAAAGAAAACTCATTTTTTAAAACCCCAAACCTAAATTTGTTTTCATTAAAGCACAATCCCTAAATCTTACGTGTATTATTTTTTTGTTTGACCATGCCACTTGATCTTTTGTTTGCTATGTAAACAAACTATTTTTGATGAGTTAAATCACATCAGATAAGTGATACAGTGGCCCTAAAATAACACTTATTCAAACATTTGTGACTATATTGAAAATTTTAATACTTTAGTAACAATTTAAAAGTACCATAATAGTTAAGTGACTAATTATGCGATTTACTCATATTGTTAATAGGCTAGTCAAATAGGTTGAAATTCTACAATCAGATGCGTGGATCTTAAGTCGACTTACGGATCCCTAGATGCAAGATGCAATATTTCACTCCTTATAAAAGCTAAGTTTTTTGCTTTTTTCTTTTTTTTTCTTTCTTTTACCAAAGGGCCTTTCTTTAAAACCTAAAAAAACCCCACTAAAAACCCAAAGCAACTTAATTTTTAGCTAGTTATCATCATGTCGTCGTTGAAAACTTTAAAGAATCCCAGTTTTCAGTTGACATTTAACGTGCTATCATACAAAACTTCAAACTCCTCGATTTTGATTGTTGAAATCTTCAAGCCCACCCAAACTCTGATCATCGACCACCATGTTGGCCTCCATAAGCCTTTTCGATTGTAGCTCATTGATGTAAAAAATTTACAAAATTTTTCTAAAAAAATCCCTATTGGCCTCCTATTTCGCCCCACAAGATTGGTTTTTTAAAAATCACTTAAAAAGCCTAGATCTACAATCCAGGCCTATAGTTTCAAAACCCAAAATCCTCTACTTTCACTACTCCAAATGCTCAGCCTCTCACTATGTGCTTCCCTTATCAACAACCTTGCTATCATTCAAAATTTAAGCTCCAAACTCATTAAAATATCTTAGAATGAAACCCTAAAAGAGAGATACTCTTTTTTTATGTTTTTGTATTATGTTGCTTCCTTTTGGGATGATGGTAATTATATTTTTTTGTTGAATTTTTTTAGTTTTTCATTTTTTTAGGTTATTTTATGGTTTTCAGATAGGTCTCAAGTTTAGTTGGTAGGCAAAAATGGTGATTTTGGGTTAGTTGGTGGTGGTTCTGATGATAAAGCTAGTAATAGTCTTAGTGGTGAAGCCATGAAGGCTTGAGATGGTGATGGTAATGGAATAGCTTAGGGAGTTTTTAAGCAAAGTTTTTCCTTTTTTTCTCTTTTTTTTTTTTTTCTCTATTCGTGGGTTGATTTGTAAGGTTAATTAGAGATCAAATCTCTCAATTTCAAAGATTAAAATGTTAATCCCTAAGTGACTTTTTGGCTTTTAAAATGGTTGGCTTGGGATTGGGGTTGGCTAGGTAAAGTGGCTGGTAGGGGATATCTACCAAACACCCTGTAGTTGGTGACATTCATGGCACTAGCTAATTTTTTTATCAATTTTTTGTTTAGTTTTTTTTTTTTGAATTAATGTCATTGATGGCCCTTAATTATAATAAAATTTTCAATATGATACCTAGATTTTAAAAATTTTAATGTGGCAACTAAATTATGAATCTGTAACTAATCTATTACTCATTCCTAATGTGGTTGACTTTAAATGATAACATGTGAGAAGCAAATAACCTTCAAAGTATGATATTAATTAACATATTCATAATTTAAGTATCATAATAGAGATTTTTAAAATTTAAATATCATATTAAATATTTTATTATAGTTCAAAAGTCATTCGTAATAATGACTTTTTTTTAATTGGAGAAATTTTAGGCTTAATTTTGGCTTTAAATATGGACTTCGATTAAATTTTAGGCTTTCAAATACAAATGACTTGGATAGCTTCTGGGCTTTCAAGCCTAAATAACCTAGACCGGATTTCAAGTACAAAACGACCCATACAACTTTGAATAGGATTGTAACCCATGTAATTAGATTCAACAAAGCGCAAATGGCTTAACCTTCAACAAACGAAGTCAACTTAATTGAAATACTTCAATGGGCCTAAATTAAGCATGCCCAAATCATGAATAAAACTCAAAATCCAATTTAATTTGTGCGGATTAAATTAGGTGATTATAAAAATTGTAATATAAAAACTTGAAAAGATTCTTTAACTTTCTAAATAGATAAAAAAAATATATAATTGGCAGTTATTTTTAAAATTTCTATTTAAAGATAGCTTTTGAAACAAAATAACTTCAAAGATAAAATTCAGAGAACCGAAATTAATTTGAAGCCAAAGGTAATATATATTAAAATCAACAAATAAAAAAAAACTATTTCCTTTTCTATAAAACGGTGTTACTCCTATAAATTATCAAATGAATATTTCAACAGATAGAATTTAAGATTTCAATTTAAAATTTTTGAATTTTAATTTGAACGAAATGACAAAATAGGTTTTATGAGATGGGATGGCAAAAGATTCTCTTATTATATTACATTTAAAAAACATTTATTCAATCACCATAAAAACACAAAAGAAATTTGTTGAGGTTTTATTCCTGCTTGGACCAAAAACAAAAACAAAAAAAAAAAAATTCAAAGTAAAGTCTAAAATTTCCTCCACGTCTTTTAACTCTCTCCATGACAAAAGAGTCGTGCAAAGATTTACGTCATAGGCAAAGGAAGTTTCCTGGAAAGTTACGAACCACGACAAAGTTCTCTACCAAGACAACTAACATTGGAATAAATGTTGCTATTTTATTAATTTCCCTTTTCTCCCAAACAAGATTATTTTAATACCGACAATAAAAACAAATATTAGAAAGGTTGTGTTAAGTTTACAGTTGAGTTAATTAATATAATTAATATTTAAAATGTCGTATCTAACATGTTTAGAGATTAAATTTAAATACTTATAATCGTTTTGTTATTTCTAAATTGCAGTTTTTCATATAAAAAAAAGTGTTAAAAATTTAATATAAATATCTATACAAATTTAATATAATTAGATTCATATAAATTTTTGAACACCACTAATCATATTATCGAAAAAATAATATAACTATAAACTATTATTTATTTCAATTGATAAAATCTTTTGCTTCAACAGTAAGTGGTCATGAATTCAAAAAGAATATAGTGTTGGTTGGTGTGTTTGTAGAATAAGTCTTATGAATGTTGCAGTCAATATGCACTGAATCTGAATAAAAAAAAAAGAAAGAAAAAGAAAAATACGGTCAATTTCCAAGGCCATGTTCCTTCCCTCACTCCCCGCCAAACCGCCCAATTTTCATGACTTGTTAGCTTCCAACAAATCTAAGCCATACCTTAAATTTCTATGATTCTCGATACTGATACTTGATTATTTTCTTTTTTTTTTTTCTTTTAATCAGTAAGAAACAAAATAATAACAAGATTAAAACCCGTTCGGCAAAGGCATCACGGTGTTGTAATTAGAGGGCTAATGAGATTTTTTATGCTTGAACCAGACAAACCAAAGAGTATAATAAATAAATAAATAAAGTTTAGGGTTATAATTTTTCATTGCAGCACGGCCCTTAGCATATATATATTTTACAAAAAAATTTATATAATGAGAATAAGTGAAGAAATTGTAAGTGTTGGATTTTGAATTTCAAATTTATTAAATATTATTTTATAAAAATAATTACATAAATCAATTAAATTAAGTTATGAATTTAAATAACTTTCTTCAAAGAAGAAATGGTTGAGAGCTTGAGGAATTTTAAATTTTTTTTTTTATATTTGGTGTTATGTGGGTTATTTTAGATACATCTTCTAAAATAAATCAATGGCCACTCAATTAATAATTATTTCTACTTTTCAGTTGTGATTTCTTAATTTATTGAATCTTATCTAAAAATGAAAAAAAAAATTATATAATTAATAGTTTCTAAATTTAATATATGTTTACAAAGTGTGCAGATTTTTCATTTATATATTTTTTATTGTTTCCATAAATATGCTAAACACTTTTAACTTTTAAAAAGGGAAACTTGAGTTCTGCTCTTTTGATGAGGAATCATGCACCAAGAATATAAGTAAACTAAACACTTTAATAATAAAAAATAAAATTATAGAAAGCATACAAGTTTTTAAAGTAAAATTCGTGAATTTCAAGACTAAAACAATTTTCATAAAGACTACCAATAAAAATCAAAATTAATACTCAAACTACAATTCAAGAGCTTTTATTTAATTATTTACATGAAAATTTTGAAAAAAATTAAAGTTAGAGCGCAGTTATCTATTTATAAAGTTCTATTAATCTATTAATTTCAAATTTTAGCTTTTACATTATTTATTATCATAAATCCACAATATTTCATGAAAAACTATACCTAATTAGTTTGCCTCGTAAAAAATACTTAGCATTAATTAAAAAGTACGCTACATTGCTATAAATTGATTTTAAAAAAAAGTAATAACAAAGACTACTAACATGAATCAATAAAAAATAGACTTTTAACTAAACATTTGCTTTCATAAATTTTTTTAATTTTATGTATAGAATATATACATAATATAACGTGTATGTAAACTGTTGTTTACTAGCATATGTATTTAACCCCTCCTACATAAAAATTTTAGATCCATCATTGAAATTCTCATATAAAAATAACGTTACATAATTAAAAGTTTTTTTTATTATTTTTTCTTTTGAGTGAGAAACGCATTATCTTTAAATTCAAAAGAAATTAATGTAGTCAACCATTAATCCCGAATTATTTTAAATTATTACGAAATATCATGGCAATAAGAAAGGAGAAATTAGTTAATTACTACAAAAAATTATATCAAGATTCACCATGTAGATTTTTTATAAATTTTATATAATACTAAATTATAATTGATTAGGTAATATGATCCCTAAGATATATTAGTGGAATGGTAATTAGAGGGCTTACTTCTGTTTATCAGAATGTATCCCTTTGTTCAATGAGTAAGACATTCTTTGTTTAGATTAATTCGGATGGCTAGTAAAATACAAAAATAAAATCAATTAGTGTTTTACAATTGGAATAAATATTTCATGTTATCGTTAAAAATAATTGCGTATTAGGATGGGAATCTATGGTTATTTTATGATTAGATTAATTATTTAACAATATTTAAAACCAATTATATGCAACAATTTTGTAATTAACCACGCTCTCTTATTAGGATTAACTGCATAATTTGGACAAATTTTTTTGTTTATTATAAAATCATATCACTTATAATAATTATATTATAATTAATCAATTAAATTTTAAAATTAATCATATCACTTATAATAATTATATTATAATTAATCAATTAAATTTTAAAATTATGTAAGATCCATTAAATATTATGTAAAATTCACACTTATTAGTGGTAAATTTTTATATAATTTTTAATTGTGATTGGATAATTATAAAACTAAAATAAATAATATTATAATAAAGTATTTCCGTTTATTATAAGGAAGTAAATAATAGGTTTCATTTCTTTAAAAGATTTATAACAGGAGTGTATGGTTTCCTACCCAATCTCGAGGAAGTCAAAATGTTAAAAATTAAAAAACAAAAAGAAGAGCAGAAACAGGAGGAGTTAAGCGTTGTTTTTAGGAGACTTCTCATTTTCAAACAAACTCTGCATGTTCTTCCTCTTTCATTTGTTTATTTTAATTAATTAATTAATTAATTAATAATAACAATATTATTATTATTATTATTATTATAAATGATACTGTATCGCATTACACTACTAATACGGACAAAATTAATTCCATAATGTTTTAGGATATTAATCTTTTACGTAAAGGTTTTGAAGACCTGCATCTTAAAAAATCCTCGTATCTCCTTAGTTTCCGATGTCCATCTCTCTTCAAAATTCAAATAACATAACGAAAATGAAATAAAAATTAGTAATTTGTAAAGTACCTACATCCAAGCATTTTGTTCAACGGGTCGATGCGTGGTCTTGGTGCATGGTATCGGAGGAAATAAAAGTTTGAAAACTTTAGCAAGTCATAATTATCAATATCGTTATTCAATAGATCATAATTATCGAAATTACTTTCCTGATCATTCTATTATAGTTTATTTTTAATCAATGAATTTTGTATATCTTTATTAAATTATATATTTATCTTATATTACCTTTATCCTATATTTATTTTTTCATCTTATCAACCTAAACTTTATATTTTATGTAAACACTAAATTTTGTTCGATTCGATTTTTATTTGATTTTTACATTCTATTCAAATAATTTGAATTGAATTAATTTGAGCATTTTAATTGGATTGACTCATGTAAGTCTTATATTAGATTATTTGCTTTTGATCATTTTACACGAGACAAAATTTAGATCTAATTCAATTTAATTATCAATTAAAATTTAATTATTTGGACTTGAAGACTTAATAGAAATCCAGATTTATTTAAGTTCAAATTAACTTTTAAAATCCATTTTTACTTTACTTTATTTTATTTACTTTTATTGATTAAATTAATTAAAAAATCATAAAATAAAAAATGATGATGAAAAAGAAAAAAAACAAAACAAGACAAGAGGGCAAATGGGAGAGGCCAACAACCACTACACCACTACACAGCTTCATTTTGCTTTGCAGATTACTTTTCAGACTGCAAAACATTTAATTTCTGTGTCTATTATAGTTGAATTCACAGATAAAAAAAAAAAAAAAAAAAAAGGGGACAATTTACCAAATGGAAGCAATTCATCAAAAATAAAAAAATAAAAAAGGGACAAAAGACTTGTAAGTCTAAAGACCACCAGCCTAATTCCGTAGCCTCCCCAATACCACATTCGACCATCACCAGACAACTCCCACACCAGAATCACCCGCGCCTCCATCGTCCCACTACCACGTTCTTTTCCAAGCCCTAAACACCAACAATAGCCCCTACCAACTACAACCCTTACCAAAACCACTAATGTCATTCAGCCTTCACCCCATTCTATACTCATAGCCTCTAAACCCAGCTTCAGCCCATTCAAATACCAAAGTACCGAAACGCAGACACACAAAGTCCTATTCAGCCTCCTGGTCGCACCTTCTATCGATCGACCACTGCTCGAACCAACTCCACCCTAAAGCCCTGCACAGCCGCCATACACCGCCCCATCAACTAACAAAACCACTTAGAAAAAACACCCAAAAACTCACTAGAAACAACCCTAAACCATAGCCATCCCATTTTACCACCCTCAAGAATCCTACGTGCACCCACTAAAAAATACCATCGTCATTCCTGTCAAAACCCTTGCCTGCACCAACCTCCCAAATAGCAACCTAATTGCGCAGCTAAACCCAAAAAAAAAAAAAAAAACCAATAACCCTCTGAATCTTTCACCACTGCTAACCCCTTTTAAAAACCCCAAACCTCTATCAACCCACACCAACCCATAACCTATCACAAAAAAAAAAAAAAAAATACCAACCCCATTCTACCAACCAACAAAAAAAATCCAAAAAAAAATTCACAGTCCTCTCGAAGGGGAGGAACCTTAGTGTCAAGCATTCCTTCAAAAAGAAAAACAATAAAAGATAAGTCAGTCTTTTAAAAAAAAATAAAATAGAAAGGGGAAGAAAGGAGATTCGATGGCAAGAAAGTAGGGAGAAGCTTGAAAACCGACGGCGACAACATAAGGGGGCACGATTTTGACTGAACAGGAGAAAAGAAGCTGCGGCGATAGGAAGAGAAGAAAGAAAAAAGGGAAAAAAATAAAAAAATAAAAAAAGAGAAAAATAAGCTCCAATGGCCGAAGCAGCGGCAATAGCAAAAGAATGGCGACAGTGATTCTCTCGCCAAAAATTGGGATAGGAAATAGTTTTTTTTAAGAGAAAGCTTTTTTTTTTAAATGAGATGATGAAATGATCTCATAAAAAAAAAGCATTTATATGTGGTAAAAAAAAAAAACAAAAGCAAGTCAGACCGACCCCTGTTGCCCGACTAAGACCAGTTCCAGATTTTTAGCTGACCTAAAGAGCACCTAACTTTGCCGACTTGGACCGTGCCCACGACTTTGGCCTAGCTTGTCGACAGTGGACTTGACTTTAGGACATTTTTTTAGATCCTTTTTTAGGCTCAAAGCTTAGCAGGCAATAATCATTTATTTTTTCATCCCATTTTTATTATGCATATTCATTTATTTTTTTTGAATGCATGCATATTTAAAAAAAAAAGGAAAAAAATTGTCTTGTGAAAATAATTCAAAAAATTAATTAACTAATTAATTCATAAATTTATTTTTTTTTATGAAATTTTATGATAGAATTTCAAAAAGTTCGAGTAGTAATTCTCGAAAATTTTTTAGATAAAAATTTTTTTAAAAAAATTATCAAAGTATTAAAAATTTAAAAATTCTTTTCAATAGAAATATATTTTTTTAATTTGAATAATTTTATTAAAAAAATAAAAAAAATAAATTATTTATAAAAAATATGCATTTTTTAGGAAATAAATTTATAGATAATTATATTATTACATAACTTTTAAATATTAATAATTATTAAAAAAATCAAAAAATCTCTGAGGATGAGATTCACAAGAAATCAGAGTAGTGATTCTTTTAAAATCTCTAGGTAAAAAAATTCATCTAAAATACTACTAATGTATTAGAACATTTAGAATAATTTTTTATAAAGATTTCTCGTTTTTTATAAATGGCATAAGAAATGAATTTTTAGAAAATATTATTTGATTTTAAGTTATAGATATCATATTTTACAATCTACTTATTAAATATAAATATTGAAGATAAATATGAATCGCTGATGATAAGATTTTCAAGAATTTTCAGTAGTGATTTTTAAGGATTTCTTAGGTGAGAAAGTTCATTTTAATATTGTCAGAGTATTGAAATATTTTTAAAAATTTTTTAATATACAAGGTTGTTATTTATTTTTCAAGCAAACAAACAAAAGTAAAAATATGTTTTTTTTTTTAACTACAATAAAGAAAATTATGAAAATTAAGTCTAAATACCAAAATTAAGACCATTTTAGCCATAATTAAAGGATATCACATAATTAATTTGTACCATTTTAAACAGGTACCATAGAGGTGTTAATCTTTTTTCATGCGTAATCGACTCTGAACCCAACTGTTTTCGCATACCCAAAAAACTTATCTTTTTTATAAAATTTTAATTAATTTTAAATTTTTATTAAAAAGGTAAGTTTTAATAGGTGACCAACCGCACTTAGTCAAAAAAGATTGGTGGTAACTCTTTTTATTTTCAAATTCATCTAATGGACCCCAAAATTATTACGACAGCTTAATGACTCCATTGGAAATGTTATTTTTTTAGAGAATCAAACCAAAAAATTAATTATGTGTTATCTTAATTTTGATCTAATGATCTTAATTGGTATTTAACTTTAATTTTCTTGATTTTGATATCATTTTTTAAACAATAACATAAATAAAAAATTTACATGCATTTCATTTTAATAATGTCCTTTATTCATTTATTATTTTATGTTTTTTTTTTATTTTTGATAGATTGTAAGTTATTTAAGATTAGGTTTTCAATGTTATATTTCCTTATTCACACACGGCACATTCATATCATATATAAGCTCTATATCAAGGTTTCGTCCCTTTTAGGAGGGAGTAGAATACCTATACACTTGTGAAGTGATAACCTCCACAATGGCAAGTGAAACACTTCCACTCAAATTAAACCATTTTCGTCTATAGCCTATAATGGGTGAGGATCAGGGTACTTTACTAGTCTTGTGTGGACGCTAGTAAGGAATAATTTGGAAACCTATTAGACAAAAAAATCCTCACTCAGCATATCGTGAACCTTAGAGGACTAGCCTTAGATAGAGCCATGTCGACTTTTTGTAAAAATTACCCCCAATACAATATGTATTTAGGAACAATAACAGCAAAAGTAAATTTAAAATTTTGAAAAAGAAGAAATAGATAATAAAAAAAAACATTTTCTTGAAAAAAAAGAAAAAAAAATTCTTTTGACATGTAATTCATTCATTTGGTAGTTATCCAAAATTTGCATTTTCAAAAAATATTTTAAAATAAAATGAAGATATTTTTTTTAGCATTATTCAACAAAAACAAAAACAAAATTTTTCAAAAATATAGGTTTTTCTTAAATTCTTTGTTTATTGGCCAAATAAAAATTAATGAAAAAAGAGAAAAATCTTCGAATCCTAGTTATTCTGTATGATAAAAAATGTGTGTTCTTGAATTTTTTCTCTTTCTAAAAAAAAAAAAAAAGTTTTAAGTTTGAATGTTGTTTCATTTTATGCATTTTCATTTGATCATTTTGCATATATTTTTATCATTTTTAAAAAATAAAAATAATAAGATATTGTATATACCACATCTCTGCATATCATAATAAGATAATACATGCATTTTATCTCATCCACATCAATAGATAATGGATACATTCCATTTCATGTACCTATTGATAAATGATATATGCATCTCATGTACATTTTAATAGGTAGTGCATACATTCCATCTCATTACATATTTTAAGGCAGTGTTAACCTCATTAGGCCAGCACAACATATGCATTGCATTCCAAGTAGACATATCTCATGCACATGATAAGTCAATGCATTTCATACAAGTAGAAGGCATTAGTCATAGGTATATAGCTTATCACTAGTATAAATATGTCATTGCATCACATACATGAGGATCCATGAATAGTAGGGTTTTATAAAACATGCATTGCATTTCATATCTTACCATCCTTACAACAGAACATCACATTCCTTGCATACTTATTCATGGGTGAAATTTTTATCATTTGGGGCCTTGTACATGTGAAAACTCATTATCTTAGGCATTTTGATGTTTCATAACATTCTTTACATGTGAAAACTCATTATCTTAGGCGTTTTGATGTTTCATAACATTCTTTAGGCATCATTGTCATTTATATAAACATGCTTTGTATGTCATATAAGTTAAAAATTATTTTATGGCATTCATTCAATTAAGGTAATAATATAGAATTTTTTGTCTAAGTCCCGAAATAAAATGTCTATCTTAGTGAGAATCAGAATAGCGAAAATAAGAGATCAATTGAAAGTAAAAATTAGTGCATTGAAGTTGAATTAAGAGAAACTTTGGCACAAGCTTCAAGAGATAAAATAACAGATTACTCAATTGATAAAAATGATTAAAGATAGTGATATGGTTAAGTTTTTTACTCCTCATGGGCTGTTATCACTTTCGATTCAATCAAATCAAAATCAACTGGCTCTTATTGGTTCCAGCACTTTTTTCGAGCATGCTAAGGCATTGGATGATATAAACGTGACCAAAGTTTGAGCAAGCTCAAAAAAAGAATGGGTGAATTTGCCACACAATTGACTAAACTCAAAAGTATGATTTTCAAGATGGAGTCACCTAGCTTCAAACAATCCTTACCAATTATCCTAAGTTCAAACCCGCACTTAAATCCTTCTTGTGGTTGCTTTCAACCTTTTTCTCAAACACCTAGGATTAGACCTTCAAATTTCATGTAACTTCTAAGAATTTTACACCTGAATCATGCCTACCACCTCATATTTCACAACCACTTGTTTAGCATGCTATCCCATCACCATTTTCTTAACCAAAATTTTGACTTAAAGTTTCTCGATTCACTCCAACACCAACTACACCACCATTTTTTTAGCAAAACAACCAAACTATAGGACAAAAAAACTCTCACACTACCAATACAAAAAAACCCCTATTGAGTTAATACCCATGTCCTACATAAATTTATATCCACTGCTCCTAAAAATTACCTTATTAACCATGTCTCTATTGAACTCCTCAAACCATCTTATCCAAAATGGTACGATCTCATTGCCCAATGTAAATATCATTTTGGCATCGTGAGCCATTATTTAAAAGACTATACGTATTTGAAATACAAGTTACAAGGATTGATGAAAGTCGAATATTTGGATTTTGATGTCGAAATAAAGCAAAATGTTTATGAAAATACTTTATTGATTCATGCCAAGATAGCAAGCAGTGCTATATCATGTATATATGCTAACTTGCATGTATATCATGAGAAAGACATTCACATTCACATCTATATCAGATTTGCATCACTTGATATGTATCATGAGAAAGATATTCACATTTACATAT
The DNA here is from genome assembly GCF_002303985.1 of Durio zibethinus. The sequence continues at coordinate 7,087,334 of NW_019168481.1, read as the reverse complement.
CTACAACATAACCAAAGCATTGGCATTTGCATCATAATAAAGATATTTGCATTTGCATCAATGCATGATTGCATTTGTATCATAGCAAAGGTATTTATAAGGGCATTTACATGAAAAGAATATTGGCATTTGCATTAAGAAAAAAGTCACTTGTATTTGTATCAAGCATTCGTATTCTTGCATTCTTTATTTGCATAGACATTTACATTCATATCATTTGATAGATTTACATTTTTATCATGATTACATTTGTCAATTTTGAAAAAAGGAAAAGAAAGGAAATAGAAACATTTTAAGTAAAAAAAAAAAGAGAGAGAAAGAAATAAGAAAAAAAATAGAAAGTTTTTTAGATAAAAGTTTAAGAAGAAAAAAAGAGAAAGAAAAGTCTCCTTGTTTGAAATACAAGAAAAAAAAAAGTCTAACAAGAAATAATGGAAAGAAATAGTTTGAAAAAATAAAAATAAAAAAAAGAAAAAAAAAAGGGTAAAAAGAAAAAATGAAGCTTACTATGAAAAAATGATAGAGAAATAAGAAAAATAGAAAATAGTTTGACAAAAAACTAAAATGTAAAAAAAGTTTGAAGAGTTAAAAGAAAAATGATCTGTAAAAAATGAATGGATTATTGAAAAAAATGAAAAAAGATAAGTTAAAATACGACATAAAATTTAAGCTTAGTCTAGCTGGCACCTAGATCAAATCAAACCAGTCTAACCAACATTCGAATCAAATCAAGCCCAATCTAGCTGGCACCTAGATCAAACTAAGCTTAGTTTAGCTGTCAACTAGATCAAACTAAGCCCAATCTAGCTGGCACTTAGACCAAACAAAGCCCAGATTAATTGGCACCTTAAATTTTAGATTTTTACATGATTTCTAAGACTTCTAGGCAAAGATTTGAATGATTCGTAAGACTTCCAAATAAAAGGTTTAACTTTTTTTAAAGTTTCAAAGCCTTTGATTAGATAAGCTTTCATACATGACAAGATTTTATAAAACCTCCAAGATAATTTTCAAGACCTCCGGGCATAATCTCTAAGATCTCTGAGTATAATCTCCAAGACCTCTGGGCATAATCTTCAAGACTTATTGACATAATCTCTAAGACCTCCGGGCAAAGCATTTTAAAGTTTTAAGGCCTTTGATCAAAAGAGCTTTCATACATAACAAGATTTATAAGATCTTCGGGCATAATCTCAAGACCTTATGATATAATCTTCAAAATCTCTAAGTATAATCTCTAAAACTTCTAAGCATAATCTTTAAGACCTTCAAGTATAATTTCTAAGACCTTCGAGCATAAACTTTAAGATCTTCAAGTATAAATTTTAAGACCTCCGAGCATAATCTTTAAGTCTTCTGGGCATGATTTGTAAGTCTTGCAAGTTAAATCTATTTTAATTTCGAGATTTATAGGATTTGTAGGCATGATCTTTTGTTTTATTTTTAAAAGTTGTTGAGTTTTTTGTTTTCAAATGTTTAAACTTACTGATTAAAAAAATAAAAAATAAAAAATTAATCAAAAAATAATAGAATAAAAAAATCAAATCAAGAAAAACAAAAAAAAAAAGAATGAAAAAAATCAAATCAAGAAAAATAAAAAATGGATATTATTTTTATCTTATGCTAGTTTTTATTGCGCATTCTTGTAGAAACAAGTAAAAATAAAAATGGAATTAAACTAAAAAGTAGGTTGAGTGAAATTTAGAAAAATATGAATAAAGTTTTCAAAAATAATCATTAAGAAAAATGAAAATAGTTCTATTTTTCCTTAATTTTACAAGTAAAAAAGTATTTCTTGAATTTCGTTAAAGTGTTGAGATAATTTAAGAAATTATTTTTTACAAAAAAATAAAAATGCCACAAATAATAAATAAAAATAATTATTTATTTATTTGGATAAATTTTTTAAAATGTAATTTTTAAAGAAAATTGATAGAATTCAGTTTTCTTAATTATTGAAAATAAAAATATTTTTAAATTTCACCAAATAGCTGGAATAATCTAAAAATTATTTTAACAAAAAAAGTTTTATTTAAAAATAAAAAAATAATAAATGAAAGTAATGATGAAAAATAATAACAAAAAAATAACGTAAAAAATAATAAAATTTAATTAAGTGCTTAATTAGATTAAATCTCTTGAGCAAGGATTTTAAAAAAAAATAGAAATAGTCTTATTTTTCTTAATCATTACCAAAAGAAATGATTTTTTATATTTTGCAAAGGGTTGAGATAATTCTAAAATAAGTTTTATAAATGAAAAATTAAAAAAAATTTCTTATAACGAAATTTAGGGAATTTTATGAAGGATCAATTTTTTCAAAAATTTCTAAAATGAAGATGATTTTTATTAATTCTGCTAGAGTATTGGAGAATTTATAAAATGTATAAATAATAAATATATACAATAACTTTTGAAATAAATGTACCTGATAATTTTATTAGATAAATCTCATATGAAAATATAACTTAATTGTATGGTGCTTGTAAGGAACAAAAGGAATTAGCATATATTTAAAAAAAAAAAAAAAACCCAAAACTACAGGAACGCAAGTACAATTTACCTTAAAAATTAAGATGCAAAATTTGAATGCTTCTTTCACGTGTATAAGATAATAGATTTTACAGGATTCATATGTAAAATGACTCTTATACTATACATATTATGTCAATTTGGCATTTAAAAATATAAAATTTTCATTTAAATATCTTAACTTTTATTTCATTAAATACTTTGAAACTTTAGACTAATACCGTTAGTTAAATTACTTACGTGACATTAAATTTAATAAAATAATAACACGTGGTATAAACTTTTAGTTATCACTACATCTTCTATTGTTATGTCTACATTTTTTTAAAATAAAAAAATTTAAAAAATTCAAAATACAAATTTTTTATTTTTTTAATTTAATATATATATAAAAAAAAAAAGAAGAAGAAAGGGAAAGAATCGGGGAGGGAGAGAGGGAAGGAAGAAAAAGGGGGAGAAAGGGCAAGGCCGCCCAGGCCAGCCGAAAGTGCCTCCCATTCCCTTTCTCCTCTTTCTCTTCCTTGTTCGTTCTGTTTTTCTTTTTTTTTTTTTTAATATATATAAAATCATTTTTAATTTTTTAATTTTTAAAATTTTTTATTGACATGTCAATAGATAATGTGACGATGATTTTATTGGATATTTACTTCACATCAATTATTTGATTGATGGTAACAATCCAAAATACCAAAAAGTTTATCAAAATGAAAATTGAAATATCTAAATATGAATTTTCTTTTTGTAGGTATAAAATTAAACAAAAACATGTGTGACACAAAGGTTATTTTACATATTAACCCAATTTTAAATGACAATTGAAATTAAGGGGGGAAAAACATCCATGATTTTCGCCTTCATTTTGCTTGGGTACAGGATAAAGGTTGTATAATGAAACTTACTATGGGGAAATTATTGAAAAGAAATAAGGAGAAAAGGACAATGTTGAAAATTATAAATACAAAGCAAGTTGTAAAGAGCCAGCTATTTGCTATTCTCAGGTCTGAAACAGGAAGTTGTGGCCTGGCTGATGGAAATTTAATAAAATTATCTCCCCATACTTTTCAATTTCTGACTACCATAGTAATTTCCAAGCGAAAAGAAGAGGGTTTCATTGCCCATCTTTATACCCAAAGTTATAAAGCAATAAAATAAAAATTCAGTAATAATTTAAGTCTGTTGTAAAAGTTATCAACAGTATAAAAATTTAATTAATTTCAGGAACGTCCATATTTTTCTTGTACTTATTACACCGTCCATGTAATTATATATAAATATATGCATTAATTGAGTAGAATACATTATAATTTTTATAACTTTTATCATTAATTTATAATTAATTTGAATCAAAATGATATTTTTAATTTTAGCAATTTTAATTTAAATATAAAAAAAATAAGAACTACATTAATATAAGTAGATTTTTCTTCATATTAATTTAATATTTCATTAATTAATTATTTATTTATAATTTAAATACAAATGTTATTGGGTTTTATGCATGTTATCATCTAATCTTAAACTTACTTGACTTAATTTCATTTGCATAATTACCTTAAACATTCTAGGCTAGATGGTCGGTACATAGGTCAATAGAGTATATTTTAAAATTTTAATATATTGAAAGACATTAGTCATTTCTATTTTTTCAACTTTAGTTGTGAAATTTAAAAATTTAATGAAAGGTGTTATTACTTTCATAATACAAGATGATAATTTGTTCTTTTAATTGGAAATTTATTTGGATCATGATGTGATATCATTACTCTTTTACATCATAATCTTATCCTTAATCAAGAGTTTTAGAATTTTAAAGCAATTTACCTGGGTTTTGTTTCAAGAAAACATAGAAGACTCCAAATGATTAAATTCATCTCTCTCTTAATTTTAAATAATTGAATAATGCAATTCAACATAATCTAAATACCAACCAATCTTAAATTGCATATTGATCATGCATCAAATAACCATAGCAAATATTATCTACAAAAGGAATCATATATTCAATCCTTCCTTTCATTAATCAAATGATATGTAAATTTAACTATGAAATAATCCAATAATTTTTAGAATATGATTCTATTTGATGAAAATAAATTTTTAAACATCTTATTAAGCATGTAATTATTTAAATTTATCAACTATCATGCTTAACCATAGAAACATTCAAAACATGCTTAATCTTATAGTTTCATGCATTATAAATAACATGCTGAAACATATCCTTAAAAATATCATACCAAGCAATGATGACAAAATTTAACATGCCCTCTTGTGCAGCCATTTTTCAAAGCACATTCCATTTTAAGACAAAACATCTTTTATTCTAATATAATCTTGAATCCAAACTTATTAAGCATCCTCTAAATTATAAATTTATAGTACTATACCATATGGTTTCAATATGAAGGAATTTTCATATTTTTCACATGTCATTCTTTATATTATAATGCTTAGAATAGTCCTTGCTATTATATTTTATAGCTCTTAACTTTATCCACCATATTATACTAATCATGTTATTCATGTTAAAAATATTTGTAGCAAAACTTAACCTTGTTGTCACTGGTGCATTTTCCTTCTTTAAAAAAAATACTAGTCGTTCTCATAATAATGAAACATGATCCCTTTTAAATATGAATTTTATGGCATTGTCTTAAAGCGTTTTCTTTGTGAATTATAGTAGTACTAACTTTTATTCATTCTCATGAACATTTGACAATGATAAATATTACATACAATATTTTCAAGAGATACTTTTTAATTTTATACAAAATATTTCTCTTAAAATCTTATTCCATCTTAAAAATAATTACTCATCGTTGTTACTGCATTATATATCTGTTAACAATTAATCTAACTTATAATCATGCATATATTTTAATAAGCGAATCAAACTTATTCGGTTATTCCATCTTTCTGAAGTGCCCTGAATTTCTCCATCTTGTGCTAAATCAAAAGGAGAGAATAAGTCTAAAGATTGTTGCTGCATAAGTTCTCTTCTAACTCATGAAAATCCCATGCACCGGTGGTTGACTATTGGCATCAAAATGGAGAATTGAATGCTTCAAAGGAATGGCTTCAAGGCATGCTTTGAAAGTCACTTTCCTTTAGATTTATTTTGCCCCCATTAGTTCTTGGGATGCAATAGAGGTTGACTGAATAATCTATGAGATATATACAATGAAACCTTATTTGAATTCACATTAAACTAATGAGACTTAAACCACTAAATATAATTAAAGATGAACGAAAATATCTAATCTTAGGCTTGGTTTTCTGCAGCAAATAAAGTCTAAGAGACTTAGCATTTACTTTGAGATTGAGAAGGATAGAATTTCATAATATTTTCAAGTGTCTTCAAATGTGTTTTAACCATCTCTATTTATAGAGATTGAAATTAAGGTTTATGACTGTTTATGAATTGATTCAATCAATAAGTATGTTTTAATATTAAGAACATATTTTTTAATAATTAAAGATATAATTATTTATTTTTCATAAGTGTAAAAGTAGGATGATTGCTTTAGAAACAATTTTTGACATTCTTTACGAAGATTTGGTGAAAGAAGGAAGTCTGGTTCAGTGGGAGACAGCACCAACCAATAACCCACGAGGATACCAAGGCCTGGAGTAGGCATTTTGAAGGTTTCAAAGTTAGTTGTGTCAGCAGAAAAGCCAATACGGCTGGGTAGCTTCCCAACCCAAAAAAGGAATGCGCATTGCCGATTGGGATCGATTATTATTGCCACCATCCTCATTGGTTCACATTTTGAACAAATGGCTTGTCTGCTCCTCAAGTCCTGTGTTCCTATACCCCAGGATTTTTAGTTACAATGGTTTTTCCTTGGAATCTTATAACGTTGCTGTTGTTATGTGAATTGTTGTGTTTGACTTTTTAATATTAATGAAACATCTTTATTTTCTGGCAATATATATATATATATATATATATATATATACACACCTCCAATTAAACACTGTTCGAAGTTAGAATCATCAATTCTGCTTAATCTTATCACAAACAGTAATCATAATTAGTTATCAAGGAATTTCCCTGTAAATTACCAATCACAATTACTCACTATATTATTTATTGTTTCAAGATAAAGTTTCAACTCTTGAGAAATATACAAGGATAATTATTGCTACAAAAAGAATTAGAGATATCATCATAATAAGATTCAAATCTACAAAAACATTGTCAAAACAATAAGAAAAATATTCTTATTGTATCAATTCTTGTTTATGAGACAATATTAAAGGATTAAGGTCATGTTTGATGTATAAAAATATTGATAGAATAAGATGAGAATTATCTTATATCATGTTTAATTTGTATCTAAAGAGAGGAATAAAAATTAAAATGAGGATTAATATCCTTTTAGCATAAGATCATTTAATCCTCCCAAAGTAGAGAGGATTATTTTCAATCTATGAGATCAAACTTACATATCTAATTATATCTTTAAAAATTATATCAATAATTTAAATTATATAAATTTTAAAGAAAGATAATTTTGACAAATAAATAAATAACCTTATCCTAATTTTTACATATATCAAGCATAAAATATGATAATATTATTCAATTTAATCATAATCATAATATTATCTTATCTTATTCTATTATAATCTTGTATACCAAACATGACATAAAGTCCTTATTACTTGAAATCAAGGCCTTTATTACTATATTATGTCTAATATTAAATTTTGTCACTTTCTAATATTAAATTTTATCATTATAATTTTAATTTTGATAACAAATTTAATTTAATTTAGTCCTTGATTTTTAATTGCAAAAGAAAAAGAAATCATGATAGTAATGGAAAAAATTTAGATTGGAAACGTGAAAAAAAAAAAGTTAACATTAGAGACTTTACTTTAGAGAACAAAATTTAAACAGATATATAAAATAAATAAAACTGTCACCAATGATCCATCTCTCTTTTTACAGTAGTTCAAAATGAAAACTTTTTTTAGCAGTAATAAACTTTTAAGTTTCTTTCAGTTCAATTTTTTCTTTTTTACCTAATAAATTTATTAAAAAATTTATTTTATCACAATTTATCAACAAATTCAAAAATATAATGCTTAATCATGAATAAATCATAGCAAAAATTATTATCAATAAACTATTCATCTATTTCTATCATTTGCCTTTTATAATTGGTTCTCGTCTTTTTTTTTCCTCTCGAAATTTTCATAAATTTTAAAATTAATAAAAATAGAATAAGATTCCAACAAACGTAAATTTGAAATTGATAAAAAAAAAAATTTAATTATGCAACATATATCTATACTTTAATTAAATGATGAAATTAGTCTTTATTTTAATATGTTTAAATTGGATTTCTATATTTGATTTAATTACCGAATTTAGTCAAATTGCTAAAAGTTCAAACTTTTTCTATTAAAATTGATAATGTGACATTTTGATTTTTCAAACGTGACATTTTTATTTATATAGACATTGACTTTGTTAAACATGTAAAGTCCACCTCGTTAAAAATGATAAAGAGGCAAAATTTCTTAACATGTCATCATTTTTCATACCAACTTTTTTCAAATTGTACAGGTCATCCTTATACTTTGATTAAATGGTGAAATTAATCTTTTTACTTTAATATGTGTTTAAATTTGATCCTTATATATCAATTAATTATCGAATTTAAAATTTAATCTAAGATAAGTAAAATAAAACTAAAATAAAAGACAAAAAAAACTTTTCAATATAAATAGGTAGAGCTGTAAACAAAGTCAATGTATAGGTCACATATGAGTTGTACTAGACTTATCTTCCAAAATGACGTCTTTTTAATTTGTTATAAAAATTAAAATTTTATTTTTTTTCTAATTTTCCTTTTTCTTCCTCTTTCATTCTTGTTTTCCTCTTACTTTTCTTTGCAAGTCTTATTCAAAGAACCCTTATTTCAATGGAAATTTTAGAAATCAATAATTAAAAAATTCAACGATCATAGAAAAAATTTATCCGAAAAACCTAAAAATCATTAATACCCAAAAATCGATTGTTATTGAATTCTTAAAATTCTTACAAGTCAATCTTTTCAAAAAATTTTCATTTTTTTTTTCAAATTTTGATTTCTATATTTTTTTTGCTTTTTTTTACTCATTTTGATTTTTTGACCTTCACCAATTTAACAATAAATAATAAATAAAATAATTTTAGACATTTAAATTTGAGCTTAAAATCTAATTTTATAATTAAATTCAATTGATCCAAAAATAATTTTAAAACCTAATAACGAGATGAAATTCAAAACCCATTTAATATCGAAAAAGTTTTTTAAAAAATAAAATGCTTTCAATTGTTTTTATTGTTAATTGTGTATATGAGTTTATTGATTATAAATTTTTTAATCTAACTTTTGCATTTTTGTCATTTAAAAAAAAATTTTATCTATTTTTTAGTTTTCATATTTAAAAAATATTAACTTAGAAATTAACAAATAAATAAATAAATAAAAGATAAAAAAATATAATTTAATTTATGTTGAGTTTATAATTTAATTTGAAATCAATCCATTTTGTCAAATTAAATCCAATTACTAATTTAAATATTCAAAACAAATTTAACTAAATATAAAAAATTATCCCAACCGAATTTATAATTTATTTTTTATATATTATTTACGTCAAATCTTAAATTTAATAATTAATTGATATAAAAAATTAAATTTAAATATATATTAAAATAAAAAAACTAATATTATTATTTAACCAAAATATAAGAACAATCCAGATAATTTTTAAAAAAATTGACATAAAAAAAATAACGTATTAAAAATTTTTGTCGCAACATCCTCTTCAACCACATTGACTTTATACGTCTATAAAATTAATTACTACAAAAGCAAAATAATCAAAATGCCACATTATCTATTTTAATAAAAAATTTAAAACTAATAATAATTTGATTAAATTTAATAATTAAATAAAATATAAAGATCTAATTTGATTATATTAAGATAAAAAGATTAAATTCACTTTTAACTAAAATACAGATAAATGTTACATAATTTGACCATAAAAAATGATTTTTTTTCTTCCGGTCTTATGTATACCGTACGGTAGAGAAGCACATTTTGTGCCTTCAGATCAATCAATTTGAGCCACCTGACTCTGATCGATCTACCGTACTGATATTTAACATCCCAAATCCACTTACACGAAATTTAAAGGAAAAATAAAAATAAAAAATAAATCAGAAAATTTAATTTCTCTTTTTCCACATTAAACCAAGAACATCTCCGTCACACGATTATCAATAACACACTGTGGATAAAACCCCAAACCACGATCATCTCTGCATCTCCATCATTCTGGAGAAGTCCTTGAAGCACACGAACCCATCTCCATTCTTATCAACACTGGCTATCATGCGCCGGCAATCCTCTAACGTGCACTGCTCATCACCAATTTTCTCCTTATAAAACGCCATCAACTCCTCCGCCGTGATCTTCCCATCGTGATCCGTATCAAAAATATCAAAAGTCTCCCTCAGCTCCGGTTCACAAGCTGGTTCGTCGCAAGCCGGTAAAACCACATGGCTCATCAACGTTTCCAGGCTGATGCACCCATGGCCGTCGCCATATACCTCGCTCAGCATCAGCGAAACCTCTTCTCGGCTGAGCGGCTGCCTGGCGACCCTGCTAAGCAAAGCCTCGAGCTCGCTTCTCGTTATAACGCCATCGTTGTCTTTGTCTATTATTTTAAACGCTTGACAAAGTTCTAGATAAAAATTAGCGGAAAAATCCGACCAGTCACCTGATATTTCCGGAAGAACGCTGGTGGGTGTTCCGAAACCAGCAGTACCGGTCGAAAGGTACTGATTTCCTTTGTGGACCGAAGGCACGGATTCTGACGAGGAAGAAGACGAGGACGTAGCAGAACCGGAACTATACGACGAAGGGTCCAATTTGGAGACGACGAATCGGTCCTTTTTATTAGATCGAAAGAGACGTTTGGGACTTAACCTGTTGATAAGTTTCATGATGATTTAAGAAAACAGGAAGGAATAATGCAAATAAATTGGGGTAGGTGAAGAAAGAGAAGAAGATAGAAACTGAGGGGAAGGAGGGGAGAAAGTGGGGTGCTTAAATGGTTGGCCAAGTGTTAGTTCCATTGCAAGTTCCAGGAAGCTTCGTTTGATGAAAATTTTTATGAACATTTATTTGCATTTATATAGGACTTTTGTTTGCTTTTACTATAATATACTTTCATTTTGTCCTCCACTAATTTGATATGGTGGAAAAATTTTGTTATAAAAGCATGAAAGTTTAGATTGGAATCCACCCAATCTAGAAAATGGTAATGAGTAAGGTATGAAACATGTAAAGTAAATGTTTATTATCTTTCTTTTTTTTTAAGTTTTATATTATATTTATTTTGTATTTCAATAAATATTTTAAATTTATTTATATTTTAATTTTTGTGTATATTTAATAAGTATTGGTATTTTTTATATGAACTTTTTAAAAAATAAAAAATAAATTTTTATTTTTATTTTATATTTTTAAATAATTTTTTTATAAATATATATTTTTAAATATACATATATTAATTTTAGTAAATCTAAAATACAATTTATATTATTAAATAAAAAATTAATGTATTAAATATATCTAAACATATACAAAATATAAATACGAAACGAATATTATATTACCTATCTTCGTATCCAATAAAAAATTTAAAATCATATACATTTTCATTTTCATTTTTAAAATTTAATACTTATCTCAATCCCATTAGGATAAAAATTCAAAGTTTTATTTTACTTAATTGTTGCACAATATAATTAGTTGAGAAATTGTTTCATTATTGTAACAAAAAGATTTTAGATTTCACAAATAAAATTAATAAAATGATATATATATGTTTTAAAATATATTAAAAATAAAAAATTAATTAAAAATATATATGCATATATATATATATCAATATTTTATTTTTATTTATAAAATTAAAAAAATCTAATAACAATATATAAAAAGAACTCAATAATTTTGGTTATGTAGTGAAAAAGCTTTAGACTTCTACTCAACTCTTAATTAAATATAAAAAATAAAAATTATCTCACAAATTGAATTTTAAATTTCATCAACGAAATTAAATTATTATCTCATAATCTTTTATAATATATTTAAAAATAAAATATTAATATAATAAAAAAAATGAACTTGTATTCACAAATTTATGAAGTTCAAAAATTTTATAAACGATGTACAAAAAGGAACTCTAAAAAAAAATTCCTTATCCAGTCTATGTAAGCTTAATATATTGTTGGCATTTTTTAAAATTTTATCACATCTGTGAATATAATTATTTTTTTCAAAACAAGAAAATTTTAAAAAGAGATATTATATACATAACGTTTTTAATAATGCAGTCCCTTAAATAGTTTTCTTTTGTAGAAATGACCATTTTCTATAATTTTTAAATAAAAATATAATTCATAAAAAATTTGAAAAGATATAAATGTATTTAATTTTTGTATTTATTATAATATTTATTTAATTTTTTGATAATTTCTCTAATTAAGTTTAAGTCGTGATATCAAACTTAGTTAAATTCTTTAATGGAGTAACCAAAAATACGTATCCACTTTGTGGGTGTAAGAAAAAACTATATATGTGAAAAAGAAAATTAGGAGACAAAAAATGGATATATATATATATATATATATATATTTTAAACAAAAAATGAGTAGCTTTTTTAACAAAAAATTGGTAAATTGTTTTTCAAAAATATATTATATAAAAAGACATGGATACTCTTATTTGATTATTTAGTATTTTGATTATTTTTTATACTTTTTTTAATTAAATTGGTATTGCTTAACTTATGTCACCAAACTCAACTAGATACTTTATAATAAATGAGCAAAAAGGCTAATAAAAGTTTTTTAAAAAAATTCAATAATCATTAGAATCTTTAATATTTTAATACAATTAATTAAGATTTGAATTTTTTAATTCGTATCAATTAAATTTTAAAATATTTATTTTTAGCCAAATGAAATTTTAGATATTTGTTTTCATTCACATTGAACCTTCAATTAGATCAAAATGGGTATAAACGATTAACCAATTTTCACTTAATAAAAACTCAATTGATGAAAATAAATTTTAAAAACTTAATTTATTTCAATAAAACAATAAGAAGTTGAATGATTATTAAATTTTTGTTTAAAGATTTTTTAACCTTTAGTCTAATAAATGCTACAAATATGTATACCATTTTGTGTGTAGAAGAAAAAATATGTGAAAAAAAAGTTTTTAGAGCAGTGTGTAATTTTTAAGAAAAATGGTATTTTTAAAAATAAATTATATAAAAAATATGAATATTTTTATTTTATTATTTAATATTATGATGTTGCTTGATTTTTTGTACTTTTCTTAACTGAATTGGTACACCTAACTTGTGACACTAAATTCAGTAAAACACTTTGATAATTAGTATAGATATACAAATTAACCCAAAACTTCAACTGAAAGATCATGTCTATAGGAAATTGTCTGCTTGTCATGACTATTGGCAAGAGATTAGCGTTATCTTGTTATCCAGGCATATAAAGAAGCTAATTTTTATGCAAATTTTCTGGTTAATGGTAGTTTTGAGTTGACACAATTGCATAATCCTCCTTATGCTTTGTGTAGGCATATGCAAGAAGATTTGATGTATATTCCTGGCCCTGGATCTTGTATTATTTAAGCGGTTTTAGCCACTCTTATGCACTAAAAAAATAATATGCTAATTTCATGCACACTCTTTATGTGGGTGAAATACTAAAATAATAAACTTTCTTATTAACAAAAAAGTTTATAAAAAAAGTTTTAATTACCGAAACATGAGAAAAAGAATGAGATAAGCATATGTAGTTATTTAAAAGTGAAAAAATAAATACAATAAGAAAGTTATAAATATTTAAATTTAGTTCTTATTTTTAAGAAAATGTAAAAGACATGTATATTTAAAATACATATAATATTTTTTCCCTTTTGAGTGATTTTTTAATATAGTTGGTGTGACTTAATTGGTGATATCAAATTCAACTAAAAATGTAAATGTATATTTACAATGAAATTTTTTAATTTTATAAATAAATTTTAAAAAATTGATATATAATTATTTAATAATTGAACAATTAATTATTTTTTAAACACGTTCTAAATGGATATGTATCAATCCTATAAACAATTTTTATAGAGTTAAAAATTTCGACCATTAATGTATTGGATAATAATCCTATACTGGGGTGTTAGAAAAATTGCTAATCAAATAAAATGATTTCAAATCAATAATAATAAGATTATTTTAGTAATAAAATCACCTCGTTCGTTAAATTATCAGATCTTAGAAGGTCAAGTTATGATAATAGTCATGTATTTTATCAAAATTTGAAATTTAATATCTCCACTATAATTCATGAAAATGTAATCTATATATTATTTTGATTTAATCTTAGTACAATCACTAACTCCATCAAATTTTTGCCTTTAAAAATACTAATAAGGTCGTTGACTTAATAATGTAAGCAATGATTTTACTAAAATGATGTTGACTTTGCTGATATGACAAAATAGATGATTCAAATCAACTGTTAAGCAAATGGTTCAATGTTGAACAAACAACTAGTATCAGAACCTTGTCAAGTGGCCATTACCTTTTCCCTACAAAATTGGCTTATTGGGGTATGCAACGCCAATGCTTATATGTTTAACAACCTTCCCTTTTTTATCCGATGTGAAATTAATGCATCCTACCTACTCTTTTTTAGTGTTTAGCATGACATTCTCCTTCACTCAGTCTCATGACACCTTCTTTATAGTTGCCATACTACTTGCTTCTCTTTAGAGTGCTTGGCATAGTCAAACTTTACCACCATACCTTCCCTTAGCACTTTGTTAAATGGCTAGATTGACCACCTTGCTTACCCCCACTAAGGCATTTAGCATGGAGTTCATTAAGTCAAGGGTTGGCTTTGATACCATTTATCACATGGCTATTACTCTCTCTTCACAAAACTAGCTTATTAGGGTATATAGCTCCAACGTTTACATGCTCAACGACCTTTCCTTTCCTATCTGATGTGGGAATAATGCAACTTACTTACTCTCTTTGGGCACTTAACATGATATCAAACAAATTAAATTTGTTAATATTGATTCAATTATTAATGTGATTATTTACTTTCTGTTAACTTTGCTACCATAGCCATTGTCATTTTGGAAAAATAACTAAAATTAAAAAATCCTAAATATATATACTCAAAAATTTTGAAAAAAAAAAAACCCAAAAATTTCAAAAGAAAAAATAAATGTGATATTTTAGGCTTTTTCAAATTTATTAAAAGCATTAAATTTATTTTTTCAATATTATAATTCTTTTAAAAATCATACTTTTTGAAATTTTTAACAACCATATAGCAATTTTTAAAAAAAATAAAAATTTTAAATTTTTTAGAATTTTTTTTATTTTAAAAATATTAATTTAATTTTTTCCAATATTTTTAATTTTTAAAAATTAATATTTTTTATTTTTTAAAAAATCAAATTTATTTTTTTAATAAAATAATTTTTAGATTTTTTTATTTTTAAAAAAAATATTAAATTTGAAAATTTACCAATATTTTATTTTGTCAAAAAAATAAAATCTCAAATTCCAAAAACCCAAAAAAGCAAAAACCTAAAACCTCAAATCCCAAAAAACCATAAACTCGAGACCCTTAAAAACTATACACCCTAAAAGCCATAAACATCAAACTCTAAAACCTCAAATCCTATGACTTTAAAACCAAAATAACAAAAAAACCTTAAATATAGAAAAACAAAGAAAACATTAAAGTATAAACCCGAAACACTAAAACCTAGAAAAAACTAAAATCATAAAACCCCAAACCCTAAAAACCCCAAACCATAAAACCACAAAGTCTACAAATCCTAAATTTTAAAGACTAAAACAATAAAACCACAAACCCTAAGAACCGTAAACCCAACCCCTAAACCCAAAGATCATAAAACCTTAAATCCTAAAAACACAAACACAAGGCCCTTGAATCCTTAAACCATAAAACCTTAAACTGTAGACACCCTATTTAGTTCAAACTCAAATCGATCGAGCCTAAACCAATTGGGCCTAATCAGGTCAAGCCTAAATTAATCCAAGCCCCATTTCATTTTATTTTTATTTTTATTTTTATATTTTTTAATTTTATTTTTAGATTTTATCTTTATTCATTTGTATATATCTAATGTTGATTATTATTTATTATTATTATTTTATATTATTTTGATTTATTTATCTTTGATTTTATTAATTTATTTTGAGTTTTTAGGTTATCTAATTAGGTTTTTTAAAATAAATAAATAAATAACAAAGACAAAATCAAAGGGTTGAGACGAGATTGGAGGGGAGCAATCGATGACAGGGTGATTGAATTTTTTATGATAATTTAGGTTTTATTTTTGAAATTTAATTAAGGATTTTCTTAAGATAAAAATAATTTCTCTGTGATAAGATAAAACTTTTGTTTTTCAAAAAATTCCAAATTTGAATGGAACACTAATTGGATTTGGATTATTCCATAGAAAAGATAACAATCAATAACATGATAAGGATAAAAAAATCAATACAAAATCAGCAGCAAAAATAGAAAGTATGCAGCAAATATAGAAAGCAATCAAATCCCAAAATTTTTAAGAAAAAGTTTCGAACAGAAGTTTTTGTTTTAGTTTTAAGAAAGCTTAATCTGGTTTTTCTGAAGATTTCAGAAGATTGGGGGCCAAATTGGTGATTCGTTAAGAATTTTTATAAATTTCTAGGTTTTTCTGAAAATTTTTATATTTATTTGAAGATTCCGACAAAGATTGAATTTTTTGACGATTTTCTTGCGATAAACCCAATTTCTAGTGTTGAAATTCCAAAAACCAATGACCTTTCGGTGATTCAGCCTAGAATCTAGTAGGGATTTTTAGAAGTTGACGATCATTCAAATTGGTTTTAGAGAGAGAAAAAAAGAAACATGGGGAAGAAAGAGAAGAAGAATAAGTGATCTAAGGGGAAAAAAATTGGGCTTTTATATTACAAGGAAATGATGCCATTTGGGACTTTAAAATCCTTTAAGATCTGTGTGTTAATCACAGGAAATTTACGTGTCGACTCTATTCACAATGCACAACCTGCTTCTAGGTTCCTTGGCTCTAGCCAAGCTGAGTTAGTACTTGAGTTGTCCTAATAAGATCTTCTTCCTGCAGTCAAGCCAAGCAGAGCCAGTGTTATAGTTGAGCTGAGCCGGTTCTTTTATTTTGGTATTTGTTTTTTATTTTTTATAGTTTTTATTTATTTTTTATTTTATGTTATTTATTTATT
This sequence comes from Durio zibethinus, assembly GCF_002303985.1. Next base: position 7,070,408 of record NW_019168481.1, on the reverse strand, counting down.
TTTTTAAATATTCTGTCTGATTAAATTTTAAGAAATATTAGAGAAAAATAATGATAAAAAATATAAAATAAAACTTTAATAAACTTTAAGAATAAGTTATAATTAGTCAATGATGAAATTATTAGAAATTACAAATAGCTAATTTCTAGAAAATTTCTATGTGTGAATTTTTTTCTAAATTTGATCAAAATGGAGGAAAATTTTAGATAAAGTTTCAATAACATTAATTAATATTTATTTTTAATTTTAAAAAAATAAAAAAATATATAAGCAAATTTAATAAAATTTTGGGATTGAATTAATAATTATTCAATAATGAGATTTTTAAAAATTTCAAATGGTAAATTTTTTAAGAAATCCCTAGGTAAGGAATTTCTCTAAAGTTAACCCAAATGGTGGAATGATTTAGACAAAATTTCAATGAAAATAATTATATTTTTCTCCAAATAAAAAATTGAAAATTAAAAAAGTTAAAAACATACTAAAAAAGTTTTGTGAAAATATTTAATAATTATCTAAAGATGAAATCTCAAGAAAAATCACAAATGGTTAAATTTCTATGAGATTTCTAGATAAATATTTTTTTTTCTAAATTCAACCCAAATGGTGGAAGAATTTAATTGAGACTTCAAAAAAAATTATCATATTACAAATTAGAAATCAAATAACAAATAACAAGAGTTTAGATTCTAAATTTAATCCAACTAGTGAAAATTTTAAAAATGAAATTTATAAGATATTTCCAAATTAGTCCCAAATAGTGAAAAATTTAGAAATGAAACTTGTAAAATAAAAAATAAAATTTTGAGGATGAAATTCTTAGTAATTGCAAATATATGATTATTTAGGTGATTTTTAGGTGAGAAGATATTTTTAATTTTGGCCAAAATGGTGAAAGAATTAGATATATTTTCAATAAAATAAAAATTTGACAACAAAAATGATTAAGTTTTTTCAACGATGGATCATCTTCAAAAAACCAAATAAAATTTTTGAATACTTTTGTAGTGAGAAAGTATTTTTAAGAATTCTATCAGATTGATGAAGAAATATTAAAAGTTATTTCCAATATTTAATAGTAAAATTTAATAAAAAACTATTAAAACGACAGACCTTTGGAAAAATTTAAAATAAATGGTACTGTCCTTTGGATGAGCATTTGAGAATGATATACCTTTCCCACACATAATTAAACTACTGAACTTTGTTCTAAAATGTAAACCACGACTTATTCTTTTAGAAACCCTTAGTCAAGTTTAGGATTTTCTTCAAAGGATAAATTCACCTAGGTGACCATTCGTACCTATACAAAAAAGATTGATGACGACTCTTAAAGTTATATCTAGCTATACATCTACGAATCTATACATTATAACACAAATATAAAATCAAAACCCTAAAATCTCATAAACATTAAAATCCTAAACCCTACAATTGAAAGTGAAGATTGTTTTTTGTAAGAGAGAAAGTTATGTCAAAAGAAAAATAAATAAATTCTCAAGGAAACACCCAAGATGTTAGAACTTGACTCCATCTCAGAGAAATCTCAATTAGAATCTTGATAGAAATAAGATGAGATTTATAGGTTGTGGGAGAGGAAACTAACTCTCATTGGTGTAACTTAAATTCATTTATTAAAAAATAAAAAAATTTAAATTGCTAATTGTCACAATTTTAAAGTTTTTTGTTTAAATAAAGTTTTGCTACTAAAATTTAGACTCAGTGAAAATTTCAGTATTAGAAATGTCAATGAATATGGTATGAATCCAATAAAGTATTTTTCATCTTTATTTTTGGATTTTTATATTATATCAATTTCTGTATTCATCATTACCAATATTTTAAATCTATCCATATTCCGATAGGTATTTAATGGATATGAATAATCCCCATACTCATAGTTTTTAAAAAATAAAAACCGAATTTTTTTTTATATTGTATATTTAGGTTTTTTTTATAAATATATATTAATATATCTTTTTCAATAAAAATATATTAATTCTAATTAATTTAAAATAATAATTTATATTATTTAATAAAAATTTATTTACTAAATATATGTAAATATATATGTAACGTACGAATATGAGATAGATACTATATTACCCGTCTTCATTCTGGGATTCAATAAAAATTTAAAATTATACTCATCCTCATACTCACAATAAAATACAAATTTTCATCATGTTCAAGTAAAAAATTGAAATACCTATTAAATATAGATAAAATTAACATCCCTATTTAGTATGAGTTAATAAAAAGAATTAATTTAGTTAAAAGAATTTTTTTATCCGACAAGATTCTATCTTTTTTTAATGTAAAATTTTAAATGTATTAAATTAATACAAAGAAAGTATATTCTTAAAATTATCCTGAGAGACTATATCAATTGTATTATAAAAAAAAATTTAATATGACAATTCAATTTGTCATATATAAATAAAATAAAAATATATTTTAAAGTAACGAAAACAAATAAAAAAAAAGTGATAACGAAACATGTTTATTAACAATTACATCTCAGTTTAACTTCTTCCTTTGTTCCTTTTTCAATTAAACACACAAGAAAGTTAAGAAGCTTGGTATGAACTTATCAGGAAAAAAAATAGAGGAGGCATGAGCTGGAAGATTTAGAGCATGAGTTCCACAATTTCGGAAAATTCGGACAGCTTTAAAGCCGACAGAAATGCAGCACATGGAAACGGTTGGCACGCGGAATCCAAATTACACAACTGGCCGTCTGGATGGAGGGGGATTCGCTTCACTTGTCAATTCCAAAGACCTACATATTTTCCGGTCACTCTTTGCATCCCAAAACTGGACCACACCATTTTAAAATGTGTTTCTTATCATATTAGGAGATGAGAGAATTAAACTCATCTATCAATTTTTTTTTTAAAGATAATAATAAAACCATAACCAAGTCCAGGCCAATATTTCGAGAAATTCTCATCTTAGCAAGAAAGCTTGCAATTTGTTTAAAGGATTGTCGTATTTCCAAGAACTGTCGATGACTTTTTGAATCAAATATAATATGTATAAATTTTTGAATAAATATGCATAAACAAATTTTTTTAGTTAAATATTTGAATATGCACTTAAAAAAAAATTAAATTTGACATTTGAACACTCTACTCATTATTAATAAGTGTTAAGTATTTTTTTTTCTTTTCAAAATATTATTGAATTTGGTATTTCAACATTTGATTCAATACTTAGTGCATGATATTTTTATTAAAAATTTAAATTTACCATTTCCTCTAACTTAAAAAAAAATCTGATCCTTTGTAATTTGAATCAACTAAAAAAAGTACATAAATGATTTGATAATTTTTTTTTTGTCACAGAAAATGAGATGATGTTTGTCTTCTTGGTATCCACTCTCTTTTTCTTTTCACATGCATTAATTTTTTTCCACCTTTGAATGTAAAAGTGGCTGTGCTTTGAATATTTAACAAGGTGTTTATTCAATTACAATACCACTTTCAAAACATATGAATACAAACAAAAAAAAATTGTACGAAAACTGTTTGACGTGTTGCCAAGGAGAGATCTCTATAATTAGTGAAAGTGAGACTATCAATCAAAGCTTCAAGGGGGGTGTCTCTAATTGAGAAATGTGTGTCACAACGAATGGAGAAGTCATATAAGATTAAGAAACGTGGTAGAGTAGAGACTATTGGTTGTGTTCTCAACCTCAACATGACCCTTTTGTCACGGGTCAAAATTTAAGTTTTGACCCGTACAATTTCAGGATCCGAACATTCATCATTTCAATGTTTCAAATCAGTCTGATCGTAATAGTTCATATTTTTATGAGGTATTGTTCGTTCTGATTTTCTTGACGTCACGATTTTGTCTTACAAAAAACGTCTCACAAAGTAAATGTAGTATGAACCCTTATATACCCTAATGACCATTCATTTATGTTTGATGTGGGATTCAAGAATTTTTCTTAAATTCGTAACACTTATACTTATATGTATATGTATGTATATATTTATCCGGTGGGACTTGGGTTGTTTGGACTCAATAATTCAAATCTTACAACATGTCATAGTTTCTCTTTTAATCACTTGATTAAGAGGTTGTTGGCAATATGACCTTTATACTTTTAATAACGTCGAAGTTTCATGCTCGCTACTTTATCCCTTATATTTTAAGTTTTTATCATTGTATGAATTTAATCTAATTTTATTTTAATTTTTCTATTTGTATGATTAGCTAACTTAGTTATTTTATTTGACTATTAGTTTTTATTAAATGTAAATAGTTATGTTGTATATTGAGATTTGTTTATTTATAATTCTCTTACTTACTTTTTCTAAGCATGTAATTTTTATATTTACCTGTTTCCATCAAGAAATATTTAATGATGTTTTAAATTGGAAATAAAAAATAATTATTTTTGTCTTTGCTAGTAACATAAATTTTGAATAAAAAAATTATGATGCCCGATACTTTTTTTATTTGAAGCGATTGATAATTGAAAATTATTATAAAATCATAGAGGTGAATCTATAAGATTAAAAAAATGCGGTTTGATAGCATTGCAAAAGTGGAAAACTTTGGTCATATTTTTGTTTTTTTTTTATAGGAAGTCTTAACTTGGAAATAGGTAAAGAGATTATAGTTGTTGGGACTTCAAATTTATTAGATATTATTTTTTAAAAAATAATTATATAAATTAATTGAATTAATTTTTAGATTCAATGTATGTTTTCGTTGTATTGTAAAATATGTATAAATATTTAATTTTATCTGAATTTATTAAATGGATTTCAAGTTTCATTCATAAAATAGTGAGAAACGTACTCAACATATTTGAAAAAGATACATTGTAATGAGAAAAAAATACTATTAAGGATATTAAATTAAACATTATTTATAATAAAAAATTTAAATATTTGTTTTAATAAATAATACTTATAATAATTATAAATATTATTAAACAAAATATTATTAACCATTTAAATACAAATACAAAAATTAAAAATTTAGAAATTAAAAACGAAAAATAAGGTATTATGGGCAAAAGGTTAAATACTCACTAAACCTTTTTGCTCCAATCTAAAATTGAAGTTCCAGCACAGTGCCCCACTGCATTGATGGTTATCCAGATGGGGCAATCACACTGGAGGAAAAGTTTAAATCCAAATGAGACCTCATACTCTAAGCCTATATTTAGACTAAGGGAAGGTTAGGGAAAAAAAAAAGTCAAGGAAACAAAAGGAAATAAGGAATCATTTCCTTTGTATATAACATAAATTAAAATAGGAAAAAGGACGGGATGCCTAGCTTCTTTTGATTTTTTTTCAAATTTCTTTATTTTTTTAATTACTCTAAATTGAGAGAAAAAGGAAGGAAAAGAAGAGGAAAAGAATAAAATTTTTAAAATATAAAATGATTATTATATTTTTATTAATTTTTTAAAAATGTTTAAGTATATGATTTTAAATTTTAAAATTAAATTAAAAATATAAAACATCATTTACCAGTGAATAAATTATCTTCAATTTTTTTTATTTAATAAATCATAAAATTTATTGATGATTATTTTTATAAATAAAAAAAATATAAAAACATGAAATACATAAATATAAACATTTAAATATTATAATAAAAACAAAAGTGACATATCAAAAACATTACAATCCCAAATACAAAAGAAAAAAAAAATCATACTCAAAATCCACCAAAATAGTCTTTAAAAAATTAAAAACAAAAACAAAATCCTAATCTATCAATCACATCCCGGACAGGGAATCACAAAAAATAATAATAATAATGAAAAGAAGGTTTTAGAGTGTGTCAGGTTAGACTAGCTTTGAGGCTTGATTTTTGGCAAGGAAAAAGGCCATGGAAGGGGGAGATGCACATCAATGTTACAAAAGATAGAAGAGAAGTTTTTGGAGATTAAAACTGCGACATTCAAAGCTAGATCTAAGGGTTTGGGTGAATTTTTAGGAAAATCTAGCTTGAGAAAGGGAAAGATGAGATCAAAGGAAACATTTTAGTGAATTTCGAAAGCAAACCTATGTTGGTAAGCGACGGTCTTTAGTGATGTGATGATAACTAATGCAATAATAGTCGACCAAAATCTGGGCTGGTTTTGGTTTTCAATTAATATTTGGTTTTAAAGAGAAAAAATAAAATAAAAGAGAAATGAACTGCAAAGGAAGGCATTTTATTACTAAAGGGCAAAACGCAATGTTAAAGAGGGTCAGGACTAGGGCTGTAAACGAGCCGAGTCGAGCCGAGTAGTGAGAAGCTCGAGCTCGAGCTCGACTCACAACTCCGGGCTCGATACTCGGTTCGAGTTCGATCGAGTTTTATTTTTCAAGCTCGAGCTCGATTCGTGATCGAATTCGAGCTACTCGAACTCGCTCGATTAAACTCGATTAATATGTAAAAATAAGCTCGATTCGTATACTCGACAAGAGTTCGATTATTCATGCTCGAACTCGAACTCGAATTCGAAATATTTTATTAATTAAAAAAAAAAAAAATATTTTAAATATAAAAGCTCGATTAGGCTCGCGAGCTACTCGAGTCAGATATAAGAAACTCGAATTCGCTCGATCGGTAAGTCGAGCTACTCGAGCTCGAGCTCGACTCGACAATAATCGAACCGAATTCGAGTTTTTTTCGAATCAAACCCGAGTAGCTTGCGAGTATTAATGTATCATTTACACCCCTAGTCAGGACTCGCACGCCGGCTCTAGACCCGTGTGCGCATTGTTAAGATAATAAGTTAAAGTAGTTAAATGGCAGATTAAATTTATCAATAAATGAAGATTTTTACGGTAAAATTATAAGAAAATTCGAGTAATAATTTTAAAAAAATTTTAAATAAAAATATATTTTTAAAATATCATCAAAATATTAAGATATTTAAAAAATATATTCAATACAAAAATTTTCATTGACTTATTATTTATATATATAAAAAAGAAAAAAGTAAACGATTTTTTCAAAAGGAACAAAATTGCATATATTAATGCATAAATTTTATTATTTTCATCTCATATGCATAAATAAAATATAAAAATAAATATAAGCCTTCAATGAGACTACAAAAAGTTAGAGTAATAATTCTTAAAAAAATTTTAAATGAGAACATTTTCTAACATTGCTAAAATATTGGAATATTTTGGGTATATTTTCAATACACAAAATTCTTGTTTATTTTTCAAAATGAAAAAAAAAATTCAAAGATAAAATTAAAGAAAATTTTTTTAAATATCAAAATTATGACTATTTCTATTAATATTAAAAAATAATACATATTTAATTATATCATTTTCTAATAAGCATTGTGACAATATTAATCATTCCTCGTGTATAATTTTTCTTGAAATCAATTTTATTTTTGTAGAATCCAATAATTATATTTTTAATAAATTTTAATTAATTGTATGATTTTATTAAAAAAATAAATTTTTTTATATGACGAATTGCACTTAATTAAAAAGTACTAGTGATGATTTTTTTTTTAAATCTTCTAGCAGTCAATCCCCGGAAAAATCGTTTTGATAGTATGTGTGGTGTTTAATTGGCTAAAGCATTAAGGGCTAGTTTAATATTACATTGCCATAGAAAAAATTTTGGGTCGAGAAAAGTGCAATTGAAAAGTATGATAAAAAAATTGTCATTAAAATTTTAGGTGTTTGGTATTGATGTGAAAAAATGTTTAAAATAATAAATATTAGAAAAATATGTAGATAATATAGTAAATTTTATTACAAACGCATTTTTTTTCTGCAGAAATACTTCTTGAGTAGTTTTATGGTTTGAGTCTGCAAACCATATTTTTAAACTGGAATCTTTTTTTTTTTTTTTTGTGTTTAGCATTGATATTTAAATTGTCTTGACTTTTGAACGTAAAAATTACTTTTAACCGTATTGCTAAACTAAATCTAAAAAATTTCCTAAATTATTCTACTTTTCTTAAGTAAGTCTTTTAATTTTTATAGTACTTAAATAAATTTTTAATTTTTATTTGTATTCAAATAAATTTTTATTTTAAATAAAATATTAACTTATATTAATAATTTATTTAGATACATATTAAAAAAATAAATATTTATTTGAAAACAAATTAAAAATTAAAAACTTGTTGGATCTAAATTAAAATTTTATTTAATGTAATAAAAATATAAAATTTTTATAAAATTTAAGAGTTTGTTTAACTTTATTAATTCAGTCTGCTAGCTTAACAATGGTGACGAAAAGTGAAAAATGAGCACAATCTAGATTTACTAATTCATATAATTATATCATATAAAATATTATATTCATATTATATTTTAAATAAAAATTATATATTATAATTTATATTAATATAAAAACATAAAATATAATTTTTTATTTTATTAAATTTTATAATTCTTTTAAAATTTTAAATTATATTATTTTTTATTTTTTATTTATATTATATTCGTATTATATCACTCTTCGTAATTTAAATTATGGAACGTAGTACAATCGAAATCGAAACCTGAACTTACGCAAAAGCTAATCCATATTGCAATTCACGCTTCCAATAGAATGGCCACCGGGTCTCACGGGTTTTCTCTGTTTTTTTTCTTTCTTTGGACTCTGGCTAGTCCAACTTATTTATGATAGTTGAATAGAAAATTGTTATTATTTTCAAACTACGTGTATGACATTAAGCACTTGTGCGTAGAAAATTTAATTATTTTTTCTTCAAAAAAATTATTATTTTTTAAATAACTGATTAAGCGTGAGACTTTTCAACCTTTCACACCCGGTACCAAAAGTTTTTTGAAAGGGTCGTTTTCGGACAACCCTTTTATTGGGGTGAAATTCGAAAGGAATTTTTTGGAAAACATTCCCTTACAATTATTTTATTATAATTTTATAATTATTAATTTTTTTAAATGTATAATTATTTAATTTTAACAAAAAAAAATTATGTATTAGTTTTTTATTTATAAATGTAACTTTCATATAAAATTTTTATAAATCTCCTATGATTTTGAATTATGATAGTATAATAAAACTTGTAATAAATATGTTGCCAACTTTTTAATTCCAAACTATATGGGCTGAAGGATAGCTCAAATACCCTACTATTATTTGATATGGCCCAATAACATTATTGATTTACCAACTAACGACAATATCATTCACACTCTTTAGCTGGTTTTACAAAGAATTATCTAATTCATTATCCAGAAAGTTTAGAATTCTACCAATGAGATTAGAAAATTATCATATAACTCATTAAAATATATTTAAAATTTTAGTAAATTTATATAATAAAAAATGAAACATATGGTAATATTTCAATATTGCTTATGAAGTTTAAAAATTTTACAATGGTGGATAAAAATAACATGCATATAATATCCATGCACAAAAAAATTAATGAATATGAATTAGTAGCAATCTTGAGTAAAAGTGAAGTAAATATATTTTTTATGAAAAATGATGTTAATATTTGTTATAAAATTATTGACATTAGTCAATATAAATTATTATGAATTTATTTATATAGTAATTGTATAAGCATTAGAAAAGAACTGGCTAAGCCATTTTCCAGATACAACAACACCAGACAGTTCAACTGATTGAATCAGAAACCAATCAGAATTCGGGATTCCATACCCTGCCCACATTAGCTTAATCAACTCGGCCAACTTGTTACCTCAAAAAGAACTCTGCAAACTTGGTAAGTAGAGATCAATCACAGAATCAATATTAATCTTAAAATTGACCATCTACAGCACCCTGATTATCATCATCATGGACAGGAGAGTCGTCAGGGGCATTAACTATAGGAACCGTTTCATTCAGGCAGTTTACTGCACTGGCATCATCATCATCGCCATATTCAGATGCCGAGCTAGCATCCATTTCCTTCTCTGGACAATCAAGCTGCATACATTCAGCTATGTCAGGGCTGTAATTTCCTGAACCATGGCTTCTGTGTGACAGTGCCAAGTCTACTTTCTTCACAACGTCGAGCACAAGCCCATTAGGCATCCTTTCAATGTGCAGGAGATCACCTTCAGCAACCATAATGCTAGAACAATTAACAGGTGTTCTGTTCTCCAAATCCCTCTGATCAAACTCAGAGTCTGAACCTCTATCTGCTGTTGTCATCCTAGAGCTGTGACTAAAAGGATCCCCATCTCCCATCTGAAATCCAGAAGAATTAGGACCAGCCATCAGATCTTTGTTCACTTCAGCATCAACATCTAGATTTTGGACAAAATCGATGAACAAATCTGCAGAAGTAGTCCTCATCAATGGCCCACCAGATCTTGTCCAAGAATGTAAGTCTACACTTTCAGACTCACTATCACTTCCATCATGTGTACTGTGATGGGCTCGCAAGTTCCTAGCAGAAGCTGGTATTCCTGTGGACCCACCTAATCCTTGATGCAAAGATGAAGTAACATCTGTAAGATCTTCCAGGGAGCCTGTTGAGTTTTCTCGTGCAAAGCAATTCCAAGAAGGAATTCTTCGTGAAGCATTGAATCTAGCTGTGCTGGCTAGGCCATGAGATGAAGCAGAAGCAGAAGCAGCAGCGGCTCTGTCAGCACTCCGTTTAAGTCTTCGCAAGTGATTAAGATTTACAACACACTCATCAAGGGCAAGCTCAATGCCACAGTTTGCTTTGATAGCTGAAAGCTTCTCCCAAGTGCATCTTCTCCCTTGGTTGGATGCCTTTTGAAGCCCCAAAAGAGATGGGTTTTCAAGAATTTTCAAGTACTGTTATAGTTAAAACCATGAAAAACAGCCAGTCAATCACCATAGAAAAGATTATTGAATAATATGCATACGAAAAACAGCATAGATAGACTCAGACTCAGTTAATATAAAACCTGAAGCTAATCTACTCATTTATCAAAATAATTACCAATCTAGGTTTAAATGCCACTAAATCTCAGTGCATCTTCAGACAATTTTTAATTTGAATGTCACCAAAGGTAAGCCTCAAAAGGATTTTGCACATACCTGAGTAAGTGTGGCTGGCATAAAAACAGTAACATCACCCTCCCAATCTTGAGTCATAACCTTGGAAACTCCCCCCAGAGGAAAGCCCAGTTCCAGTATCTGACTAAATCTATGTTTTACCTCCATCTCAATTAGGTCAGCAAGCTACAATTTAAAACAACAAAATTAGTTTATTTCATTTCACTGCGCCAATAATAAGACAAGAAAACAGAAAAGGATAGCATAACAACAACTAACAAGACTGTAATACATATAACATTTTAAATCCTTTGTCTAGAAATAACCCAGAAGCATTCTATTTAAAAGCTCCTTTGTTTCAGCTCTATTTATTACACCATGACAGAAAACCTAGGAAAAGCTACCTAGGAAAAGCTATGTAATACTGTACATTCGGAGCATTTTGTTCTCACAAAAATGCATTACAAATAAAATGAATTCCTAAGAATTACTCCACACCACCACTGCACCATATTAAAACAGCATTTGTTTAAACAACTTGACTGACATCACTCTGTAAATTATAAGATTAGTTACTCTGTAAATCATCAGATCCATATCTGGGTGCATGTCTGTGGCTGTGTTACTTTGCATGTGTGTAAATGTGTGATAATCCATTTGCATTGGCCTGTTTGGCCATTGTATTTAGGAACCAAAATGCCTGTTTGGACCTTAAATACAAGGCTAAACAAGTTTAAAATCCCAACTAAAAACACCATTCACTAACCCATGGACAACAGCAGTTCAAATTCTTTAAAGCATTTTTAAATTGTGGTAAATTGTGGATTACTTTTTTTTTTTTTGTCTAAACAGATAATAGTGATATATAAAAAGTAAATTATATTTTAATTGCAAAACCAGTTATTCATTTACTTCTTTATATAATTGTTTTCTTGAAAACTAAGAATAAATTTAAAAGGAAACATTATACAGAGACAACATTGATAATATAATTTTAAATAAAAACGAGGTCATTCAGCACCTTGTCCCCTTTGGACGATTCATCTCATAACAATGCCAAACACTCAAATTGCAATAACAAGTTTGTTTCAACTTTTTAATGTTTTTCGACTGTAACAACAGCTCCAAACTAGGCCTTACCCAAGCTGAGGATTTTTTATAGCTCTTGATAGTGAACACCTTTACCTTGAAGAAGTTTATAGTTTCTCATTTCCCAATAAAACACTTCTAATTCCACAATTAATTTTAAGTATTTTAGTTTCATTAAGGCTCCATATGGGTAATACATTTACCATTTGCTTTTTACATTTTCCCTTTTACAAAAAGAGTGACTAGAAAGCATAGCCAAATGGAGTCTAAACTAAAATCTTATAAAGATGATTGAGGCTGAAAATGATAAATCATATATTTCATTATTCTACTCTAGATTTGATTTCCTACACTACCCATTACTTCATAAAGTCTTCCAAAAGAAAAAAGATCTATCCTTGGTGACCAAGGAGAAGTCAAATAGTTGTCACAACCAAACACCAAAACTTGTTTACAAAAAACAGTTTTATATGAAAACTATGCTACCTTGTAAACCATATTATTCAATAAAACACATACAAAAGCGCACAAGAATTCTTCACGTCAGGTTATGGATGCATTTTACTCAAATTCTTAACAAGTTAGAGTTCATTAACTACAACTCAAATTCAAGATGATACTTGCCCTGCTACTGCATGCAAAACAAGGGATATCCCTCTACAAATGACCCAAAAACACACTCACTACGCAGGTCTATGCATAAGAGAGAAGCTAGAAGGTCAGCTGCGGTTAAGGGTCTAGAGATTTTCATTCATGACTCAACACTGACATGTAATGCAGTCAACTATGGCTGATAAAATTATTTAAAAAAAAAAAAAACAGGTAGAGAATAAATAAATAGCACAAAAAAAAAAAAGAACAAACATAAACCAAAATAAAAGGATTCCTTCTTTCTTAAGTGTTAGCCAATATTAACATACCTTCGCAGCAAAGTTACCACCAAAGGATCTCAGAAACTCCTTCAACCTCAACCATGGTACAATGTGAGGGTTCGCCTGACTCACAATGAAATGATTGACATTGAACAGCTCCTTCAGTTGCATCATGGGTAAATCAACCTCTAAGCCGCCATCAATCCATCCACGTGCAGATGTACCAGAACCTTCCGCAGGATCCAAATTAAAGGGTGGATGGTAAGGTACAATTTCTCCACTCCTATCTTTTGCCATTAGCTCCTGGGCTTCAAAAAGGCCAGGAAAGGCACAAGAAGCACTTACTGCACTCCATATGACAACATGAGGTGAAGTCAAGTAATTAAGGCACCTAGGTGGCTCATGCTTCCTTGGAGAGCAAACTGTTATCCCAAGAATTCTACCAGTCATATCATAAGCTTCTTGAAATGTAAGATTGCTTGTGAGGTGTCTTAGCATCCATTGCAAGTACCTGATATCATGAACAGCCCCTTGTCTCATGACCCTCCCAACAATTGTAAAAATTCCACCCAGCTGATCGTAAAACTTCATTGAGCGCCAAGTGTCCTCAAAGAAACTTTGCAGCTCAGGCCATGATCTAGTGGCAACAATAGCACACATAATGGATCCAACGCTAGAACCAGCAATTATCCTGGGTAAAAGCCTATGTTCTACTAGTGTTTTAACTACACCAATATGAAATGCTCCAAGGGAAGCACCCCCACTTAAAAGCAAAGCAGTTCTACCAAATGCATGCCTTGTTTCATGCATAAAAGCAAGCTTCTCGTCCAATGAGAGCTCCTCCGAATCCAAGTCACAAACCATTCTCAACTGAGTCGAGACCTCATCAATGTATTCCTGGATGAGTTTAGGCACGTGAAGCCTACCTTTATGAAGCTCAGGATTACACATATTACCAAGATTTCTGATAAGATCAGCTCTCATGCAAAAGATTATATCTCTAAGAGATCCATCTTGGCGACGGTGTCGGAGTTCCTGAAGCTTGTTTCTCACAAGTTCCTCATCATAAAAATCCGATTCACTCATCTTTGGGGTCTCTTTATCAAGCATCTTAGCAGCATGAGCCCACTCTTCATATGTCAATGCAGCACTCATCATATTTCTCCAAAATTTCCTTCTGTAAACCATTTCAGCCCTCAATTTTACATTTGTGTAACGTTTCAACAAAAGAGCAATAACTGTCACCAATGCCAATATCCCTTGTGGATTTCGGGGATGCAACCATGATATCAAGGGTGCAAAGAAGTCCTTACATCTATAGATGAAATGCAACAATACGTGAAAGATTTGATGCCTGAAACGTTTTATTGACTTACAGAACAGGATCCTAAAAGCAATTGTTCGTCCAATGATTGTTGAAGGACCAATTGAAAATGAATCAACATTGGCCTCGTTACTTATATCCATTGCTAGTTTACGATGAGAAGTTTTATGTTGGGATAATTTAGGCAACAGAGCGAACAACAAATAAGGAAACAGAGAATGTTGATTTAGGTGGTCAGCGGACAACAAATTTTCGAGAATGGAATGAAGAAATAAGACAAGAAAGAGGAATATAGACAGTATTGGCTTTGTTTTGCACCAAAGAACAAAAAAAAAGAGAAAGTGAGCTTAATGGATTTGTTCACAAACTTGAATTCGGTATCACTTAAGATCAAATATAAAACAAGTCAAAGAAAACCCCCACAACTCTAATTAGGAACAAGAACCCATTTCTCTTAATATCTAAGAAAACAAATCAAAGAACACCCAGATTTCTAAATCTCATCACCAACAGAAGAATCAAAGAATCAGCTCGGTTTACCTTTTCCCACAGGAATCTAAACAAAACCCAAAAACCCAAAAAGCCTCTAAGACGACTTTAATCTCACATTCACAACCATAACAAACCAGTTAGAAACAAAGGGTTTTCCTTTGGCAATCTAAAGTTTTCACTCAGTAACCAAAGAAAACCCAAAAGAAGCAGATATATTCCCGAGAAGTAATATAATGAAGCAGTTGCTAAATAAAACAGCAAAGCGAAATTACGGGGAAAGGATGGGATCTCTGAAGAGACAATGATACCGATATGAACGAAGATCTTGGATAAAGCCGGTGAAGATTGTATGAATATGTAATAATAGTACGCTAGAGATAAGGGAAATAAAGAAGACTTTTTTGGAAATAAGATCAGATTCTGATTGTCGGCCGCCTTTTTAATTACTATTTATAGACTATAAAAGACGATACTATATAGGCACTTGAAAGGAAATTCCGATGCTTTTAGAGTCTAGGGAACTTAGCTATGTATTTCGTGAACTGATTTGCATAAAACACGCTGGTTTTCTTGCTTTTTCTTGCAAGGAAGAACCACTATTTTTTTACTAGAATTTTTTTAATGTTTTCTTTTTTGTTTTGTACTGATTTTCCCTTGAATCATAGAAAGGAAAATTAAAAAATAGTTTAGAATTTTGTATTTAGTGGAAAATAAAAATGACAAATAATTAATTTTTTGACAAAAAATTTTATTATTGTTGTTGAAGCAACCATAGCATTAAATAGCTTATTGTATTTATTACAACTACAACGTTGATCTCAAAGCTCAACATTGAAGCCATGGTCCTACAATATCGGCAACGAATAAAATATGTCTTTTCTATTTTGTAATTATTAAAATTTTAGAGATGTAACCTTATGGGGAAAATTTTTTTTTAATACGTAAAACTAAAAAATAGTAAATTATATGTTTAATTTCTTTGGTTTTTTATAAAAAAATAATATTCAAATTTTATATTAAAATATTTTAAAATTTTATTATGATATATATTAAAATTTAAATATAAAATTATAAAATTGATAAAAATTTTAAAATTTTAAAATTAAAATAAATAATATTTCATAGATTAAGTGTAAATTTTTACACAAAATGTAATTAAAATGAAATATTTACGAAATATTTGTTAATACAAATGAAAATTTTTTATTAATTTCATTATTTTTGTTTAAAATTAATAAATTTTAAAATATAATGATAATTTTAATAAAATTAAAATATAATGATAAATTTAACAATTAATTCACAATAAAATAATAAATTTAATCAACCCCATTTATAAGAGAACACCGCTCCACTCCTTTCATCTTTTTAACTTGCTAGAAAAGAATTGTACGATTATTGTTCCACTTAAATATTTTTGTTTTTACTAAGCTTAGTGTACCCAAAATTTGAAAATTAAACAATGAGATTATAATTAAAAAGTTTTCCTTTACACAAAATTAAAAATAATAAAATTAATACAACTTAATAATTCTATAAATTGATATTTAAAACCCTCATTATTAATGTATAAAAATAAAATACTGTATATAATTTATTGATACAATATTAAATTTTTAATTTTAATAATTAAATTTTAATTTAGGATAAATTTAAATATAAAATTAAAAGTAAAATACTTTCCATTAGAGATGATAACGGTTTACATTGGATTAAATTTAATTCAAATTTTTTAGATAACGTATAAAATTATGAATTTTTAAAATGTGATTCAAATTTAAACTAAACTTTCATATGATTTGATCCGATCCAAACAAAATTTTATGATTCAATTTCGTTCATCAATTTTTTAAAATTTAATTTTTCAAGTTTTTATATATTATTTTAACATGATTTTTCATATATGTAAATAGATTTAAATATAAAATAATTATTTTTATTTAATAAAAATTTAAAATGTATATAAAATTGATAAAAATATATAATTTGCATCATAATATATAGATTCATAGACTTACAGCTAGACATAGATTTTAAGAGTCACTACCAATTTTTTTTTTATTTAGGTGTGATTGACTACATGACTGAATCTATCCCATTTAAACAGAAGTTTCAAAATCAATTTATGTATTTTTAAATAGTAGATTCTGATCTACGAAACTAAAGTTCAGATTCGAGCATATGATTAGCATGAGGAAGGTTATAGCACCCTCACAACACTTATTTAAAAGATAGTACTATTTTGATTTTAAGTTATCCAAGCCTTAAAATATATTTATAAGTTATCAAATAAATTTAATATTAAAATTTTCTTTAAACTATTCCAATATGTTCGTAACAATTTAAGAATATTGTTTAACTTAAGAGTATTTAATGAGAGTATTTGTCACGCTTTAAAGAGGTTCCGTCATCGATTCATTTAATTTTACTTACAGATGTAAATTTTTATAAGCCGAGTTTATAGTCAGAAATATCCTCTAATATGTTAGTAAAATTCTTTGTCAATGATTATTCTCTAATTTATTAGTAAGATTTTATGAAAAAAGATTTTTTTTATTTTTTTATTTTTTTTTTGAACTTGATCTTTTTTAAAAAAAATTATAAGATTTTTTAATATGCTTATAAAACCTTATTTTGAAAATAAAACATTGACCATCCAATCTATTGGTAAAACTTTTTCTCACAAAAATTATTATTATTATTATTATTATTATTATTATTATTATTATGAAAAAAATTTAAAATTTATAAGGTTTTCCATTATGTTGGTGAAACTTTATTTTTTAAAAAAAATAAAATGATAACCCTCCAGTAAGGCTTTTTTTTATTTAACAATGATTTTATAAAAGTATTTTTAAAAAAAATAAGTAAATGAATAAATAAATAAATAGATAAATAAAACAAATAAATATGATAAGCATATAAAAAATACTTAGAGTCAGCTAGGTTTAGTGGTTGAAGAATGCAACTGCAGGCACAGGGACCAGTGCGACTTGGCTCAAGCAAAAAAGAGTCACAGGTCAAAAATCAGGTCATGTGGGTATAGGTCACCCTTTTAAAAGTACACAGATCCTAGTTAAGTGAAATGGTGCATTTTGATAACCTTTAAAAGTCAAATTTCTTCTTTCTTCCCCTAGATTTCATATTTTTATTCTTTCTCTAACTTTAATTTTCTTTGTTCTCTTTCTACAACTTCAAACAATGCCCAAAAGCTAGTAAAAAAATTTCCAAAAACTAGTGGGATTCTTAACGCCAATAGTCAAAAACTTCAACTCTTTGCCAAAAAATTCAAATAATTTTTTAGAATTTCAGAATAACTTTTTCAGAAACTTGAATCCAAAACTAGAAATATCTAGAAATTAAAGCCCAACAGAAACTCACCCAAACAAAATATCAAGCCCCAATTCCATAAATCCCAAAAAACCAAATCAAACCTAAAATCCCTGAACCTAGAAAATTTTCTCTTTTCTCTATATAGTTTCAGTATAATCTCTGTTTGTATTTATAGGTTTAAGCATGATTTATAGGAATTTTTTTACAAAAATTTTAGGGATTTGTCATTGATTATCTACTAGATTCGATTATGGCTTGATTTGCTTTAATACTTGCCCTAATCTCATTTGATTTAGTTTCCAATTTTAATCAACCTTGATTTTTAGATTGAAATCTCTAGAAAATTTTTTTATTTTTCTTTCCTTTTAATTTATTTTTTTAGTTTAGTTTTGATTAAAAAATAAACAAACAAATAAAATAAAAACAAAAATAAATGCCTGTTAGGCCAAATCTCACATCAAAGTAAACATATATTGGGCTCAAAGCCTAAACAAAATAAGGCTATCTACTGGGCGCTAAACACAAACCAAAATAAAATTGTACTTTGGGCTCAAATCACAAATACTGACTTAAATAAGTCCATTCAAAGCCTAAAAGACCCAATAAACGTTTCCAAAACCTAATAATCTCGACAAAATTAAAATCGAGAATTTGGATGCATGCCCCAAACAAAATAGAGTGTCTATTGTTACCCCTATTTGCATATTCTTATGAAACAGAAATAATACAAAAACATAAACAACCATTGAGTCTAATTCAACTTAAGCAATTTTAAAAGAATCCTTTAAATAGAGGCATGCAATTTTTAAAAAAAAATTAAAAAAATCCTCGACACAGAGGCATAAAGCTTAAAAACTCCAATAACTTATGTAAACAAAGATTCAACAAAATAAACTCCTTTATACACAGGCAAACAACTTTAAATTAAGAAATAGGCTCTTCTACACAAAGGTTAAACAATTTTAAAATATGAAATAAGCTTCTCTATATAGAGGCTAAACAACCTTAAATGGAAATAGGCTCCCCTACATAGAGGCTAAACAACTTTAAAAACTTTAATCAAGAAATGCCAAAAGACATCAATTTTACTCAAGTTCAAAAAAATCAAAATTTTTAGCTTGAAATCCAAAGATTCATAATTTGAAAATTCAAAGATTCGTTTCAAAACTTTAAAGATTCGCAATCCGTAATAGAAATTGAAAGATTCCAAGACTCCAAGTTTCACAAAAAAAAAAATTCACAAAGATTTCAAATTTTGTAAAAATTCAAGATTCGCAAAGGTTTTAGTTTTGTAAAAATTTTAAAATTCGCAAAAATTTCAAGTTTTGCAAAAGTTTCAAATTTGCAAAGGTTTTAGTTTTGCAAAGAATTTCAGATTTGTAAGAATTTTCATATTTGCAAGAATGGAAGATTCGCAAGAATTTCAAGTTTACAAAAATTTTCAAATTTGTAAGAATGGAAGATTCATAAGGTTTTTAAGTTTGCAAGAACTCATATTCGTAAGAATGAAAGATTCACAAGGTTTTTAGATTAGCAAAAATTTTAAAATTTGTAAGAATTTCATATTCACAAAAATTTAAAGATTCGCAAGAATTTTAAGTTTACAAAAATTTTAAGTTTCCAAGAATTTTCAATTCGTAAGAACTTTAGATTCGTAAGAACTTCAGGTTCGCAAAAGTTTTAGTTTTGCAAGAACCTCAGATTTGCAATAATTTTAGGTTTGTAAAAGTTTTAATTTTGCAAGAATTTAAAGATTCGCAAGAACTTTAGATTCATAAGAATTTAAACTTCATCATTACCAAAATTTCTAAATTCAAAAATTCACATTCAAAAGATTTTTATTAGTGATTCACATCCAAAATTCAAAGTTTCGTATTTGAAAATTTTATGGATTTACATTAAAAATTTCAAGGCTCACCTCTATAATTCAAAAATTCTCACTTGAAAATTTTCGAGATTCACACCCAAAAATTAAAGATTTTTATTCAAAAAATTTTAGTAGTTCACATATGAAATTTCAATGATTCTCATTTGAATTAGGGTTTCAAATCTAAACTTTCAATGATTCTCATTAAAAACTTTATGGTTTCCTTTCCAAAATTTCAAAAGTTCTTTTTTAAAATCTTTTTAGCTTCACATCCTAAATTTTAAAGATTCAAGTTTTAAATATTCCTATTCGAATAACTTTAGTGATTATGTCTAGAGGTCTTATAAATCATGAGTATTTTTTGAAAAATAGCTCATTTAAACAAAGACTCTATAACTTTAAAAGTTTAAAAAGTTTTTCTTATAAAAAAAAAAACTCATCATGAAAAATCTTCTTCATTCGAGGATTCAAAAGTAAAAAATTTTCTTCAATCAAAGTCAAATTCTTATATGCAATAAATGTCTAATAATAATGCAAATGCCTTCTAAATTATGCAACAATCCATATTCTCACTAAATGATGAAAATGCATGCCTTAATCAATAATACAAATGCCATACCATGATTTAAATGTTCACTACATAATGCAAATGCATGCCCCAACTATGATGCAAATACAATTATTAAATTTCAATTGTGGTAATAAGGTCTTAAGACTTTACCATCTCACATATTTTTTTTTAGCTTCTTAGCACTAATAATCTCAAAATAAATTTTGTCAATTGATCCATGTTAGCTTCCTATTTAGTCTCCACTCACAGGTTATATTGATCAATCCATCGCTGAGTCACCTCATTTGCCCTTTTTAAATTATCTTCTCAGGCTTCTTTCACTTTTTTTATTTTGGATTTCTTTCAAAAGAATAAAAACTCTTTTAGAAACACTGTCATTCACTTATTTATTATCATTCTAATTCATTACAAATATGATACATTTTCTCAATTCATTCAAGGGACGCAAACTTGATAAAGAATAAGAAAAATGAGTATTTATCATCGAAAGAAAATTTGGTCAATGACAAATCAAATATGGATAAAAGCAAAATAGTATGGCTATTTAAATGAGATGTTAACATCTAGAATAATGACTATTTAGACAATTTGAATTATAACTTAGAATTCTTTCTTAAAAATACATTCTCTCAATATCTTTGATCTTTGAACCAATCATCATCCATATTCCTAAGATCCTTAAATGAAGTTGTTTTCTTGAGTCTATATATATTTTTCTTACTTAAACCACCCTTTCGGATTTTCAATTTAAATCTTTCTTTTTTTTTTCATTTTTTTGCATATCTTTTTCTCATTTTTTCTTCTCATTTTCCTTTTCTTTTGATCCATCAGTAACACTTTGATCAAAATATCAAACAATTCAATAGTAAATCTACTTTAGTTTAATTCATGATTCTCTAATTTAAGTATTCACATTCAACCAAAATGAACTTTTAAATGACGTAACGTAAGCTATAGTGAGGGGTTATGAAAGAAATGGATAAAACATGCCCAAATTATATTTTAAAGATAATCAAATCAATGATCATTGCTTTTCATAAAGAGCATCTTAATATTTTACCCCACCAATTTTTTTGCTTTTTTTTTTCATTTTTGCACTTTTCATCATTTTTAAAGAAAATTTTGAGCACAAAAGGCTTGATCCTTGGTTAAGGTTTCTTAAAAAAAATTTTAATAAATTCAAATAGGATAGCAAAGGATAATTTTATGCCTTGAGTGAATGATAAAACAAAGATGGTCATTTCTTATGTCAAACATAAATACTATTAATGAAGAACATTCATTGACTAAAAACAAAGATCACATTCTGTATCAATTTCATTTTTTAGTGAGCGAAATTCTTTACCAGATTTATCTTTTTTTATTCCAGTAATCTCAATAATGAACAATCTTAATTTATCAACATAAATGATATTTTCAAAATCAAATCCTAAATTGTTATCATTACTATTTGAACATTCATTATTTGAAATTTGAAAATAAATATAGAAAAAATGTAAAAAGATAAAAGTATAAAATGATGATTCATATGAAAAAGAAAATGTCCTGAAAATACATCATATTTGCCACTTTTACTGAATGATGAAAAATAAAATTAAATCCTAGTACAATAAAAGAAGTTTATTATTTCAAAAAAATCTTAAAATGACAAGCAATTTCAATCAGTCTTTTCATATCTTTCCTAAAATTATGCCTCTGGGTGATCAAGTAAATGTCCTTTGTGTATATTCAACTTTTTTAATTTGTTAAAACTCACTGAGTTTGCTCTAATCAAACTTTTCACTTTATTCTTGAAAGTAGGATAGATTTCTATAGAGTGACTTACATTTTTATTATGGTAATCACATGCGACATTAACATTATACCATTTGAGATAGAGTGGCTTCAATGGTTTCAAAAGAACTAAGGATATCAGGTCATTCTTGATCAATTCTAGGAATAGCTCAGTATAGATTATGGGGATAAGATCAATACGGGCTCTCTCTTGGTTGCTCATAGATCTTCTCAAACCATTTGCTTAACTATTAAGTTTTTAAACTGGTGAAATGACACAATTAGACCCATATGCAAATGCTTGAAAGGTTGGTTGATAAGGGCTTAAGTAGATTTTTTCATGATTGGGTAATGAGGTTGGTAAGGAAATTATGCAATATTATTGATTGTAGGGTAGTAAGCAAAATGAACAAGTGATGGATATGGAGTATAATCTCTGAATTGTTGTCCCTCAAAACTCATAACTTGGGCTTTAGCTTCTTTCTTCTTAGGCATCCTTTCTTTTTTGGTACTGTTAGCCTTTTTTTCTTAAGCTTGTCACTCTTTATGGTATTTTTAATAATCTTCCTGAAATCACCATATCAATAAAGTTTTTTATTATGTTCCATATCATCTTTTCATAATACGATGCCTTCAAGGTTTAATGAATAAGATAATTATTTTTTCTCAGTCAAAAGAGGTTAAACTTAAGTAGCTATATCCTTTCATCATTGGGCATGTTTTTTAAAAGACTTTGTTGCCTTTTCTTTCATGCTTTATAAAAAAGACAATCAAGAGTCAAGTCAATAATATGACAGTACTTATTAATAAATACCCAAGTGAGCTTATTCTAAGAGTGGATGCAAGTTTGATCTAACTGAACATACTACTTTACAATTGAACCAGTAAGACTGTTTTAAAACATATGCATGAATAACTTTTTATCACTAGTATAGGCAATCATATTTCAATAGTATATAGTGACATGTGTGATAAGATATTTAGTGCCATTGTACTTTTCAAACTCAAAGATCTTAAATTTTAGTGGAATTACAACATTTAAAACCAACTAGAGGTCAGCTACATCCATGAAACTATAAAAATCAATACCTTCCATAACTCACAATCTTTCATCGAGCATGTTCATCTTGTAATCAACTTTAGATTTCTCTAAAATTTTAACCACCTTTAATTTTAACTTTTCATTCTTCTTAAGGTCATCTACGTTTAGGATCAGGATTGGCTTTACTACCTTTTCTGTTAAGACAAAATTAACAAAACTTTAAAGTTGCCCTTGAGTTGGTGTAGATGGCATTCCTGTGTAAGTATACCTTGCAGAAAATATGAATTAATGTGATAAAGTGCCTTGAGTGGGTTAGGCCTGATGTAGGCCATAATTAGAAGCATACAAAGGGTCAATAATATCCTACAACGGATGGTCTTTAGGTCTAGCATCTTTTTTTACAATATTTTTTTTATTCAACTTGCTTAATGCTTTAATGATTTTGTTCAACTCTCTTTTAATTTTCTTTTAAACCCTTTTCCAACTTCTCAACACGGCTTGTATTATCTTACTCCATTCTTCTAACTTGGGCTCGGGTGTTATACTTATGGTAAGTTGGTTGAGCTATCTTTAAATCTTAATTTATCAAAACTAGGATGCATTTTTAAAATGACATTCATGAAACCATCCAATTATGCATGAGAATAAATGCAGGAATGCATGAATACAATAAGAAATTTTATCACATAACAATTGTTAACAAAAAAAATCTTTATTGAATTTAAAATTATTTCTACCCAAATCTAATATTATACCTATAAAAAGTTTAAAATTTATAAGGAAAGGAAATCCTAATTTGTCAATGTTGACTTTGCACTTCATTAAGGAAATCTAGCAGTTCTTGGCCATATACTCTCACTGGTGGCACCTTTGTCTTTCATTCTTCAACCCTTTTCTACCATGTCCTTAGCTTTGTAAGCAATAACAATGATTTGATCAAGTAGAGACTCTGACTGGTCATGTTTTCCCACATATGTTTCCTTTATTTACTCACATTCTTCATTCACAACCCTTATTTGTGTTTCAATTTTAACCACCACTCTATTCAGCATTTAGATGTGCCTTTGCACCTTAAAGAATGCCTTATCACTTTCTTGTAACTTCATTTGTAACTATCCATTTTCTTTCAAAAGTTAGGCCAACTCTCGATTGGTAGATAACCAGGTTGTGTTCAAGTTAGCAAACAGACTCTTCCATTCATCTTTTTCTTGTTCAAGTACTTAAATTTCCCTTTTTAGCCTTTTGTTTGCAAGTTTCTATTCTTTGAACTCCTTTTTTCACGCTAGTAGAGGACTTTGTTAAGCTTTTCATAGATGTAATTAAGATTTTTTTTGTTAAAATTATTTTATAGCAGTTACTACTTATGATAAACCTAATGATATGAATGTATGCATAGTAAAAAAAAAAAGGGCTAATAGACATATAATATAACAAGAACAATATGTAAATATAAAGAACAACATAAAGGGTTAGTATTTATACAAAAAAAAAAAAAACAATGCATAAATTTACAAGTAGAATAAATTTATCATCATATGTCCTGTTTAGGAATTTTAATATAAGGGAAGGTATGGCTTTAACTTAGGTTCGGATCTTTAGGATTTATTTACATATTAGGTTCAAAGGTTAAACAATTTAAGAGCTCCCAAATTGTTTCTTGCATCATTATCCATTATAGACTAGTAAAGGCACCCAAATCCTTACCTATCATAGGTTACAAGTGAAAAAGATTTAATTTGAGTGAGAATATTTCACTAGCCCATGCAGAGACATGAAATCTCATAAAGGATAGGTACTTTACTAGCTCTTAAGGGATGAAACTTAGGTGTAGAACTTATGTTATACATGTGTATATGAATGATAAATATGAAAATAAATAAATAAATAAATAAAATACAAACAATGAGAAAATTTCTTAAATTTATTAAGTTAAGCTTAGATAACAAGAAAATATTTATTGGCCTGACTCTCGATCCCCTCAGTGGAGTCGTCAAACTGTTATCACGTATAGATCCATAGACCTACCTCTAAATATTGACTTTTGGAGTCACTACTAATCTTTTTTTGTTTAAGTGTGATTGGTCACCTGATTGAATCTGTCCCATTTAAAAAGGAGTCTCAAGATTAATTTAGGTATTTCTAAATAGTAGATTTTTGTTCACAAAACTAAAGTTTAGGTTTGAAAGTAAGATTACGCGTGAGAAAGATTATAGTACTCTTACAATGCCTAACTAAAAGATGATTTCCAGTTTAATTTCAAGTTATTCAAGCTTTAAAATATATTTATAATTTATCAAATAATTTTAATATTGAAAATTTTTCTTAAATTACTCCAATATGTTGGTAATAATTTAAGAATATTTTTTCACTTCAAAAGTATTCAAAGAAATTATTTATCACGCTATGAAGAGACTCTACCTTTAGATTCAATTAATTTTGCTTACAGAAGTAAATTTCCATAAACTAAGTTTAGAGTCAGAAATATCCTTCAATATATTTGTAAGATTTTCTATCAAAGATTATCTTCCAATATGTTGGTAGGATTTTATGAAAAAAAAATAAAAAATATTATTTTATTATTTTATTTTTCAAAACTTGATCTTTTAAAAAAAATTATAAGACTTTTCAATATGTTGGTAAAACTTTATTTTGAAAATAAAATATAGGCTATTCAGTCTGTAGGTAAGGCTTTTTCTCACAAAAATTATTATTATTATTATTATGAAAAAAATTTTAAAATTTATAAGATTTTCCAATATATTAGTAAAATCTTATTTTTTAAACAAAAAAAATGATAGCCCTCCAATTTATTAGTAAGGCTTTTTTATTTAAATATAATTTTATAAAAGTATTTTTTTAAAAAAGTGAATGAATAAATAAATAAGTAAATAAAACAAATAAATAAGACAAGAATATAAAAAATACTTAGAGTCAGCTTGGCTTTGTGGCTGAAGAATGCAGCTGCAAGGATAAGGATTAGCGCGACCCAACACTTGGCTAGGGCATGGCTCAGCTCAGAGGAAAAAAGGGTCGCGGGTCAGAAACCAGGTTGCACAGGTATTGGGTTGCCTTTTTAAAAACACGCAGATTCTAGTTAAGTGAAGCAGTGCATTTTAATGGCCCTTAAAATTTAAATTTCTTCTTTCTTCCCTTAGATTTTATATTTTTATTTTGTCTCTAACTTTAATTTTCTCTGTTCTCTATTTACAACTTCACACGATAACCAGAAGCTGACGAAAAACTTTTAAAAACTAGTGGGATTCTTGATGCTGATTGCTAGAAACTTCAACTCCTAGCAAAAAATGTGAAGAATTTTTCAGAATTCTAAAAAAACTTCTCCAAAAACTTGAATCCATACTAGAAATCCCTAGAAATTAAAGCCCAACAAAAATTCACCCAAACAAAATATTAAGCCCCAATTCCAGAAATCCCAAAAACCAAATCAAATGCAAAATCCCTGAACCTAAAAATTTTTCTTTTTGCTCTGTATAGTTTTTATATAATCTCAATCTATCTTTGTGGGTTTGAGCATGATATATAGGATTTTTTAATAAAAATTTTAGGGATTTGTCATTGATTATTTGTTAGATTCGATCATGTCTTGATTCTTGGTGTTTTAATACTTGCCCTAATCTTATTTGATTTGGTTTTCAATTTTGATCAGCCTTGATTTTTGGATCGAAATCTCTAAAAAAAATTTTGATTTTCCTTTCCTTTTAATTTATTTTTTTAGTTTAGTTTTTATTAAAAGATAAACAAACATATAAAATAAAAATAAAATACATGTTAGGCTAAAGCCCACATCAAAGTAAACATATATTGGGCTCAACACCTGAACAAGATAAGGCTATTTACTGGACACCATGCTCGAACCAAAATAAAACTGTATGTTGGGCTCAAAGCCTATATACTGACCGAGATAAGTCCATTCAAAGCCCAAAAAACACAATAAAAGCTTTCAAAGCCTGACAAAATTGAACCCGAGAATTTGGATGTATGCCCTAGACAAAATGGGGTGTCTATAATTCAGTTCAATTAATTTCTTTTATTTTTCATTTCTTAATTCCAAATTCGATTCGAATTTAATATGTATATTTAATATCCGAATTTAATCCAAATCAAATAAAAAAATCTAATTCAATAAATCGATTTTCAATATTTTTTATTTTTTTCTCATCCATACTTTTCATAGACCTACCAAGCAAGTATCAAGTTACTCAAAAATTTTAAGTTAAAATTATCAAGTAATTTTTTAAAAAAACTTCTAGATATTTTATTTTTTTACAAAAGAAAAATGGGTAAACTTCATAAATATACCATGTGATTAAGGCTAAAATGAAAGTACCCCTAAAGTTTAAAATGTGACACATAACTATCTTATTATTTGTTTTATTATTTTTTTGCTAAAATCGTTACTTTTACCATTTATTTTTTTTATTTTTTCTTTTTCTTCATCTCAATTCATATTTTATCTCTAAAATCAAATCAATTCTCTCTCTAACCAAACCAAACCCCCTGAGCATTCTTCAACTTTTCTCTAGTAGCTTTAAACTCAAGAACAAAACCTATAAATCAGTTAATCACCACTTGCTTTGCCACTAATCATTGGCTTTAGCCTCTTTTCTCCTCTGTGTAGCACTATTCTTCAATTTCCTTATATGCCTACTACTATAAAAGCTCAATATCTAATAAAAGCTACCGTTACTTTCTTTTTTATTTAAACACTCCAAGACATAGACGAAAATTTAAAACTTTTCAAATTGTTCCTGTTACTGTTCATCACTCAAAAACCTTAAAAGAATATTTTTTATTCTATTTCAAAACCCCAAAAAGAAGAACCCCACAACTGAAAACTCTTATAATAAAAACTTTTTATTTTGTTTTCTTTTTTTTTGTGGTGTAACGAAAATTTTTTATTTTGTTTTTGATTTTTTCTGTGGATGTTTTGCTACTAATTTATGTGTCTATGATTGCTTACTGGTGGGTGATTGTTGATTTTACACTACAAAATAAGTTTTTTTTGTCTAATTAATTGCTAATTCTTGGTTCACTGATTGTTGATCTATGTTGAGGTTTTGTTTGTGAATTCTTTACTGTTTATTTTATGGATTTTGGCTCTAAATTGCTTACTAATTTTTTTTTTTTGTTATTGAATTCGAATGAGTACTGATTGCTTAATTGCTTGAGATTACTCGTTCTCTAAACTTGTTCTCTTTTAGTTCTATATTTGTCTATGTTTTGCCCCTATTTGTTTAATCATTTAGGTTTTGTTAAATCAAAAACATTGTTTAATAAGAATGACTTTAACTGAGTTTTTGGATTGACAAATTTATTCTCTCTCTTTAAAACTAAACAAATTCTCTAAAACTAAATCAAACTAAATTGTTAGAGAAAGAATTGATTTGATTTAGAGAGAACGAATTTTTAGTGAAAAAATATGAATTGAGATAAAAAAAAAAGAAAAAAAGTAAAAAAAAAGTAACGATTTTGATAAAAAATAAAATAAATTATAAAATAATTAAATATTATATTTTTATTTTGATGTTAATCACAAAGTATATTTACGAAATTTACTTAAATTTTGAATAGTAAGTTGTCACGTGGTCTAAATTGTTGTTGAATTATTGAGCGAGAAGTATAACCGGCAAGAGAACGTGGCATCGAAATCTTCGTCATCATTCTCTTACTTTGCGTGGCAAATTTACAACTTCACGTTTCTTTCATATGTAAGAATAAAAAAATAATACAGTGACAGTAATAAATAGGCATTCATTAAAGTTAATTAAAATATTACTTCTATTTAGTGCATTATTAAATATATTCTCACTACAACAATCATTTTATTAAGTGAATTAATAAACATTTTTTTAACATTTCTCAATATAAAAACATCTTTAAATGAATAAGAAAAAATTCTCAATCATTTCGCTGCAAAATATATTTATTTCTTAAAAAATAATAATATTGTGAGTCTTAGGCCTTATTTCATAAATTATTGAAAATTTTCATTACATTAAAAAATAAAAATATTTTAATATTTTAATAGCACATTTTAAAATTCACTTAAAAAATTCTCAGTAAAAAAGTACTGAATAAAATGTTAAAGCTCAATATTAAAGCCATGGTCCTACAATATCGGCAAGGAATAAAATGTCTTTCTTATTTTGTAATTATTAAAATTTTAGAGATGTGACCTTATGGGAGTATGGACGGATTCATGGAGGAGGCATTTGGGGCAATTGGCCACTGATATTTTAAAAATTAATTTTAATCGTTATAAAGTTATTTAAAATTTAATAATTTTTGTATTTTATTCTCATTAAAATATCAAAAAATAAGCAAAATTTTTATAAATAAATTCAAAAAAAAAATTTAGACTCATTAATTGTAAAAGAAATCTTTTAATGTGAGTTTTTTATAATGATAAATTAAATATTAATTCATAATAGAATAATAAATTTAATCTTAACCCCATTTATAAAACAATATCGCTCCACTCCTTTCATCTTTTTAACTTAATAGAAAAGAATTGTACGATTATTGTTTCACATTTGTTGTCACTAAGCTTAGTGTACCTAAATTTTGAAAATTAAACAATGAGATTATAATTTAAAAGTTTTCCTTTACACATAATTAAAAACAATATATTAGTACAACTTAATAATTCTATAAATTGAAATTTAAAACCCTCACTATTAATGTAAAAAACTAATACTTTATATAATCTATTGGTACAATGTTAAATTTTTAATTTTAATAATTAAATTTTAATTTGTAATAAATTTAAATAAAAAATAAAAAATACTTTCCATAAGGGATAA
Source organism: Durio zibethinus (assembly GCF_002303985.1). Next base: position 7,040,277 of record NW_019168481.1, on the reverse strand, counting down.
TAATGATTCAGATCGAATCAAATTTAATTTAGATTTTTCAAATAAAGTATTCAAAATTTTCAAATAATGTATAAAATTATAAACTTTTAAAATTCAATTCGAATTTGAATTTAATTTTCATACGATTCGATCCAATTTAAACCAAATCATATGATCTAGTTTAGTTTATTGATTTTTAAATTTTAAATTTTTAAATTTTTAAATATTATTTTAATATAATTTTTAACATATTTAAATAAATTTAGGTATAAAATAATTATTTTTATTTTATAAAAAATTTATATATAATTTAATTCATTTCATTTTTTTTTTACTTTTTCATCTAAATTTGATCAAAACTTAATATTTATATTTATATTTAATATCTAAATTTATTCTAAAACAAATAAAAAATTTCAAATCTTAACTAAATACTATAATTTTGAATTAATTTTTTATTTTTTTAATCCATACTTTTCATAGCCTATCGAGCACGTATAAAGTTATTCAAAAATCTATATAAATATATAAAAGCAATCCCCAAATTAGGATTATTCACCAAAGAGTTCTAATTTTGCGCTACGTGTTACGCAACAATTAGGTCTTCATTTAAGGACTTTTTTATTTTGGCATTATCTTGCTATGGAAAAAGAAAAGAGAGGAGAAAAAGAGAATTCCAGATCTAGAGATGGGAGATACTACAAACTCTAAAGATAAACAAAAAAAATAAGTAAAGTGGAAAGAAGGGAGAAAAATGAAAAGAAAGAAAGAAAGGTCGTGAGATGAGAAAAGATAGCTTACTACCAAAGGTTTTCTCAGATTCACCACTACCATTTAAGCTAGTTTCAAAAGATAAACTAATCAAATGGGTTTAAATTCAATATGGGTTTCATTATTTTTGCCAAATTTGCATTAATATGCTTTGATGTTCTTGCATGGTTTTTTTTCTTTTCCTTATATTGACATAGAAGACGGGTTGGTGAATAAGTGAAAATTGTCTGATTTTTTTTTTTTTTGCATTTTATTACTCTCAGGAAGTTGATTTATTAGCTAGATCTCTTTTATTTCTTTTCCAAATGCTTTTTTTTTTATTGAATAGTTTTCATTTCTATGATGAGATCATGTTTTTCTATCTGTGCTTTGGGTTATCCTTTGTAAGCCTCTCTTATCATGGTTTATAGCATTGATATTTAGAAATTTTTTGTTAGTTTTTCTACTTCCATTGGTGTAACTTTACTATTTTGTTTTGGCATTTCATATTGATGATATATGTTTTAACTTTATTATTAGATTCACGATCATTTAAGATAACATTTCTTTACTCTTAACAGGTGTTCTTCCATTCAGGCAATTGAGGCTAATTCAAACTCTGACACCACAAAATTAGTTACCTACTGGGTTATCTTTTCACTGATCTCCATGTTTCAATATTCTTTCATGGGGATGTTTTAATGGTAATCTTCCTACTCAGTAATACATGCAATTCTATTTAGTGTACCTAAAATTTATAAAATATATAAAAGTGATCCCTTAACATTGCTTGAGAGAACACGTAATCAATGTTAATAAAACTAATTAAGGGATAATTTTGGGAAAGAAGCTTCTCCAAAAGCTTAAAGGAAAAAGATTCATTTTCTTCAAAAGTGTGAAAAATAAGATCAGTGGTAAAATTTCTTAATCATACAGTATGCAAAGTCATAGGATGTTTGTTCAAATATTTTTGCATCAAAGACAATCGCTCCCGTCCTCACATTGTCTCCTCATTTTCCAAATCCACCATATGTTTTTCAATTTTTTTTTGGTTTTCTTTTTCCTCTATTTTGTTCCTAAGAAAATCCAATACAAGAAACGCTTTCTTTCCTAGTCTTTTATATAACTAAAGAGAAGAAAAACTTAAATAAATTTTAGGATAATAAAAAGTTGATTTTGCATCTTTTTCTTGAAACTATTATATCAAACTGTTCCATGTTTTTCTTCTATTGGTAAACGATCTTGGTAGATAGCAGCAAATCCAAGGTGACATTATTCTGGCCTAAAATGTTAACAAATTTAGGTAAGCTTTCAACCCCTATCTCTCACTAGAATTTTTTTTTTTTGTCATGGGATTTTTCATTTCTTTATTTTTTTATCAAGTTTTTGTATTTGTAGTTTAGCTATTAGTATGAATTATTGAGTGTAGTAACAATATTAGGAATTTCAACAACATTCAATTTTCAAGGTTAACAAATATTAAATAATGGGCATTAGAGCAACTTTTGATGTCCATTATTGAACAAATTAACCAAGCAAAGAGAAAAAAAAAACCTCAAAATGAGGTTAAAATATGATTTAGCATTATTGATATATGAGACAAATTATAAGCCATGAATCAAGTCAAAGGTCATATTTGAGATGAAGTGAAAGGTTTAACTTGAAAGTAGTTGAAATTAAGTGTAGGATGATTGTGATACTAGTATAATAATCATCTACAAGTAAATAAGCTAAAGATTTTGGTTTTTGTTCCTTTATAAATGTTTTGATTATGGTTACTACAATAAGGATCTAATAAACTATCAGTAATTCCTTTGTACTTGATTGCAAATTGTTGCAACAATAACAATAACTGGTTCGCATTTTGCTACCACAACCTTGATGACAGCTATTATAAGATGGTTAGTACATATTCTATCTTCTTATCTATCATTGCTTAAGCTTTTGAAATTTGATTTGTTTACAAATTTCTCTATCATTGGAATGAATGTTAATTTGATGTGGAACTTTATGAGATTTTCAGGTCAAGTATAATATTTACTAAATTTCAATAGTTATGTTTTTGAATAATTTAGAAATCACAAATTCTCTAATTAAATGACAAATTGTAAAGTTCGATATGATTCCTATATCCTAATTTTTAGAAGTTGTGATAGACAATTTGGTACTCCAGAGATACAAAACTGAGCATAGTTGTTGTTCTTTGGGTGTTGGTGTTTATACTATCACTAACGTGAGTGTTAATATCAAAGGTTTCAGAGCCACCCTTATTGCAATTTGGAGTATTTCTTTATAGTAATATGTAAGTTATTAATTCATGTTCATATAAATTGAATCTTCTAATGTTCTAAATTGATGTATCTTTTTTAGAACTTATAATTTAGTTATTTTTTTATTTTTTTATTTATTTGTGCAGTATGTACATCACATTCAACGAAGGTATAGTCTTAATTCCTTTAACCTACTAGAACATACTATTCTTGCCCAAGTTGGAAACTATTGCTATTAGGTCCATTTCTAGATTATTGGTTGACAAACAAAAGAGTCGATGCCTATGACAATGTTTAATTAAAGGTTTCCATCTTATATCTGCAATTAGTGGACTATTTATATATTTATTATTGGTTATTTACATTGATTCTAATATTAAGAAATTTGATTATGTGATTGTGGACTTATTTTGCTTCCATTCAAGATAAGCTATATTTCTTTTTTTTTCAAAATGATTGACTCTTTGCATGAAATTGTTGGCACAAGATTGTTGAAAATTTTGCCATGATTTTAGTGTAGCATCTTCTACTTCACATGCTTTTGTACCTTAAAAATCTGTAGTTCTAAAGCTTAAAGAGCATGAATTGGCCAAAATCCATACAAAGGGTTGTACTTTTGGATAATATCAAGAAGGCTTATCAAAGGAATCCCAATTTGGCTAGCTTAGTTGTGGACCCCAAGTTTGCTAGAGAGATGGTTCAAAGGTAAGTAGCTAGGAAAAAAGTTATGGGGTTGGCTATCTCGATTGGGATTAGATATCAAGAATGTATGTTTTATTTGAAATTTTAGAAACTCATATGGTAAAAAATGTTGTTAAACATGGCATCGTTGGACAATCAACTATGCCATTTGGTATATCTGATAGAGAATGCTATCTTAAACCTTTAAGAGGGTCAAGAGTAAATGGCTTGGTTTATAGACTTCATTGGGTGGACATTGAGTACAAGTGTGCCCATTAAGTTTGCCCACGACACTATTAGTATAATACAAAATCATTACCCTGAAAGGTTGGCTATAGCATTTCTTTATAATCCCTAAGAATTTTTTAAGTATTTTGGAAGGTTTGAATTCTTTTCGCTTAACCAGATTCTAATTGTTAAATGAGTGCTGAATGTCTCTAGACTTGTGCTAAGGCATAATTGTGTTTAATAACGATTTAACAATGTGAAGAACAAGTTTTTTGAAACTAAATGACATAATATTGGTGCATTTAGCATTGTAAGTTAATTGTTGCTTTCGTTGATTTAATATATTAAACTTAATCAACTTGTTTTTTTTTTTTTTTCATTTTTGTAGATTGTTAAGTATTTTCTGGATTCTAAAACCTTCCAAAAGGTGAAGTTTGTGTACCCTAAGAATAAAGACAATATAGAGCTCATGAGATCATATTTTGATGAGGAAAATCTATTAACTAAATTTGGAGGAAAGGTAATACTGTTGGTAAGGTTATGTTTTTTAAGATTAGGTTGTATAGTTGATGATTCGAATTATTTTGTTTTTGGTGATATTTCTGTTGGTCATGTTTTTGGTAGAATTGTATGTTAGTTTTATTTATTTTAATGATTTTTTGTTATGTAATAAATTTGTTATTTGATTTATTTTCTTTGTTTCTAATTATAAGGTTTTATTTTTTTCAGGTATAGTTTGAGGTATTAGGTTTGAGTTTCATTTAAGTTTTTAAGTTGAAATTTTTTTTTTTTTGTTATTTTTTAGCGTTTTTGTGTATTAGCAAAATAGCAACATGTTAGTAGCCTATTTTTCAACAACAATGTAGCATAACAACAAGTTGGTAGTTCTTATTCTTTGGAAAACTTTACAACTTGAAAAACTTGCTAGCCTATTTTCTTTAATATGTGTTTGTTGATCACGTTGTTTTGGAAACCGTAATTAGAGCTAAGCCAAAGAAAGATGATACAAAAGAGGAAAAGTATGTATTTCTACTTATTAATTAGTAGATTTTATTTTTAGCTTTTGAAGTCTTATTATTTTTGTTGTTAATTGAAAATTTTTATTTTTCTTTTTTAATGATAAAAAGAATTGAACTATTTTTTTACCATATCTTCGGTATAACTAATTAGAAACATGTAGTTCTCATACTTTTTACAACCTCATTTGAGATCATTTTAACTCATTAACGTTTTTAATCTAGAGAATGATAACAAAGCTAAAGATACACCTATGTTGATAGATTGAAAGGTTAGATTGGTTCACTTAAAACTTCTTATTAAAATTTATTGCGATACTTACAGGTCTTAGATAGTGATTTATTTTTAGGATAACGTCTTCATTATATCTAATTTTAAATTAAAATATCTAGTATTACAGTTGGACTTAAGTAAACTTCTAACTATCTTCTGTTTCATCGAAGTTACTTTTAACATTCAATTAATAAGTTGATCTAAACTTTTTTTTTTTTTTTTGCTTATGCTTTGTAGACTGGTATCAAATTTGGTAGTTGACATCATGTTTGCAACTTATGGGGACCTTGCATTTGCTTGTGTTGGACAACCAATCATATTGTATTGATTTAAGCTTAGCTAATCTTTGATTTCAATGTTAAGTTCTACCCAAATTTCTTAGTTTATTGTTATATATTATATAAGTAATTATCGGATATTCGTTGGTAAGATCTCTCATTGAACCTGGAGCTTTTGACTTTGTCAATGAAATGGTACAAGTATGTTTTACATTACAATAAAATTTTACCATCAACATTGATGGCTCATTTATTATTGAAACCTTTGCAATTGTTCTAAATGCTGGTTTCTTGATCATAATGTCATAATTTTATCTTTTGCATATGAAATTTTACTATAAAAGATTTGGTATTTCAAATGTATAATAAAGTAAGTTTATTTGGCATTTCAAATACGTTTTTATTATGTAATTTATAAATAATTAATTTTTATATATTCAACTTTCATAATTGATAAAACATGATTATATCACTATCAATACACACATAAATATATATAAAAAAATTATTAACTAAATTTTATTTAATATAATTTACTTTAAAATTATATTTTAAAATTAATTAAGCAAAAAAATTTATAAATATTTTTAAGAAACTTTGGGCGAAGTGAAGGTATCAATCTAGTTTTAAGTTAAAATTGTGAATTAAATTATTTTAAAAAACTTCTCGACATTTTATTTTTTTTAAAAAATATTTTTGGGTATTAAGTTGTCACGTGGTCCAAATTATTGTTGAACTATTCAGCGGTGATTGGATAAGTATAACAGGCAAGAGAGACGTGGCATCTAAATCTTCGTCTCCAATTTCATCATTCTCTTACCTGACGTGGCAAATTTACAACTTCATGTTACTTTCATTTTAAGAATAAAAAAATAAAATAAAACGGTGATTATTTCATATATTCTCGCTATAAGTACCGTTTTATTAAGTGAATTAATAAACATTTTTTAACATTTCTAAATTTAAAAACCTCTTTAAATGAAAAAAGAAAAATTCTCAATCATTTCGCTGAAAAATATATTTATTTCTAAAAAAATAATAAAATTGTTAGTCTTAGGCCTTGTTTCATAAATTATTAAAGATTTTCATTGCATTGAAAAATGAAAATTTTCGACATTTTATTTTTTTAATACACTTAATAACATATTTTAAAATCGACTTAAAAAGTTCTTTCAATAAAAAAGTATTGAATTAGATAAATAGATATAGACGTATTTATCACTTAAGGTAGAAAATGTTTAATAAATTTTTAACTTTTTTTAATTATTATTTCTTAAAAATACTATTTTCATTATCTACAATAAAAATAAAACAATAAAATGATAAATTTTCAGAATTTAATATTTCATAATTATTAAACAAATATATTTATATTTAGCATTTAATTTTTAAATAAATATCAAACAATTTTTATAATTCTTATTCAATATTTATCAAATTTAGTATTAAAAATTCGATATTTAAATTTTTAATGCTTTATTTTTCAATTTCTACAAACCTTAGATGGATGAAATGATTAAAATCTTCCATGAAATCATGCACTAACCTGCATTTTCATAAATGCAACACTTTTGGATGTGTTTGATATATAAAATTATGATAAGATAAAATAAATTAATATTATAAATAAAATTAAATTAAATAATATTATTTTATTTTATATTTGATGTGTACAAGAATTAGAATAAAATAATTTATTTATTGATTAAAATTATTTTTTTAAAATTTATAAAATTTAAATTATTGATATAATTTTTAAAAATATAATAAGATATGTAAGTTCAATTTCATAAATTAAAAATAATTTTTTGCACTTTGAAAAAATTAAATTATCTTATATCAAGAGAATAATTAATCTTCCTTATAATTATATCTTCTTTAAATAAAATCAAATATAATATAAAATTATTATTATCATATTTTATTTATCATTTTATACAACAAACATAACTTTTATACACTTTATTGTTAAAAAATTGAAATTAATATTTTTATCATTATAATATAGGTCAATATTAAACTTTGTTATTGTGTTTTAATTTTGTTAAATTTTGACATTTTACCTTTAATTTTGTTTAAATTTTTTTACATAAAATAACCAAATTGACTAAAGTTGTTATTTGCATTAATAAAATATTTGTGACATTTTAATTCAGTTATTTTTTGCCCATCAATCAATGAAATTGAAAGTTTAATGGCCCAATTGACAATTACACTAACAAAATATTTCGTAAAATATTTCAATTATTTATTTATTATCCAAAAAAAATAAAATTAAAAGTACAATAAAAAATTCAATAAAATAAATATATAATGACAAATTTCAATATTAAATTATAGTATGTGGCAAGTTTCACTTTAACTCCTATCGATTAACTATATATTAAAAATAGTTGGTTGGCACCTGTCAAATTTTGAAAATATTATTTTAGTCTTATTCATTATTAATATTATAATAAACCTATCAGACTTTTTTCTTCTATTTTTTTTACACCAAGCAACGCAAGAAAATGCAATAAAAAACAAAATAGTACAAATCAGAAAGAAATAAATAAATAAAAATTGATCTGAAAGCAACACCACCATCTCTACAATCCAAACAAAACACAATTTCACAACAATCAATCAGATTAAAAATTTAAAATTTAAAATTAATCCAAAAATTAAAAAAAAATTTTAAAATTTTTAAGAAATTCAAACAAGTCTAGGCTAAATCAAAAACCTAAAACCATCTTCAAGCTAATAATCCTTTTTCAACAAAAATGACAACCAAAATAATTCCAAAAATTTCACTCAGATCCAAAAACAAAAAATATAAAAATAATCCAAAAATAACAAGAAAATAAATAAATCCAAATTTTTTTACTCAAAAATCACAATCAAAAGAATATCAAAAAATAAATTCAGTAAAAAATCATAATCCACAATTAAAAAAAAAAAAAAAAAACAAGATCTAAGCACCCAACGTCCTCCAAATGAATTTTGAAGGAGGGTGGAAGAAGCGACCTGAGGTGATTTTGGAACTTGAGTTGATTTCGAGGTTTGAAAAAGACAAAAGGAGGGATTTTTGTAAGAAAAAAATCGCGACTTAATTAGGAATTAGGGAAATAAAAAGAATTATGTTTATTTTAGGGTCATCAAATAAATACACTATACTGTTTTAAAAGGGACTAGAAGAAAGAAACGTAGAAGGCACTGGCCATTTGATTTTTGATCTTTTTGTTTGGGTTTTTAGCTCAAAGATTAAGTTTGGTTTAATTTTTTTTTAAATATTAATTTTATTTTATGATAGTATAATAATAAAAAAATATTGATTTTTATAATATTTATTATTAATATGAAATTTTGATACTTATTAATAATAAAAATAAAATTAATTTCTGCTTTTTAAAAAATACTTTTAAGATTATATTTTAAATAATGATTTCATTTGACGATTATATTGTTATTGTTAAGAAAATTTATTTGCATGAAATTTGCTAAATTTTTTAAAACCATCACTAAAAATATAGATTTAATTACATAATAAAATATAAGTATTTAAAAAATAGTATATAAACGACAAATACAAATGCATTTTATTATGTAATTAATAATAATTAATTTTTATAATTAACAAATATAATTGTATTAATATTAGTAGATATTAATACATAAAAAATTATTATATAAATAAATAATTATTATTTGATATAATTTAATTAAAATTATTTTTAAATATTAAATAACCAAGAAATAAATATTAAAAAAATCCCCAACGAAGCAGGACACCATCCTAGTGTTAAATCTAAAAACTTTCAATTTATAAAAAATTTATTACCTTATTACTTCAACTAGGAGTAATTAAATATTATCTCATGTCTACAATACATTAATTATTTATGAAATTTACGAGTTAAGTTGGACATACTGTTTGGATTTTTTGTTATTCAATATTTATCTTTTGTTTTTTTAAAGCAATAAACCAAGAAATGTGTTTAAATACAATAACAAATAAAATTTTTAAGTAAAAATTAAAAATTAAATCTTTGTGATAATAAAGTGTATGTTTTTACTTTTATATAGAACAATTGTATTTCAATGTAGGTCAAAAAAAATTTTTTGTTGTAAAAATTTCATATTTCAATCTAATGTCATATTTGGTTCTTACATAAAAATAAAAATAATTCGTATTTGATGATTTTTTATACACCTCAATTAAATAAGATCAAAAAAAATTTTTAAGATCAAATTCACGTCAAAGTCAGTTTTGAGTGGCACCACTCTGACCCAATCGAAATATATATAAATTTTTTATTTATTTAATTATATATATTAATTAATAAAATTATTGTTTAACTTTTTAATTTAATATATTAATTTAGTAAAATTATTATATTTATGTATAATTAAATATAATTCATATTAAAAAATATTTTTTATATATTATATTAAATTAAATATAAAAATAATATTTTAATATCGAATTAATTTTAAATTTAAATATTAAAAAAGTTCGATGCATAAACACACTACAACTGTTGCGATCCCTATTTTTTGTACTACGTATCTTTTTCAAATGTAATATCTGTATTTTAAAAAATATTTAAGATAATACCTCTATTTTGAAGCCGTGGAATAATTTGACGCTTTGCTTTAACACTTTAATAATAGACGATGAATTGGTTACTAACCAATTAAGCATTCACACTGTTATTTATCATGGCAAATTAGCCAATAATAATTGATGATTTGTACACATAACATCCACGTGGTGGAGACATAGATATTACCCGTTATTTTTCATAAAAAATATAATTATACTTTTTTAAAAGTAAAAAACAATATTTTTTTTTCTTTTTTTTCTTTCTTCTCCCCTCTGCTCTCCTTTATTTCTCTTTCTGTCCCTCCTGTCCTTCTTTCCGTTTTTTTGGGCATACCCTGCCCACATTAGCAAAACTTCAGCTTATTCAACGCGGCCAATCTGTTACCTCATAAAGAACTCTGTCAACTTGGAAAGTATAGAATGATAGAAGCAACATTAATCTTAAAATTAACCATCCACAACACCCTGATTATCACCATCATGGACACTAGAGTGGTCAGCGGCATTAGCAATAGGAACTGTTTCATTCAGGCAGTTTACAGCACTGACATCATCATCGCCATATTCAGATGCCGAGCTAGCATCCATTTCCTTATCTGGACAATCAAGCTGCAGGGATTCAGCTATTTCAGGGCTGTAATTTCCTGAACCATGGCTTTTACGTGACAGTGCCAAGTCTTCTTTCCTTACAACGTTGAGCACAAGCCCATTAGGGATCATTTCAGGCTGCAGGAGATCACCTTCAGCAACCATAATGCTAGAACCAGTAACTGGTGTTCTGTTCCCCACATCCCTCTGATCAAACTCATATTCCGAGCCTCCATCTGCTGTTGTCATACTAGAGCTGTGACCAAAAGGATCCCCACCTCCCATCTGAAATCCAGGAGAATTTGGATGAGCCATCAGACCTTTGTTAACTTTACCATCAGCGTCTAGATTTTGGACAAAATCAATGAACAAATTTGCAGAAGTAGTCCTCATCAATGGCCCACCAGATCTTGTCCAAGAATGTAAGTCTACACTTTCAGACTCACTATCACTTCCATCATGTGTACTGCGATGGGCTCGCAAATTCCTAGCAGAGGGAGGTATTCCTGTGGAACCACCAACCCCTTGATGCAATGATGAAGTAACATCTGTAAGATCTTCTTCAAGGGAGCCTGTTGAGTTTTCTCGTGCAATGCAATTCCAAGAAGGAATTCTTCTTGATGCATTGAATCTGGCTGTGCTGTATAGAACATGAGATGAAGCAGAAGCAGAAGCAGCACCAGCTCTGTCTGCACACCGTTTAAGTCTACGCATATGATTAAGATTTGCAACACACTCATCAAGGGCAAGCTCAATACCACAGTTTGCTTTGATAGCTGAAAGCTTCTCCCAAGTGCATCTTCTCCCTTGGTTGGACGCCTTTTGAAGCCCCAAAAGAGATGGGTTTTCAAGAATTTTCAAGTACTGTTATAGTTAAAACCATGAAAAAACAGCCATTCAATCACCATAGAAAAGATTATTGAATAATATGCATATGACAAACAGCATAGATAGACTCAGTTAATATAAAACCTGAAGCTACTCTACGCATTTCTCAAAACAAATACCAATCTAGGTTTAAATGCCACTAAATCCCAGTGCATCTTCAGACAATTTTTAATTTGAATGTCACCAAAGGTCCTCAAAAGGATTTTGCACATACCTGAGTAAGTGTGGCTGGCATAAAAACAGTAACATCACCCTCCCAATCTTGAGTCATAACCTTGGAAACGCCCCCCAGAGGAAAGCCCAGTTCCAGTATCTGACTAAATCTATGTTTTACCTCCATCTCAATTAGGCCAGCAAGCTACAATTTAAAACAATGAAAATAGTTTATTTCATTTCATCGTGCCAATAATAAGACAAGAAAACAGAAAAGAATAGCGTAACAACAACTAACAAGATCGTACTATATGTAAATAAATAGTCCAATAAAGAGAACATATGTAAACCAAAGTAAAAAGGATTCTTCTTTCTTAAGTGTTAACCAATATAAACATACCTTTGCAGCGAAGTTACCACCAAAGGCTCTCACAAACTCCTTCAACCTCAACCATGGTACGATGTGAGGGTTCGCCTGACTCACAATAAAATGATTGACATTAAACAGCTCCTTCAGTTGCATCATAGGTAAATCAACCTCCAAGCTGCCATCCCTCCATCGACGTGCAGATGTACCAGAACCCTCCTCAGGATCCAAATTAAAGGGTGGATGGTAAGGAACAATTTCTCCACTCCTGTCTTTTGCCATTAGCTCCTGGGCCTCAAAAAGGCCAGGAAAGGCACAAGAAGCGCTTACTGCACTCCATATGACAACATGAGGCGAAGTCAAATAATTAAGGCACCTAGGTGGCTCATGCTTCCTTGGAGAGCAAACTGTTATCCCAAGAATTCTACCGGTCATATCATAAGCTTCTTGAAATGTAAGATTACTTGTGAGCTGTCTTAACATCCATTGCATGTATCTGATATCATGAACAGCCCCTTGTCTCATGACCCTCCTAACAACTGAAAAAATTCCACCCAGCTGATCATAAAACTTCATTGAGCGCCAAGTGTCCTCAAAGAAACTTTGCAGCTGGGGCCATGTTCTAGTGCCAACAATAGCACACATAATGGATCCAACGCTAGAACCAGCAATTATCCTGGGTAAAAGCTTATGTTCTACTAGTGTTTTAACTACACCAAGATGAAATGCGCCAAGGGAAGCACCCCCACTTAAAAGCAAAGCAGTTCTACCAAATGCATGCCTTGTTTCATGCATAAAAGCAAGCTTCTCGTCCAAGGAGAGCTCCTCTGAATCAGAGTCACAAACCATTCTCAACTGAGTCGAGACCTCATCAATGTATTCCTGGATGAGTTTAGGCACGTGAAGCCTACCTTTATGAAGCTCAGGATTACACATATTACCAAGATTTCTGATAAGATCAGCTCTCATGCAAAAGATTATATCTCTAAGAGATCCATCTTGGCGACGGAGTCGGAGCTCCTGAAGCTTGTTTCTCACAAGCTCCTCATCGTAATGATCCGATTCACTCATCTTTGGGGTCTCTTTATCAATCATCTTAGCAGCATGAGCCCACTCTTCATATGTCAATGCATTTCTCATCATATTTCTCCAAAATTTCATTCTGTAAGCCATTTCAGCCCTCAATTTTACATCTGCGTTACGTTTCCAAAAAAGAGCAATAACTGTCACCAACGCCAATATCCCTTGTGGATTTCGGGGATGCAACCATGATATCAAGGGTGCAAAGAAGCCCTTACATCTATAGATAAAATGCAACAATACATGAAAGATTTGATGCCTGAAATGTGACATTGACTTACAGAACAGGATCCTAAAAGCAATTGCCCGACCAATGATTGTTGAAGGACCGATCGAAAATGAATCAACACTGGCCTCATTAGTTATATCCATAGCTAGTTTACAATGAGAACTTGTGTTGGAATGGTTTAATTTGTTAACAGCCAAGAACTAGGATGACTTAGGCTGCAGAGCGGACAACACATAAGGAAACAGAGAATGTTGATCTAGGATGATATAGGTGGTTAGCGGAACGAGAAATTTTCACAAAAGGAATGAAGAAATAAGATGAGAAAGATGAATACAAGACTGTATCGGCTTTGTTTTGCACCAAAGAACAAAGAAAAAGAGAAAGTGAACCTGATGGATTGTTCAGGACTTGAATTCGACATTAATAAAGATCAATGAGAAACTGGTCCTATAAGCCTAATTTCACCTCCCACCATTATATATATATATATATATACACACACTTTAACATTGAATGGAAAAGGAAAAAGACAACAGCTTTTCTTGAAATCTATAGAAAACCAGCATAATGAACTATCGCAATTGAAAAAAAAAATAAAGGCAATTCTATTTGAACATAGTATATCGCAGGAAACGGATAAAAGCGATAGTTTCCAAACTCATGCTCCTGAATTCCAACAAATTTCTGAGCATCTACAAAACAAGTCAAAGAAAACCCCACAACTCTAATTACCAACAATAAAACAATTCTCTTAATATCTAAAAGAAACGAGTCAAAGGAAATCCAAAGCTCTAAATCTCATCACCAGCACAAGAATCAAAGAATCAGCTCGGTTTTCCCTTCCCAAATGAATCAAAACAAAACCCAGAAACCCAAAAAGCCTCTAAGAAGACTTTAAACCAAAAAACGATTTTCTTTGGCAATCTAAAATTTTCATTCAGTAAACCAAGAAAATCCAGAAGAAGCAGATATATTCCCCACAAGAAATATACTGAAGCATTGGCTAAATATAACGGCAAAGCGAAATTATGGGCAAACGTAAAGATCTGTGAAAAGATAAAGCTATATGACCGAAACTTTTGGATAGTCAACGTTGTATAAATATGAAAGAATACGGTCAGGATAGGCGAACTAAAAAGACTGCTTCTAAAGTAAGATAAGATTTAAAGTGTCGTTAAACTTTCTATCCATAGAATGTAAAAGCTACAAATCTATTAGAATTGAGGAAGGAAACTTGGATAAGGGTTAGGGATCTTAGCGACGTTTGCTTTGCGTAAACGGCACTGCTTTTGTTGCTTTTTCTTGCGAGGAAGGACCACTAATTGTGTTTGTGGAATTTTGGTTTCGAGGGAGATGAGGTGTCTTCGCGTAAGATGAGGAGCCCTCAGCCCCGGGAAATTTCGTTGTTGAAATTAGGCTTTGAAAAATGAGAATCATGCAGAACAAAAGCATGCATAATACAAGCAAAAAATGAGAATCATGCAGAGCCAGCCCTCATAACTCCCAAAGACCAATACCCAACAATTCAAGCAAAGCAGATAGAAAGAAAGAGAAAAATGTCTGATACTATTTTTCTCTGATGCTCTCTCAGAGGCTTAAAAAATCTGAAATGGGAAGGACTTTCTTTTTCTTTCTGCTGTTCCTCTCTGACCCACAACACAACCTCTGAAATCTGAATCAAATTAATATAATCATACTTATAATTTGTTTTCTATGATTTATCTTGTTTTATCTACCAAGGATATTTATTATTCATTCGAAATTTTAAGTTATATACTGATTTTCCCTTAACTCATATAGAAAGGAAAATTTTTTTTTTAAATACTTTAGAATTTTGTATTTAGTTGAAAATAGAGATGACCCAAAAAACAATGATAGTGGTAATACTAATTTGTCTTAATCGAGATTCAGATGTGTTAGATCTGATTAAAATTTATTTTAAAATGCAAATCGAAGAAGAAAATTAAGAAATTGTAAACAGGTCTACAAAGGAGGATGAAATCCAAAATGTTTTGGCTTAAGTCATCTTGATTTTCGTTGTTTTGATGTAATTTAAAAAATAATTTTATACACACATGTATTAATTGAAGCAGAGGGTTTAATGGCATTAAAAATTGTACAAATCCATACAAAATTTAAGCAAACCCGAACAAATCCAAATCGGGTCAGATTTCCTTTAATCGGGTCGGACGACCAGGCTAGAGGTAGAAGATGAACAGTATCTTAATAAATTATACATAGGTTTAATAAATATTAGTTTATAATTTTTAATAAAATTTTATAATAAAATTATAAGGTAAAGTTGCATTATCGTATAAAGCAAGTTATTGTTGGAACGCATACAATTAAATTTGCTTATGTAGGTGGTTTAATGCTCCTCCTACAATGTGCCACGTGGTACATATTTTATTTTTATGTTTTTTCATTATTTTTTAAAATTTTAATAAAAGTTTTTTAAAATTATAAATATATATTTTAAAGATTTTATTTTTATGTGTGTAACTTGTTTATGTCAAAAAAATTTTTTATCTTTTTTAATGTTTTTCTAATATTTTAAAAAATACTTAATAAATATTTTTAAATAATTATTAAAATATATATTTTAAAAGGTTTTATTTTTTATGTGTAACAGTCACCCCCTTTACCAAAATTTTCTTTACTTTCTTTTCTTACGTTTTTTTGCTTTTTTTTCAATAAATATGTACTAATATTTTTTAAAAAAGATTCTATTATTTATGCGAGGACCTACTTATACAATTTTTTTTTCCTTTTTTTAACATTTTTTAATTTTTTCATTTAAAAAAATATTTAATAAGGATTTCTTTTAGAGTTTATTTTTAGATCCATTTGATACCAATGTATTATCACATGTTTTTTTTTTCTTTTTATATGTTTAATAAATAATTTTTATATTTTATTCTTTTAAATTCATTTGATATTAAGAATATATCATGTGTTAAGTTATTTGCTTCTTTTTTTGCATTTTTTCTATTTAATATTTATTTTCCTTTTACAAAAATTCAATATTTTGAAAGATATTTTAAATTTTCTTTAAAATGCAGTCTATTTGATGTGATTACTTAAAATATATATTTTTGTTATTTTTTAAAATTTTATACTTTTTAAAGAAAAAAATATTAGTGAATGTATTGATGTCAAACTTGGATTTGATTTTTTTCTATTGGTTGGTTTTTTTATTTTTTAAAATCCATGACATTAATTTTCAAGAAAAATTTATCATTACAAATATTGTATGGTAACTCAGTTTTTTTCATAATTTTTTTTCTTCTTGTTTAAAATAAGATCAATTTTTAAAGAAAAAAAGAAATAAATGTGCACACTTCATACCCTATTTTTATTTTTTTAATTTTTAATTAATCAAATTATTATTTAATATTTTATTTAAAATATTAATATTTTAAACTCAATTGAGATATTCATATAATACCCCATAAACTCCTTTCTTTTTTTTCATTTTTTCCTTTATTTTTTGTGCATTTTTATTAAATTAATTGTTTTTTGAAAAATAGGACAATAAAAATGTCTACGTAATACTTCATTTGTCTTTTTACTCTTTCAGCTTCTTGTACTTTTAATTAGGTAAATTTTATAACAAAATATGTTGATTGATTTAGATGCCGAAACAATACATATCTGACATATTTTAATTTATCTCGATTCAATAAGGAACGATGTTTTATAAATCGAGATCAAGTTGGGATAGATCAAGTTTTTTTATAAAATATGATATTAGGCGAAAGCATGTTTAAGGTATTTTATTTCAACTCATTTCATGGTATATATAAATAAACATATTTTTTTATTAATTTAATTTATATATATATATGTGTATTATATTATTAAATCAAGTCAGATTTGTTTCTTATAAAAAAAATGCAAAAACTAGTTAAAAGTGGATTTATAGTGTTTTGTCCTAAGCCACTCCATAGTATTTATAAAAATATATATTTTATTATCTATTTAATCTAAAATATAAATTTTGTTAATGTACTATCAACAATACATTATCTTTGGGCTGCCATGTGAAATTTTTATGTTTTTTATGTTTTTCCTTTGTTTTTTTATCTTTTTCTTTTGAAACATATAATGAATTTTTTTTCAAATTATAAAATATATAT
Organism: Durio zibethinus; assembly: GCF_002303985.1. The sequence continues at coordinate 7,022,772 of NW_019168481.1, read as the reverse complement.
TTTTAAAAATTTGTTTTACGTAACAAAATTGTCAATTGATAAAAATGTTAAAATAATTTGAGTACAATGGATTTGATCCATTCTAATTCAAATAGGGGGCAATTTTTCTAAAATAGAGATTAAGTTAGGATTAGTTTAGGTTTAAAAAAAAATGAGATTAGGATGAATGTGTGTTTATAGTATTTTATCTCAATCCATTCCAAGGTATATATAAAAATAAAGGTGAGAAAAAATTTGAGTAAATCCAAAGTGATTTGAAATCTTAATGTTTGGCTCAAATAAGTTTTTTTCTTATTTATTTTGAATTAAGTTCGAATATTGAATGTATATATTATATTTTAATCGAATTTTGGATCAAAAGTAAAAAATCAAAATGAATTGAATTATAAATTTTTATTAAATTTTTTATAAAATAAAATCATTATTTTATATCTAAATCTATTTAAATATATCAAAAATTATATTAAAATAATATATACAAAATAAAAAAAATTTAAATTTAAAAAATCAATGAAACAAACTAAACTGATAAAATTCGTTTTGGATTAAATCATATAAATGTCAATTCAAATTCAAATTGGATTTTTAAAATTCATAATACTATAAATTATCAAAAAACTAAACAAAATTTATATATAATTATCCATATATAAAGTCTATGTTTTATTATTAATTTTATATTATATTATATTAATAAAATTATTATTTGATATTTTAATTTAAAAAATTAATATTTTAAACTCAGTAGAAGTGTCACATTGACACTCTCTGTAAGCTTTTTTTTTTTTTTGTGTTTATCCTTTTCACTTATTTGAATTTTTTATTTTTAATTTTTTAATTAGATAAAATTTGTAAAAAAAAAAAGGTTTGATTGAAATATCCATGTGTCATTCTTATTTGGCTTTTTTGACATTTTTCTCTTGTTTTATTTTAATTAGGTAAATTTTATGATAAAAAATCAATAAATAATTATAACAAAACAAAAAAAATTTGACCTGCGGTAACGCATCAATATTATGCTAGTCCATACAATTAATTTTGCCAATGTACGAAACACAGTACTCCTCCCACAATGTGCCATGTGAACCTCATCCTATTTTCTCTCTCTTTTTTTTGCTTATTTATTTGTTGCTTTTTTTTACTTTTCTTTTAAATATTTAATAAATATTTTTTAAAATTATAAAAAATATTTATTTTCTTAAAGATTTTATTTTTATGTGTGGGATTCATTTATATCTAACTTTTTTTCTTTTTTGTCCTTTTAAACTTTTTTCCAATTTAAAAAAAAAAACATTTAAGAAACTTTTTAAAAATTATTAAAATATATTTTTTAAAGATTTTATTTGTTACATGTGAAACCCACTTATATCAATTTTTTTGCTTTCTTTTTTATCCTTTTTAAGTTTTTCCTTTTATAAGTAAATATGTAATAATATTTTTTTAAAATTATAAAAAATATTTTTAAATGATTTATTGTTTATGTGAGAAGCTACTTATACATTTTTTTTATTTTTTAATCTTTTTTTATTTTTTAAAAAATTTAATAAAATATCGTTTAAATTTTGTTTTTATACTTACTTGATATCGGGGTATGTCTTGTGTTTTTAAAGATATCATCGAGATTATAAAAAAAATACTTGTAAAGATTTTATTCTTCATGTAACAAAATGTGTTAATTGATGAAAATACTAAAATAATTTGTATAAAATGGATTTTAGTCCATCCTAATTCGATAAGGGACAATTATTTTTAAAAAGAGATCGAGGTAGGATTGGTCAATTTTTTTTTATTTTGAAAACGAGATCAAGATGAAAGTGTGTTTAGGGTGTTATATCCCAACCTATTATGAGGTATAAATAAAAGTAGGGATGAGAAAAAATCAGTAAACCAAAAGTGATTAGAAATCATAACATTCAATTTAGATCAATTTTTTTTCTTATTCGTTTTGAATTAAGCTTAGATATTAGATTTATATATACTAAATTTTAATTTAAATTTGAATCAAAAAGTAAAAAATCAAAACGAATTTAATTATATATTGTTACTAATTTTTATATATTTTTAAATTTTTTATAAAATAAAATTATTATTTTATATCTAAATTTATTTAAATTTATTAAAAATTATATTAAAATAATATATAAAAATAAAAAAATTTAATTTTAATTTAAAAAATAGATGAAGTGAACCAAATTGGGAGAATTAGATTTAAATTGGATCATATAAAAGGTTAGTTTGATTCAGACCGAATTTTTAAAATTTATAATGCTATACATTATCTAAAAACTTATTCAAATTTAATCCGTAATTATCCTTATATAAAATTATATGATTTATTATTAATTTAACTTTATATATTATATTAATAAAATTATTATTTAATACTTTAATTTTAAAAAATTAATATTTTAAGCTCAATAAAAGTGTTACATTAACAACTTCTAAGACTTTTTTTTTTATTTTTTGATTTTTGTTTTTGCCCTTTTTATTTTTTTAAAATTTTAATTTTTTAATTAAGTAAAATTTATTGAAAAAAGCCAATTGAAATATTCATGTGCTATTTTCATTTGGCTTTTTTGACATTTTATATTTTTTTTAATTAGATAAATTTTATGATAAAAAAATCGATAAATAAAGCCAACAAAATAAAAAAAATATTTTACTTGCGGTAACAAGCGGGTTATCATACTAGTAAATATAAAAATTGCCATTCAATATTGAATATTATTACTATTATTATTATTATAAAAGAATGTTGAATTTTATTATTGTAAACTAATATATTGCATTGATGCTGATTTTATTTTTATATTGAATTTTCCTTTTTATCTTACAAACCCTTTAATTAAAGTAGTTCAATGATTTTATAAAAAAAAAAAAAAGGGTGAGTCAAATTATAATATTGATGAAAGTGCAATAATTAAAGTAATATTTAACCTATAAATCCAAAAATTACACATCTAGATAGAAGAAGGAAGAGAGCTTACCAATTTTTTATCTAAGAAGTGGTAGTTTAGAGATAGAAAATTATAAGTATTAAAATTTAAAATTATTTGATAAAAGTTATTATATAAATCAATTGAATTAAGTTTTGAGTTAAAAAAATTATATCTTGAGATAAAAAATTTATAAATTATTAAATATTATTTTTAAAAAATAATTTTAATAAATTAAATTAAAATTCAGGTTAAAGCTGGTAGCACTTTGATAATCACATGTCGTGGTCTAAGGACTTTGGGCACGTGACAAACTTTTAACAAAGTCTCCTTTTGTTGATCAAAGGCCCTCGGCAATCATGATGGAGTGTTCAGCATCCATCAAAGTTTTAGTGAGCCCACACGGTTTTTTTAATGTCTTTTTTCTTCATTTTCAGTTGCGGCTTTCCAACTCAAACTAATTTATTTATTTATTTATTTTATTTTCTATGATCCAAATCTCAAGTGTCGGCCGTCTAATTTCCTGTTATTTTTGTCATAAATGGAAAATTAATTCTATTTACAAAATTACATTCATTGCAACAAATGAATAAAACATTCAAACAAGACTTTGGTTTTTTTCATACTGTATTTGGTAGAAAAATAATAGTTTAAGAATTGAGATTCATAATATCATGTGTTATTGATCATTAGATTAATTTTACTACCGGAAAGGTAGAATAAAAACTTAAAGATAGGCATATCAATTATGAAGCATCAATACCCAACAAACAAGATGAGCCAACTGGGCAACATATGCTAGAAATTATGGAAAAAGCAAGCTTGGGTGCACATGGTTTATAGATTTTTTCATCATATTTAATAACTTTCCTTCTTAGAGCATTGCCACTTATTAATTATAATCAACTATGGAGTTTTCATTTATGTTTACATGTCATTGCCATGGGTATAAGTGAATAAAAGTGCTTAACAAAAGTATGAATTGAGGTCCACAAACCAAAGGCATGGAAAAAGATTTGAGTCTAATTCAACAAAGACCAAGTCAATAGCTGTTTCCCCCTTGTACAGGTAAGGCATCTAGACTTCCTCCAATTTTACAAGTCTCCAAGCTACATTCAAATTGGGTTGGGAAGAAATTATTAAAATACTTGGAAATCAGGTAATAAGTATTCAGCTACTTCTCCAAAAACAAGAATCTTCCTTGTAAGCATTAGTTTTTATTCAACCAAATTCAGGCCTCTTGTTTTTCCAGTCTGGAAAATCAAATCCAAGAATGATTGCTGACAAGCTTGAAGTTGAAGCAGATTCTGATTATTTCATGGGACCAGAAACGATGTCAACTACGATCGAATCATCTTTTGAAAATCAGGGTGGCAGAAACAGAGAAAGAACAGAAGCAGAGAAGAAAATGAAGAAGTTGAGATCAATCAAGGTCTCAAGGCTGCCATCAACAAGAAAGGGAAGGTCTTCATCCAATCAATTTCGTGCCAAGTTATCAGGATATGCAGCGAGCTCGGAACACTCTACTGCATTCGACATATCTGATTCATCACCAAATCTTATAAACGCCACAAGCTCTTCTGATGCAAAGGAGGAGAATTTTCAGGCAAGTACCAGAATTTCCAGAACAAAGTTTTAATACTGTTAATTGTAGTGAAAATTCAAATTGTTCGAAAACCAAATATTGTTTCCTGTGAACAGGTATTACCGGTAACATTGAAAACGCAATCTAGTTTTAAGCTTCTAAGAAGTGTAACAAGAAAGTCCAGCATGAAATTCAGAAGGCCCCAGCTGAAGAAATCTTCTGGAGGAACTGACTTGAAGAAGAAACTGAAGAAACCATCTAGGAGAGAGGTAATTTCCATAGATGATCAGCATTCTATCATTCCATCCAGCGAGGTAGATTCGTCACCTCATTACTTGAAGGCAACGAGTTCTTCTGATATGAAGAAGGAGCAGTTACAGGCAAGCCCACGTCATTCTGAATCTAGTTTTGATAGCAGTGAGCAGGATAAGAAAATTTCAACAAATGAGAAACAAAAGTTAGCTTATCCTGGTGACAAATCCACTGGAGTTCTAAGAACATCTATATTGGGACCTACGAGGATCTTAACTAAAATGGCAAGTTTGAAATCGATGAGGACAAAGAAATGCTCTGAAATTTCTTCCATTTCAGACTCAAGCATAGAGAGAGCTACCTGTTCCTCGACTCTCAAAGATTCCAAATTTCCAGACCATGTAGAGATTAAACCAGGAGGAAGTGAATCTGATGGAACTGCAATCTCGAATGTCTGCCGATATAGTTATTGCTCTCTTCATGGCCATCACCATGGTAATAAACTTCCATTGAAGAGGTTTGTATCGATGAGGCGGCGAGTGGCAAAGAGCCAGAAGAGCTTGAAACCAGACTGTCAATCCTCTGGTAAAGCAACGCATTCTGGTAATAGAAAGAAAGGACACCAAACAGAGAAAAGAGTCTCTAATGGAGATTTTGGATTTGCAGTTCAACAAACTATGGATTTCAGAAAGATCCCTTCAGTCTCAGTAAATGAGGGCAGTGATTCTGTAAATTTGGCCGAGAATGCGCCCAGTGAATCATCATATCCAAATCCTAGTCATGAAGAGAATCTGCACCATAGCAATAACCCGCTTCGAGTAGAAGAGCAGATTCCAGGGACATTTCAATTATTCAAGGACAGAAGTGTGGATTGCAGTGGGATTGGAGCAGAACAGCATAAAGCAATTTCTGATACCGCCGGTGCCAAGATCAACATAGAAGAAATTGTAAAAATCAACCCTCATAATGGAGATCAAAAGTCCATTCACATTGTTGGCCATTCCAAGTGTGGAGATGTTAGTTCACAGGAGTTTGGAGAACCAAGACAGTTTGACAAACTGTCCTTGAAGCCTGACAAAACTAAAAGCTCCTTTAATGAAAGGGTTCCAGTGGATGAAGAAGCTCACAGAGGTGTTAATGAAGAACCAACTTCAGCTATTGGAGAGAAGAATGAAGATTCTAATCTAGATCATGGGATCCTTCAAACTGCAGATTCTATGGCTGCTAGTAGTGCTGATGCAGCACGCAAAGCAGAGACGGAAAATCAAAAGAATTTCATATTTTGGAAATTGATATATCAACATATGGTTACAGGTCTTGTTACTGAACCTGAAACTCAAAAACCTATTCCTGGAGTGAATTCAGAAGAACAAGTAGAAAATCTGCATAATGCACGTGAAAAAAATGACTCTCGTCAGGAAATTTCATGGACAGATCAGGCTATGAGCATAGAAGATCACGAAGCAAGCAACCGGCAACTTGAGTTCAGTCAAAGTGATGCCACTAAGCTGGTACAGCAAGCATTTGACAAGATACTCTCTGAAATTCCAGACCACTCATCAGATGATCAATCAATTGCTGGTGAGATAACTTCAAACCAGGAATTCTTGTTAAGGAAGCAGGATGAAGGCAAAGAAGTGAGCATCTCAACTTCCTTCAATTGCATTGAAGACTGTGTGGTACAAGATCGAGAAGAAATGCAGCTTCAAACTGAAAACAAAATTGCATCCGAAGAAGAGAAAGTAGCCCAAATGGAAGGAAAAAGGTCTGACAAGCAAATGCCAAACAGCTGGAGCAATCTGAAAAAAATAATGATCCTCAACAGATTTGTCAAGTCATTACAAAAGGTGAGGAACTTAAAGCCAAGAACAATCGGTAATCTACCTGTAGACAAAGACCCAGAAGCAGAAAAGATTCAATTGAGGCATCAAAATATGGAAGGGAGAAAAAAGGCTGAGGAATGGATGCTTGATCATGTACTTCGCCAAGTTATTTCCACATTGGCTCCATCTCAAAAAAGAAAAGTAGCTTTGTTGGTTCAAGCTTTTGAAACAGTCATCCCACTACCTGAAAATAGGGATGATATGAGGTCCAATGCAGCAGTTTCTCCACCTAAAACTTCTGTTAAAGCCTACAGTGAGTCCTTGGATCACAATGGTGACAGCACAAAAAATGAAAATGGTTCTGAAATATTGCCAGGCAAAGCATCGCACACTCAAATGAGTTCCAGAGATGATCAAGACCAAGCCAGTGAATCCCATACAGCATACCAGCAAATCCAAAAAGCATCTCCTGAGCCCCAAGAAACAAGTCTGCTCTGTGGCTGCACAGAACAATCATTGTCTACAGCAGGGTCTGAAATGAGTGGTACAGACTTCAAGAAAGAAGATACTGGTGCAATCGATGACAACAATGGAAAGGAAGTTTTGTCTGTCATGGATGTTCACCCGAAGTTGGTTGATCTCTCATTGTCAGAACTTGAAGAACCCAGACTATCTGACAAGTCCTTAAATGAGGGTGCAGTAGGGACCTCTGATGAGAAATTCTTTCCAGTAAATGAAGAAGTTATTCAAAACATCTCAAAGGAAGAAATTTTAATTCTCAATTCAGATATCTGCAATGAGGGTTCTGAATTAAATATAGAGATGGATTTGGAGTCCTATGACCCGATCAATTCAGCTGACCAGCACCCTGGTAAACCTGAATGCCCAAAAGAAGTCGGTCCGCTAGAACAATCTGTGTCCAATTTTTCTGCTGATATTTCCAACTTGGAAAGACAAAAATACATGAGGCTTTGGTACTTAATATATAAGCACATGGTGTCAGGTACTGCCACAGAAAATGGATTTCAACCGCTTCAGAATGTAGCAGACGACGATGCCAGCAAACATTCCAGAGAGAATAATGCTGATTGCCAAGATTATTTTGTAGCGGGCCAGGATATGATGGAGAATCACACAACAGGCAGCCAAAATATTGAATGGCACAACAATGAGATTATAAAGATGGTAGAAGAAGCAATAGATGAAATACCTCTTCCAGAAAGTCGAGATGACACATCAGACAATCAATCAGTTACTGGTGATGTAATTCCGGATCAAGAACTCCCAGAAAAGAAACATGGTGAAGAAGAGGTAAAATTCACCTCAAGTTCTACTGATACTGCTAAAGAGAATTCCGAAGAAGCAAAAGACATAAGAGCAGAACTTTGTTCAACCATGAATTCCAAAGAGAAAATACTGAATTATGAAAATGTAAGCATCCAAAAAGAAGCAAAAAGAGGAAGAGAGGAGGGAAATAAATCGAAGAAGAGAGTGCAAAGAAATTGGAGCAACCTGAAAAAATTAATCCTGCTTAGGAGATTTGTCAAGGCATTGGAAAAGGTCAGAGAATTTAACCCACGGGGCCCTCGATACCTGCCCTTAGATCCATCTCCCGAAACCGAGAAAGTTCTCCTAAGGCATCAAAACATGGAAGACAGAAAAAATTCTGAAGAATGGATGTTAGATTATGCACTTCAACAAGTGGTTGCCAGACTAACTCCAGAAAGGAAAAGGAGAGTGGAGCTGCTTGTAGAAGCTTTTGAAACGGTCATTCCTACTCCAAGTTGGAGCCATCAAAAACCCTTATGCAGCAGCTTCTCCAGCAAAAGCCAATCAACATGCTATTAGTCTACAAGGTAAGAACACGGACCCCAACACTTGTTCATCATTTCTGAGAAGGATGACGTTAGCAATAGGGAACCTGTAGAGTAAAAGAAGCTAATCATTTCCAATAAAAGGACCTCAAAAGAACTAAGTATACAGACAAGCCAACCATTTCTACACCTGATTTTGTTTAAATCAGTTATTTAGTCATGAAATTCTAGACGAAGCATATATACCTGATCTTTTTTCTTAAAATCTCACTTAGTAGAGCATTCATAGGATATGTCATTGATATGGAAAAAAAAACCCTGCTAATATCCTTTCTTCAACTGAAAATTTGCTTCATCGTGATAATTTCTTTTCTTTGCAGGTATGGCCAAAAGAATGGCTATTTCATATGGTCAATTGGAATGGCCCTGAAGCATCAATTTGTTAGGGAGATGCATCACAGCAGAAAAACAATGGAAATTGGAATGATCGTTGTTTATTGTCCATTTAGGAGATAGCAATGTAAAGGCTGAAAGTTGTAATTTTGTGAAGGTTGTAAGTTGCAAGATTTTTCTAAAACCTCAAAGCATATTTTAAGCATGCATATGTTGGGAAAACTAGAAAAGAGTTAGATCCTGTATTCTTAGCATTGCTCCACAGCAAACACATTCGTATGAATTGGTATGAATAGACACCATTCATATGAAAGGAAAAGCCAAAATCAAACTGAAACCCAAGTAGACAACTATTATTAATTGAACAAGTACATGAAAACTTCTTCCTAGCAGTCCCAGAATCTCTGCTAACATGCTTATTTCAGTGGTTGCTAGGAAACGAATTGCCTGAAATCTGCAGGAAAGAAAAAGGTGAACCTTGTTCTGCATACATATGCTTCAATTCTTTTGTAAAGCTAATCAAACAGTGGCAAGCAAAGTACCCTAATCCAGCATTTGTGTGGCATTAATGGAGGAAGAAAAAGAAAATGGAGAATTTGCTTCAACCTAGTAGTTTAGTGAGCACAATCCAGAAACTGTAGTCACAACCATGGCGATCCGATTTTTAGTTTTCCCATTTGATATCTTTGAGACATTAAATTAAATCAAACCAAATACTATCACATATTTTTACATGGAGTGATAATAACTACTCACAGCAGCCAATGGTTAAGAACCTAGAATCCCAACTTCCAAGTCTTTGATTTCAATCTTGGATTCATTTTCGAATATTCTTACAGCAGGATTTTGGGAGGATACAAAAGAATACCAACTAGGAAACATTTTCATTTGCTTGCTTTGTACTTAAAAATCGAATACGGCTGTAAAAACAAAATGAAGAAAACCAAATGAATCGATGATATCTCATATGAATTCAGTTTTTATTAAAGTAAAATTTCTGTTGGATCCACAATGTCAAATGACAGAAGATTTCCATTTGCTTTGTCATGGTAAATTGAACTAGGCATTTGCTTTAAAACTTCCTCACAGTTCTTTCATAAGCTTCCGTTATCACTAGAATGCAACCATACCTGTTGAAAATGGTTGAAGAAAAAACATTAACATGAGATTGTGATGATGGGACCAAAAAATAATGAAACAAATAATGGAGAATGAAAGAAAAATATCATAGATAATGAAAGCATCCCATTACACAAAAGTAAATCGTTAAAATTGTTTCTGCCAAAACTAAATTGAGAAACTGCAAACACTACTAAAAAGTTACTGTAGGTGCCAAACATACAAGGAAAAACCGATTTCCTATTAAAAGGAAAGTTCTGAAACCCGCTCATCTACTCCTCTACTACATCTTTGCTTTTTTTCTTCTTTTTCTTCTTTTCACTTTTATCAGCCCCTGCCTCATTTGCACCATTAACAACATCAGAAGCCTCCTCGCTCCCTTTGCTCTTCTTCTTCTTTTTCTTCTCAGACTTATCTGTATCTGGTGAACCAGCCTCAACCTTATCTTTGTTCTTTTTCTTCTCCTTCTCAGTCTTCACTTCAGTTTCTGCATCACCATCCTCTTTATCCTTCTTCTTTTTCTTTTTCTCTTTCTTCTCAACTTCAACTTCAACTTCTGCTTCCTCAACTTTAGCTTTCTTAACAACAACTGGAACAGGGCTATCACTGCTTTCATCCAATTTGCGCTTGCGTCCCTCCCCATCTTCCTCATCCTTGCCCTTTTTCTTCTTTTCCTTTTCCACCACTGTCTCACTACTCTTCACAGCCGGTTCAGCAGAAGCTGCAAGGCTAGCAACCGTAGAATCCCCACCAGCTGGCAACACAACATTTCTCAACCACTCTTTAGGAGTACTATCGTTTGGCTTTCCATGCTTATCCAATTTGCCTTCTGCAATCAGTTTCTTCTTCGCGGATGCAGTTGGCCCCAAACCCCACTTCCTCGGATAAGTATCCCTATCCATAACCACCCTCTTAATCTTTGCCACCACACCATGATCACAAGTAGCCATCACAGCAGTCGTCATTTCTGCAATTCCCAATGCAATCGCCTCTCCTTTAGTAGTCATCAACACAACTTCCTCTCCAACCTCAATATCATTCTCAAACCTCAGCAATCCTGGAATCATCAACTTTGCCCCGTAACAAATAGCATTAACAGCAGAATCCTTCACAACCAACCTCTTATAACTAGTTAAAAGAACTTCAAGCGGCATAATCACCCTCCTCAAGTAAGCCTCATCTCTATAATTATCATAAACCCATTGAGCATCCATAACATCGTGCATTGTCACCATATTATCTTTCTCCCCTAAAATTCCAGACCTAACCCTCCTAAGTTCCTGCATATGCCCACCAACCCCAAGAATCAATCCCAAATGAACACACATAGTCCTAACATAAGTACCTGCCTCACAAGAAATCCAGAAAACAACCAAATGCCTATCTGCATCATACTCAAGAAGCTTACTTTCGTAAATAGTCCTAATCCTAAGCTGTCTTTTAACAGCCGAAATCAACGGCGGCTTCTGAAAAACAGCTCCAGTCAAAGTTTCAAGGGCCCTAGCAACCTTAGCGACATCGGGCACTTTGGAATGCAAACGGGCAACGCAGACATACTCTTTGCCTGCACCCTGTTGGGATTTAACAAGCC